>OX578150.1:115846771-116446771 GCA_951213105.1 Amaurobius ferox | reverse complement strand
ATATGACACACATATTTGGTTTCATGTGTGATTGTAGTTTATTTCCGGATGTTTTTCAAACATTTTCGGCCTCATAATCCTTTTCGAAATTCGATTTTATGGCAGAACCCCAAAAAGAGGAAGAAGTCTTGGGTAATGTTTCTTAATGTATTTATTCTGTCTTAAAATGTACTAATTAGCATTATTTTAACATCAAAATGGGTGCTCGATGTCCTCTCAATTTATGCATTCAACATTTTACGCGATTTTTTAAACTTGGATTATTTTTACTGTTTTCCTCAAAATCTAAGCTTTATATCAAATCGTATGCATATACAGGTCCTTTCACTGTTTAATTCCAACTGTAAAATTATTTTCACATGTTGAATAAATATTAAATAAAATAATAAATTTTAGGTTCACCGTTTAAGTTAATGCGAACAGTAAAGACTGTGTTATTTGAACATAAATCATTGAATTATGCTCTACCAAGTAAGAGAATAGATGTTACTCTGAACTTCGTAATTTGTGTTTTTTAATTTCTGCAGTGAATTTATCACATCGGAACCTTTCGAAAACTGCCGAGGAACACATTCTGGAAAACGCTGATCTAGAATATACTTCGGTAACATCCCAAGTCATCCCTGAGCAGCCAGCAATGACCAGTCCAATTAATGACCATTGCCCGGAGATTTTTTTATTATATTAAAATACCAACAATATTTTAAAGATATACTTTTATGCACTACTACCAACCATTGAAGACCCAAACATTTGGTACAATGTTTATGAAATACCTTGTAGTAATACTCTCGTTTAAGAGAGCGTAACAAGCATCAGCATTACGATTACTCATCCATTGTACGGTTTCTTGCAGCAACGCCGGTAGAAGAAGAAAGCCAGCAATGACCAGTCCAATTAATGGTCATTGTTCTAAAGTTTTATAATATTGAAATACCAACAAAATTATGTAGGAATACTTTTATGTACTACTACCACCCAATAAGGACACAGATATTTGGTTTTTGAAATACCTTGTAGTAATACTCTTTTTTAAGAGAACGTAACATGCATCATTATTAAGATTACTCATCCATTGTTTGGTGTCTTGTAGCAACGCCGGCTGAAGAAAGAAGCTAGTAAGTTGCAAGGCCAGATTTCCATTGAGTCCACACAGGAAGCGCCGAAATTCAAGAGCATCGGGTAAGTTCTGAGTGACGCTAAAACGAGTCTCTATTTTGGTTTAAATTTTTGGCTGATTTCCGAAAAGAACTTAAGACATATTTTGAAGAAGACTGACGTCTTTGTCGGCACTGAGGCTCCTGAATATACAGGCTGACGCAACCGCCATTTTGACTCCAGCCAGTCCAATCGGTTATCATCTGCCTGTCATATTTCAATGGCGCTCGCATGTTTTATATATATATGGCTGATATCTGATACGCAATTTAGCTGCTATATAGGTGCTTCTGCTTTCAAAACATTCTACCAATCATTCAAGAAAATATTCTAGAATGTTTGATTTTTTCCGAGATCCTGATAAAAGGACGAGAAAGTGATCTCCTATTCGCCATGTACAGCAATCGCTTCAACAGGGAGTCAAAATGGCCGCTGTTGCGCCAGCCAGCATATGCTTAGAGGCATTAGTCGGCATGGGGGGGCGATGTCGCCAAATCAGGTATGACGAAAAAGAGTGAGATTGTAGCTCGGCGTGTAATAGTAAGGGAAAGGGGTGGTAGTGGTATCACGTATAAAACCGAGTATGTACACGTGTTATGGATGGGGATTATATTTACTTTCCCTACATGTATATACTACGTGACAATGTAAATGAGACACCAAGGAGTGGGCAGAAAATAATAAAAATCGGCAAACGGAGAGAGACAGCAACTAACAATAAGTGACGTTTATTGCAACATGATACACCTATACACTGAGTGATAACACCGTCTGATCAGTAGGTTGTAGGATCACGGCGTGCGGCAATACAGGCAGCAATACGTCTAAGTACAGAGTCAATGAGTTTGCGGATTGTGTCCTGAGGGATGGCTGTTCATTCCCTATCAACCATTTGCCAGAGTTTGTCTTTTAAACGTGGCGGTTGCAATTCTAGCAAGCGACGTCCAATCACGTCCCAGACGTGTTCGATTGGTGAGAGATCGGGGGAGACTGGTGACCAGGGAAGCCCTTGGGTACCTTGCAGGGCATGTTATCTTAACCCAAACACAGGAAAAATATCACGGACACTTCAGGTTAATTACAAAGAGAGAGAGAAAGTAAAATAATGAAGTGGGTAGAAATAAAGAACAAAAATATTGTAGTGGGGTATCAAGAATTCGTACGCATCGAGGCTGAGAAAAAATTGTCACATTTATAATTTTTTGAGGAATAGAAGTAAAAGTCCAAATTTTCGTTTTTCTTAGTTATAAGACATGTTATAGACAGATACATCTGAAAAAAAATTCCGAGGTATACAAATACAGGAATAATAACATGGATGTTTAAGGTTGATGAGGAAACGAGGGGGGGGGGTAAAAAATGTAAGAAGATGGTAATATGAGAGTTAAAATATATTTTAAAAAATAGAGATCGTTTTCGACAAAGAAAAACTACGATTTTTTTCATTTATTTGTTCAGTCATTAAAATCGAACAAACGCATCTGAAACAATACTAAAATTGTTTCTAAACATTGCCATTTCGACAAATAAAACCTAAGGAAAATAATTTGCCTAATCATTTCTTACGTGCTGACATAAATTTTATGAACGAAAGGATTACGAACATGGTGAACTGATCTAAAGACTTATTTTTTTTCAGTAGTGTACCAGCTGGGTGAATTATAAATAATAGCAAAAAAATTTTGACGACTGAATAAAACACGATTTGTTTGTTATTAGTGGAAACTTTACATTTTTAGCCACATAGAACAATATATTATTTGTTAATAAACTTGAGAATGTTGAATCTGATATACAATCTGATACACAATCTAAAGATAATTTGTGTTGAAACATGATATTTTTTATCTTCAACTAAAATACTAAAACTTCTCCTACTCAAAAAAGACGTAAATGATTGATTTGTTCCAAAGAGAAATAGTTCTTGGGATGAGCAATAGATGGCGAAGTCTTTCCTTTAACTTGTCCATACACAGCTTCATCTATTGCTTATCCTGCGAACTATTTTTCTTAGAAGCAAATCAATCATTTACATCTTCAAGTAGGATACCTGTATAATTTTTAGTATTTTATTTCCAGGTTAAAAAATTGATACTTGTACAATTTGCGACGTTTAGCTGTACATTGAACTAATCCTAAATCTGGAAATAAGAACGCTATGCGTTGTAAACACGCAGATTTTGGAGGATTTCTTTTTTACACAGATGGAAAAAATCTGTTTTTTAAACTGTTTCAAGTCCGCAAAGCATTTTATATCTACTCTACCTATTTAGTATAAATCTATTATAGCTGCGCGTCCAAAGTTTTTACATTTTTCGTAATGCTCAGATTTCAGCTGGAGATACTCTAATCTTAGATAATATTTACATCAAAAACATGTTTTCTCAAAACTGTTTCTAAACATTGCCGTTTCGACAAATAAAACCTAGTGAAAATAATTCCCAGTCGGGACGGCATCCACAAGCACTGTACTCTCTTTCTCCTACCACCAACCTCTCGGAAGGGCACACACGCATCCATATATTTAACGCGTCCGCACTCCGCGTGAACACGGGGACAGTTTGGGCAGCACTGGGGATCGAACTCGGGTCGTACGAGTCCAATCCCAGTGCTCTAACCACGAGACTACCCCTCCCCTTTGCCACACATTTTGTTTTAGAAATAATTTGACCACAGAGCCTCTACCACTTATAATATGTGTGCTTTAAGACCCATGTGTATGTTGGGAATAATAGACTAATTTTTGCAAAAGCGTCCTTTAATTGTCTATGCTTCTGCGGAGTTCCTGGGACTCCACAGAAGACATACACCTATAGATTCTCTTTACCTTTGAAAGAGAAATCGTACATATCTTGGTCATTGTGCAGTTTTCTATCACAAAAAAAAAATTACCGTATAACTCCTAAAATATTCTCTAACTAAAATGCCCCTCTGAAACTTTGAAGACTTCCTATAAGAAACCTGCTTATAACCCTCCCCACTTATTTCATGAAACTTTTCAGTACTCATACTTTTTACCTAAAAACAGTTAAACACTTTGGACGCTTATGCCTCAGAACCTAATAAATTATAAATAAATTTCTTGTTTTGTCGGAAAAAGGGTCCAAATTATGAATATATAAAATAGTTTCAATATATTAATAGTTTGAACTTTTTTTTTTCTAAAAAAAAATCTTTAAAAAGAATCTGCCCGAACGAGTTTTTTTTGTTTTTTTTTCTTTTCTTTCTTTCTTTCATATTTTCACTCGAAATATCTTTGAAACTATAAAATATAGATATAAAAGTTTTCTCAACTCCTCTCTTCCATTTTGTCCTCCCCATGAGGGAGAAATCAAAAATGTGTCTCTGATCAGTTAAGAATATATTTTAATTAAAATCCGAAAATTTTGAAACATTAAATAATTTTGAATTTTTATTCTAGGAATCAAATATTTTGAGTTCAGCGTTTTCTACCACGAAAAGAAAGAATGTATTTATAATTATTAATAATGTTTAATACTATATTATAGGTTGCTTCAAAAAGTTTATACGATAAAATAGCTCTTGGTCGATAAGTCGTAGACTCCAATTTAAGAAATGCTTTAATTAAGACAGACTATCATATGCAAATTTTGATCATGTGACACCTTTAGTAAAAACCATCAGCAATGCTTCCAATCCCATTAAGCCGAAATGGCTTTACGCAAATAACATTTTGTAAAATGAAACTTTACTAGTGGTCAATACGTTTATTCGATTTTTTTAGACTCATTTGTTTTGTTTTGAAGGCTTTCACAACGCTACAAGTTACTCGCTAATATATAACTAGCTAGTATTTTTATAGTTTTCACCCCGATTTCATCTGGATACTTGGAGGTATATAAACCAAACTTATATATCTGGCGAGATTGTGCATTCAAGTTAATCTATAAACATGTCTGGCCGCTATTAATACGTATATTTCTATCTATTCTGTTCAAACTTCGTCAATCATTAAACATTTTTAGAATATCCAAGTTCATTTAATTTAGTATTTTTTTTAGAGAAGAACAAAATACATCCTGTTTGTGCACCAATATTTCACTAAGGAGTAAGTAAGCACGGTGAGCTACAACATTTGTGACATTTTAAATATAACTGCTTTCCCACCCATTGAAAAACCTAGGTAAAAATACTAAAATATCGAATATCAAAATTATAACCACTATATTTCGAAATCTAAGATCTCGGTCCACAATCCAATTACATACGCTTGTAGAGCTTGTAGAGCTACCATTGTAGAGCTTTCAAAGAGCTACAAAAGCCCTTTTAAATTTTGAGTTAAAAACTATTAAAAAAAACTATTATTAAGTTTTTTTTATAGATTTTTAATATAGATTTAGAAACTATATTTCCTAATACATATTTTTGCCGCGCGCTTACTCTTTACATCAATCTTTTATAGAGGTATTTCCGTTGAAAGTAGGAAGAATGAAAAAAAAACCTCACTCGGACAAATACATATTTAAGTGTTTCCGTAAGAAAAAAATTCAAAACATAAAACTAGTGATTTTTTTTATATATATTCTTAACCTGTGTCCTTTTTCCGACAAAAGGAAAGAAAATTTGCATTTTTATCTAATAGGTTCGGAGATATAAGCGACCGAAGTGTTTAAATTTTTCGTAATACTCCGATTTCCGCCACAAATATATGCTATTCATATCAAAAATACAAAATGTAACGTTTTAAACGGGCACTTCTGATTATTTTTTTTACATATAAAAATATTTTTCACAGCCCAATGAGTCTAACAAAAAAAAAGTTCCATTATCATGCGATCAAAATTACCCAATATATTATTATAGAAAGTTTTCAACGGAAAATTATGGACTGTATAAAATTTTGCTAAAGATAAGTAATGCGTGTAAGTTTTTGCAATAGAAATTTTATCAAACGAAGCTCAATTTTTGTACGACCCCCTAAAATCTGTGTTTTCGCACACTTCTATTGTGATCGGGTCAAAGCAGCTTAAGTCCTATAATTTTCACATAATGAGTGTGTTTTGGCAACTCCTCTAAAAGTTTACTCTGGGCCGTGACATCACCAATGGCGAATCTTAATTCCCATGACGTCACGCTAACAACTTTTTCATTGGTTGCCGGGCTGTGTGCCCAACCTTACATTAAATAACTTTTACCCAGACCGCCCAACCTATCCGAATGGGTAAGTTACGGCTAATATCATGTTACCTCTTAGCTCTTTATCTGATAAAATGCACTAATAAATAGGATGCAGCATATACGAGTTTGTTACGCTGTATTAAACATTTATTTTGAAAACACTGAATTTTCCGGGGTAATGCAATTATTTTAAGCGACATTATAACTCTTTCTATATCTCTGTAATCTCAAATTAACTTTGCGAGAAGTGTAGGCGAAAAATTGTTCAGAAGATATATCAGTTCATTTTTTTTTTATCTCTACATGCATAAATGCAGGCCTGAGCAATATGTCAATCGCGGTTCCGTGATAGACCACCAAGAAACTTTGGGGTAATCAGCTGAATGAAATGTATCGTAATTTTCAAAGAATTATCGAAGTATATTTTTGTCAAACCCAAGTTATCAAAATTGGCAATTTAAGTCATCCTGGGGAAATAATTATTAACTATTCTCCAGGAGGAATTCACAGATAAACACTTACAATTCTGAATTGGTGTCTAAAATTTAAATTTTATTTTTATCTACCACAAATATTTTTAAATAAAATTGCAAATAAAATAAGATTTCGTTTAAAGAAATGAACAGCTGGATTCAGTTCAAATCAAGAACGCAGCTCCGAATACGGACGCTGCAAGTTAAAATACATATTGTAGAATGGGGCTGGCTCACAGTAATAAACTATATTTCCATGAGAATCTTAGTTTCTCGAGACAGGATTATTAGATGAACTCCAGTCAATTTAACCACGTCAGTGCTAAATCTTACCATGTTGAAGAATATTTTGGACATTGATCACAATGCAACCGCGAAAAAATTTTGGGATGATCACCCGAATCAAGAAAAAGTATCGTAATTCTAAAAAAATATCAAAGTATATTTTTTATCAAATTCAAGTTATCAAACTTTTGGCAATATAATGCGTCTTGGAGGGAAAAAATAAACTACTTTCAGTCATTGACGGACATTCATTGAGAATTTTGTGCAAATTAGTAATTACTGAACTATTCAAAATTAGTGGACAAGCCTTCAGACTGATGATCAATCAGCCTTCAGATTCAATGAACTTTCATGATTCCACTTTAATTTTATAGCAGATATTGAATTTTTATTGTTTTCGAATTTTCTGTTTATAAATACCTTTTACGATCATATGGTGAGATTTATTATTATTTTTATTTCACATTAGTAAATATATGGTGAACCGTACCACTTGACGAAAATTAGAAGTAGAACTTGGCCTGAGAAAATCTGCCCAGACTTGCCTACTTTCCCTTTGCCATAATGAATAGACTAATTATTGGAAAGAGGTCGTTAATTTTAATTTGTTTTCAACTGGTTTTGACCTTTCGATCCTTCCTCAACTCTAATCGAGTAGTGTCTGTATATGTGTCTGGATGAAATTTGATACTTTAAAACACAATCAGTTAATCACAATCAGTGAATATCACAATCAGTGAATACTGAAACATTATTGATTATAAACGCGGTCGAAGATTCGGCAACTCCACCTATATGTTCGTGAAAAATAAGTCAGTCATAAAACAGTCATTTCAATATTGGCTTTTCACTTGGATGAAAAATGTAACGAATTTTCATTTCTCCAATAGCTCAAGTATGGGGCTGACAGCTGAATCAAACTGGAAAAGCTGGCCAACTAGAGGTACGTATAAACTGATCTAAATTTCTAGATAATAAATTACTATTGAGTTATTACTTACCAGCGAAATACTACAGACTACATTTATGGCGAATTGGAACGAGCCTTACCCTTTGCTGCAAAGTTAGTCCCAACCAGTTAGGACCAACCAGAAATTCAATGAGGATCCTAGCAGCAATCCAATATTGGCAGCTAATATTGGAAATATTGGACAAATATGAAAAAGTGGATTTGTTGACGGAATTGGCCCAATATTGGCTCAAAATATTTGGACAATATTACGCCAATATTGGCGTTCATTGGAATATTTCCAATGTAACACCAATATTGGAGTAATATTCATTTTTTATTATTAGAACCCAGACCATGCAACTCACCTTCCTTTAAAATGTCCGCATTCCTTTAAAATGCAATTTTCTGTCAAAAATTCGATTTTCTATTTTTGACTTAATATTACAGCCTGATTTTTTAGCTTTCTAAATCAGTTTGAATTTTGTTTCCATCTTGGGCTAAATCCCAGAGAGCGGTACAGTCTTTTTTTTTTTTATAACGCCAAATCGGCGATGAACGGAGTGCTAAGTTGCGACCTTGGTAACTCTTAACTCTTCATAATCATGGTAACCTTGCGAATTGGTTGAATACTACGGCAACTGTCTCAACATCGGGCGCCAAAAAAGTCGCCAAATTCAAGACCGTACAGGTCTTTGGGATAATCCACTATCTTACTTAGAACTTGAGTTACAGGAATTTTAATATTAGTAAGGGGCAAGTTTCTGAAACCGAAAGTAGTATTCCGCTATCAGAAGTGAACTTAAATGTATGTTTACATTAATATTTTACTTAATATAAGCATCAAAATTTGTTACTACATATAAAATGAATTTAAGAATGAAAATACAAAACTTTGAAATATTTAAAATGTGTTGAATATATGTGGCAACACGAAGTTTTACTCAGATATCTGACATCAAAGTTAGGATACTGTGTTTGTTTATATTTCCGTAGCGTGCTCGCAGTTTTTCTATTACGAGTGCTCATAAACTTTAAAATTCCTGTTTGAAGTCTTTTTTTCCTTCTTGAAATGGGAAAAGTGTAGCTCGAAAATGAAAACGTCAGTGTCATGGTTGTTCCGTTTTAATTTCGGAATCAGAAGTAAGACACTTTGTAACACAATTGTACAACTGTTTATTTACAGTTCTAATACGTACATTTGCTTTAAATCACAAAATAACACTCAAAAGCATTCATGGCGTAAATAACACTCTCTCAGGAATTCGAATATTCTCTGAAAAGCCATTTCTGCCTACATAAACAAAAACTAGACCATTTTTTGCAACTTAACTTACCAAGTATATCAAAACAAAGATAATAATCAGGTAGAGTATCAATCTGACAATGGTAATCAATTTACGAAAAACGACTTGAATAACAGTGTTGAAAATGGCGCAGTAAATACCGCGAGTTCATCAAAGCTGGAAACACCTACTGCTTCAGACGTTGTATTGACGAATCAGTCAGTAAGTGGAACCATAATTATTGATTTAAAGATTATGTTTAATTTTTTATCTGCGATCTCCTGTCCAAAATGTTTTAATTTAGGATTGGATTTAAATGAAAAATCCAGATATGGATTGTGTTCTCATTTTGTTCTAAAATGTAAAAACTGTAACTTTTTCCAAGGTCTAATCATCTAACAAAATTAATAATGAACCTAAAGTAAACAAAAGATTTGTATATGGAATGAGGCAAATTGGTAAAGGTTTCTCAGCGGTTTCTCTTTGCAGTACAATGAATTTGCAAAAACTTGCGAAAGCTACATATGAAACACATGAAGCAAAAATTTTGCAGTTGTAGCTGAAGATTTTATGGCAAAAGCAGCTGGGGAAGTTGTTTCAAAAACAAAAAGTGATGAATGTGGTGTTTCTGTGGATGGAACATGGCAGCGTAGGTGGCATACATCTTTGAATGGTTGCGTTGCTGCTTTTTCAGTCGATACTGGGAAAGTATTAGACCTGGAAGTCATATCGTCAAATTGTCGCACATATAAAGAAATAAAAAATTGCCAAAGAATACGGAGTTTGAGTCTCTGAAAGCTAGTCATGTGTGTCAGTGTAATTTTGAAGGTTTGGCAGGAAAGATGGAAACTGCGGGTGCATCGAAGATTTTTCAGAGGTCTGTGGATCAACGAAAATTGAAGTACACGAAATATTATGGTGACGGAGACTCCAAAGGTTTTTTATGTGTGCAAAATATATGATAATATATGGTGATAATAGTGTCACAAAATTTGAGTGCCTTGGGCACATCCAAAAACGTGTAGGTTCACGTTTGCGAAAACTGAAAACAAAAACTGAAGGTCTCTCGGGCAAAGGTAAATTAACAGATATGTTTATAGACAGGCTTCAAAACTACTATGGAATTGCTATTTGTGTCAATGTAGGTAATTTACAAAGCATGCAACCAAATGTGATAGCTGTGTTTCACTGTGCGGCAAATTCCAAAGAACCAATGCATGGACAATGCCCTATTGGAAAAGACAGCTGGAGTTATTATCAGCGAGCTCTAGCGCTAGGTAAAACACATGTAAAAGAAAAATATCCTGGTTTACATAACGATATTCTGAATATTATAAAGTCAGTTTATTTAGAGCTCTGTTCCAGAGGATTGTTAGAGAAATGTCTACATAGCAAAACTCAAAATGCCAATGAGTGTTTTAACGGTGTAATATGGCAGAGTGTCAAAAGGTGTTTTCGTTTGTCTGCAAACTGTGAAATTGGGGTCGTATGATGTAGTGATTCAATTCAATGAAGGTTATCAAGGCTGCTTAAAAGTTTTAACTAATCTGAACATTAAAAATCTAGGCTATTTCACCTTGACTGGTTATCGACATCTGGCTAAAGTTCGAATTGGTGATTCGAAGCATCAGACGACCCCTGTTGCATATAAACGTAGAAAATTTTTAAAAGCCATCAGGAAAAAAAGGGTAACTGTTATAAATAACACAGATAGTGAATTATATAAATCATGAGCCTTTTAAAATTAAATTTTTCATTTAATAGGTGAAATCTGGTGTTTAATTATATTTTCTGCTTTTTCTCAAAATGAGATTTTTAACATTTTGCTTTATCGCAAAACATCATAACTCAAAAGATTATAATTGTAATGTTATGAAACTTTGCTAAAACACTCTAAAGGAGTTGATTTAGGGAAGGGTCCTCTACTATGATTATAGTTAAATTATTTTTTATTTTTTAGTTGATACAAATTATGAATTGCCATATATTTTTCTGATTTTTCTATGTGTAAAAACGTTCACTTCTATAATTTTTCAAGTAACATTGTTATAGTTATGAGAGTGGTTCATTTCTTCGAGGAGGTTTCAGTCATCATAATATAATTTACAGAATAAAAATATCTTCATTTAAATTTAAGTTTTGATGTTTTGCAAAAGTGCAATTTTATAGCAATTTTTATGCATGTTTTGAGACTAAAATCAAAATATTTAAAAATATACATATTTTTAAATATTATTCAGTTTTTAGCTATATTTTATAATATAATGCACATAAGTAGGCAATTTTTAAAATATTTAAAAAAATCCCTTTGAAGGTAGGCAGGCACCTTAAGGGGACGGTAGACGTTGAATTTTTTTTATTTATTTATTGACTTAGAAACATAAAAATTTGTATAAATATTCCTCTTAACAATACTATATACAATACCATTAAATTTTTTGCAATTTTGTTATAATTTTGTATTTTTTTCTTAATTCAATTTATTTAACGAACATTTCAAAATGCTCCTTGCGTGCCATTTGTTCGCATTTTTGATTCATTTTACATTATGATCACTCAAAAACACATTATGAACGCATTTGGGTGTTCATTTTTAAATCCCTTAGAAAGTTAATTTTTAAAAAATATTTTTCTGCATTAAAACTTAATTTTCAACATTTAATTAGGTTCTTATTCACTTTTAATTACCTTAATAAAGTCAATTATAAAATGCATACCCAGTTTCAATAAAAAGTATGAGAGGTGTGTTCTTGCCAAATTTCATGCATCCCAGACAAAAATGAAGGCACATGCAGCATTTTAAAAATGTAAAATCCTTGGAAATTCCGTTTCGAAAAAAAAAATGCATTTAACCTTTTGCTTACCCGCGGGACAGCGTCCATCCCAAACAAAGAACCTCCCTAAAAAACAGGTATTTGACATACCCTATCCCAAACAGTTCGACCCCCCCCCCCCCCCATTTGCAGGCATTGGCGTCTATGGAAATTGCCGACAGAAACATTGCACCTGCTGCAGCAGGTGAAAAAACGGAAATTACATCTCCAGAACCGGAAATAAAAAGCCTTAGTGAACCCCCTCCGAAATTTGATGCTGAATCCATATTAGTTTTCATCTATAGCCAATCTCTATCAATAGCCAATCCTGAAAGAAAAGATATTACAAAGAAAATATACTTTTTTTTTAACCAGAACTTGCATTTCTAAGCAGCTTAGATGATGCTGAATCTGTATTAGTCAATATCTAAGCTGCATCTGTAACCAATTTAAAATCAACAGATATTTTAAGAAAAATATTTTGAGCCGGACGTTGAAGTCCTTAGTGAACTCCTTTTCCCTCAGAAACTTAATGCTAAATCTATATCCATCATTACCTAAGCTCCATCTCTAGCCTATTCTGAGATATAGATGTTTCAAGGAAAATGAAGAATTTTTACCGAAATTGGAAAAAGTCGGAAGTGGAAATATTTCATAAACACCTACCCTTCTTTGATTTAATGCTGAATCCATATTAGTCATCATTTAAGGCCTATCTATAACCAATATTGAGAAATAGATGTAGCAAAAAGAAAATCTAAACCGGAAGTAAGTAAAGAACAGAAAATGGAAATTATTAGTGAGCTACCCTACCTCCTCTAGAATTGATGTTGAATCTATATCAGTTATTATCTAAGCTCTATTTAAAGCAATTCTACAAAAATGGATGTTTCAAGGAAAATATTTTTAACAGTAAAATGAATTGAAAAACCGGAAGTAAAAATCCTTAGTGAACCCCTCTTGCTCCTTCGAAATTCGATGCTGAATCAACGTCAGTCATCATCTAAGCTCTATATATAACAGATCCTGTAAAGTAGATGGTTAAAAAAACCCAGGAAAGATCAATCATACATAAAGCATTGATTATGAAACACTTTTCAACTGAAATGCAATTTTATTTAAACATCTATAAAATGCGATACATTCAGCGGTGATATTTTTGTAATTATCACAGAACTACAATGATTTATTTTACTTAACTTAACACCATAGAGGTAAAAGTACTTTAACTCCATACTTAAAACTTCATCGAGAAAGGCAATGCTATAAAATAATCTGATTCTCTATATAATATCAATAAAAATTTTATTCATATCACCTATATTCCAGACTCTAGAGCTCGATAATTTTGCTTTAAAAAAATTCAGCAATTTTTATACAACTCAACCTACAGATTGATTTGTTTACATTCCGCGTACGTTAAAATTAGGCTTCGTTGTAGAAATAGGTTTGATGATCATTTAAACTCGAAAATATTGTAATTGCGTTGGCGTAGAATATAAATGCACAGAAAATACGCAAACATCAAGCTGTTTTAGAACGGATGCAACACTAAATATAAATTTAAAAGAACTGTAAAAATCACGATTTTAACACTGGAAAAAAAATGGATGCCATATATTATTTTGAAATGGGTCAGGTGATCTCTTCATATAATATAGATTTAATTATTATTTAAATTTTAATTTAAAAAACTGCCAAACATACACTCATTGCCATAAAAATTTGCGCACTATATTTGAGCAGAGGTATCAGAATCGAACGAAATTTTATATATGTGAATACAACGTTGGTATAAGTGATTACAAAATCAAAGCAAAAGGATCATTTATTACATCATTTATTACTACAAATGAATGGAGGTTCTAGTACCCTGTTGGGTCACCTCTAGAGTGAATACACGATGCGATACGGGCGGACATTGAGTCATACAGGTCCCGTATGGTGTCGTGCGTCATCTCATTCCACAGTCAATGTAAGAGCGTTCCATCAAACTCGTAGGCTGTCCAACTTGCCGTCCCAAGTGATCCCAGACATGCTCGATCGGTGACAAATCTAAGGATCGTTGGTAATGTGGCGGAGGCATTCCTGTGACACTCTTGCTGTATGTGGTCGAGCATTGTCCTGTTGAAGAATGCCTCCTGGGAGCCCTGCCATGAGTGGCAACACATGTGGCTGAAAGTTGTCACGAAAGTACCGTTGGAGTGTCATGATTCCATGGATCAATATTAAAGGTGACTAGGTATCGTATGGAACGACACCCCATAACATCACACCAGCTGGGGGAGCGGTGTGCCGCTATAAAGCGAAGGCAAGACTGAGGCGTTCATTACGGGGGTTCCACACACGTACACGGTTGTCATCACTGCCCAAATTAAATCTCGATTCGACGCTCAAGACGACCTGTTTCCATTCGGTTGTTGTCCAATCCCGTCAAGCGCGACACCGCTCCAAACGGAGGCGACGGTGGGTGGGTGTCATTGGCAGCACACGTAATGGGCGCCGCGATACCAAATGTTCTTCAGCCAGACGCTTCGCGTCGCGATGGTACGGACAGACACAGGGGCCCATAATGAAAGTGCTGCCTGTGTCCGGATGGTGGACAATAATGCAGTTGGCGCTGTACGTGCGTGTCGGGTGATGTGATGGTCTTCTCGGCTATTGGTCTGCCGAGGGCGTCCTGAGCCCGGTCACCGTGAACGCGACCTCTCTCACGTCCACTGATCCCAACACCTCCTCACAGTTAAGTCAGAACGGCCTAGGTGGCGGGCTATTGGCCGAGATGACCGCCCGGCTTCCATAATCCCGATGATTCTTCCTCTCTCGACAGCTGATCATATTGTCTTCGATGGCGGCGTAAATGTATCCCTAATGAAAAAGCATCCCTCTGCAACAGAATAAGTACAGGCAAAAAGCCTCTGCGTACCTTTTTTCTGCGCCAGAGAGAACGAAGTTCAACGCCCTCTGGTAGCATTACGCAATGCGCAATCACGCTATATTTCTAATCCTTTGCATATCTGCCTGACACGTACCTGCATGCGAAGTTTCGTTACGATCCCACAATTACTTCTTGATGCGCAAATTTTTATTGCTCAATTTTTTTTATATATTTTATGGGATAATTCGAATATTTCCTAAAATTTGCAAAGCAATTTGTGAATTTTAATTTCGCTTAAAAATTTTTTTAGAAAATTACGTCCCATAGGGTTCAATGTACACTCACGGACAATGTAAGTTGCGCACCAAGAAGGAAGCATAGGATGGGCCTGAAATTTTATAGATGGAAGGATACAGATGAATTATATACTCAGAAAAACAGCTCAGCAGAACACGTACAGAGAGAGCTGTGGTACACAGTTCGGTTATCCTCAATAGCGCGCCGCACCGCCTCGTGCTGCAATACAAGCAGCAATATGGTTCGGCATGGTGTCGAACAGACGCCTGATGTTATCCTGCAGCAGACGAGTCCACACCTGTTGGACATTACGTTCCAAATCCAGAAGATTGCGGCAACGAGGCAGTTGGCGTTTCAACTGGTCCCATAGTTGCTCGATAGGGGACAGATCTGGGGAGCGGGCAGGCCATTGAAGTGTCTGGACATGACTCAGACAGGCCTGGGCGACCCGAACCGTGTGCGGTCGGGTATTATCCTGCTGGAATTACACAATTGGAATCCCAACAACGAATGAGAGCACATGGGGTAGTAGAATCTCATCCACGTACCGCTGGTCCATCAATGTTCCAGGTACCACTACTAGAACTGATCGGATGTCGTAGGCTTTGGCTCTCCAGCCCATGATGCCTTCAGTGGGGATGGCGTGGCGCTCGATAACGAGGTTGTGGCGTTTTATGGGGGACCTCCACACCCGGACCCGCTGGTCATCGGTCCTCAAAGCGAAACGTCACTCATCGCTAAACACCACATATCTCCAATCTGTAGCGTTCCACGTTGCCCTGGCCCGGCACCACTGCAACCGGAACCGCCAATGTGTTAACAGCCCGTGTTAACGACAGCGCACGTAAGGGACGCTAGGATCGCAGATTCGTTTCCTTCAGGCGTCTAAATATGGTCCATTGGCACACAGGAGCCTCTACGTGTGTCTGTATCGCGGATCGGGTCGCCGTGGTCTCTATACGTGCCTGCCACTTGATCATTCGATCCTCTCTACTCGTGGTATGCCTGGTCCGTCCAGAACCGGTCCTCCGCGTCTGGGGGGCGTCCCGTGTCCAGTGCTCCCAACACCATCGGACTGTATAGTCCGAACGATCCTCGTGACAAGCTATCCGTCTCGCTGACCACCCTGTTGTTTTCAGCCTGATGATCATGTCTCTCTCGAAGTCCGTCAGTTGCGTATATCGACGTTTCTGGCGTCTACTCACTATTCTTGCTTGCGTCGTCCGAAGCTTCTCGCATTGATGGCGCGTCGACTACACGCCGGTTTATAAGACCGCTGGCTCATACTTGCAGTGTCACTCACGGGTGTAGGGTCATGCGCAATCACACCAGGCTTGGATCATTTGCATACCAGCACGCACTCTAGCTATTTACATCATTTCGCGGTTTACCATGTTTTCTTTTTGGTGCGCAACTTTCATTGTCCGTAAATGTATTTCATCTTTTCAAACCGTGTTCAATCCAGAACTAATTGGGTGATAATATTCATTTGCATTCCCATATGTCCCATAGACTGTCTCAACAACATACTAAAATTTGATTTTGATCAAGTTATTTTTACGGCAGTTATCGTGCGAATGGACAGACAGACAGAATGAACGAAGTCAGAAACACTTTTTAACTATGTTGTAAAGTGTTAATAAAACATTGGAAAATCTGATTTCCAGCATTAAATAAATGGTTGTGTTTGTGTCAAGATTTAACAAAATATTTCCTAATATCAGTGCGTTTGTTTCAGAGGAGGGCCCCAAGCGCCTCATCAAGTGGTTGATCCAGGCACCCCTGCTGGCGGTCTTGTACTACACGATCCCGGACTGCAGGCAGGAACAGAAAAAGAAGCTCTTCATGCTCACCTTCCTCAGCTCCATCACGTGGACGGCCATCTTCTCCTACGTCATGGTCTGGATGGTGAGTGAAGATTCGTAGATTCACGTTAAACTACCGTGGTTGGTGAGATGTGGTGATATTGTGACTGCGAAATAAACATAGCATTCATAATATTATATAGAATAATCTGATGTGAGCAGCACATGACTTTCCCCATATAATGAAATGAATTTATTTATTTCACAGTAAAAGAGAGAGAGATGATGTATAAAACCTACGGTACCATGTTTTTAATGTTCAATTGTATATTTGGCGCTATTGCGGATGACAACATGTAAAGCTTGTGGCGGGGCTGCATTGCGTCACTCACTGCCCGAAGATATCCCCGATTGTTTCCTCGAGTCTGAAGAATTCTTTTGGCTCAAAGGTATAGAGCAGGATCAACAATCTAAAGGTTCCGAGTTTGAAACTATCCCCCACCATCGGGAATCAGCGGCCCCCACAGTTGGTAACCCTGGATCAAAAACGAACGCGCAACCTTCTCGCTCTCCAACGATCTCACTTCTCTCACGAGATGGCAGCACTACAGATGACGCACAGTTTCTCCTCTCCTCTCTCCCGGTTGACTACGACTGACGTCACGTCTCTCGGCTATTCAGCAGCTCACTATTAAGTCTAAGCTTGGGGGCGCGGTGGGAGATTTACGGCTGCCCCCCCCCCCTCCTCATTGGAATTCGACCGAGCTTCTCGCCTATAGATATCCTATCTACGTTCTCACCAGGAAGGGAGTGTGTGGCGGGGCTGTCTTGCGTCACTCACTGCCACAAAAGACATCCCCGATTATTCTCGCGGATCCGAAGAATTGTTTTGGCTCAACGGTATAGCAGAGGATCAGCAATTTAAAAGTTCCGAATTCGAACATATCCCCCACCATCGGAGATTTGCGACCCCCATAAGCTATTTCGAAGTACCCCATTAACTTTCTCACGGAACTTAAATTGGCAATTATCAATATTCATAGCATTCAAAGGGGTGGGACAGCGCAGTGGTTTGCGCGTGGGAATTGCACTCGGGTCACCCGAGTGCAATTCCCGACTCTGTCTAAACTGTCCCCGTGTTCACGCGAAGTACGTGCATGTTAAATATGTGGATCCATAAGAACTTCCGAGAGGTTGGTGGCAGGGGATGGAGAGTACGGTCCCTGTGGATGCATCTCACCCACTGGGTTTCAGTCTAAATTGGGTAGCACTTTATCCGCCGTCCAAATTGATACCTTACACCTTCGAGTAGGCTGGACGATCTGGGTTGAAATTGAAGATATCATTCTCAATAAGCAATATTGTCCATATATTAAATTATTTAAATAATCAATTCATCAATTTGGCGCCATTTCTGCTGATAATTTTGTTAGTCTGAGACGCTAAATAATTCACCAATCTTTGCCAAATTTATCGCCAAGCATTACCGACCTACGGAGAGAAGAACATTTCTTATATATAAATGACAGTTTCCACATTGTTAGGCGTTAAAATACAAAACTATTGCAAAAAGTATTTCCTGGGATCTGGTAGATATTTAACTTCAGAACAAATTAAAACATCTGATGTGGGCAGCACATGACTTTCCCTGTAGAGTTATATTCACGTTCTCTTTTTTTTAATTAAATTTAATTCACTTTTAATTCAATTTTCGTTCTCATTTGATAACTGGACTTATTTTCAAAGGTGGCGTAGAGAAAATACGAAAAAATTAAAATATCTCGAGAACGGCTAGCCCTATTGTAATGGGGTTGGTTTTATTCTTTTTTCCGTTAAACATTACGTATTAATCAAGCATTTATTGGATATATTTGAGCATGCGTAGTTTTTTATTTTAGATTTTGGCGATTTTTGCGGGCCATTTTGCAGAAAAATGCAGGTTATTTTTTTTCGAATCGTACCAAAATCTAATCAACACCAGAGTATCCCACAAGTGACCGAATTTTGGGAAATTCGGTTCATTAGTTTTTCAGCTAGAGTAGATACAAGATTTTGCGGGCCATTTCGCAAAAAAAAAGGCGGGTTCTTTTATCTCGAATCGTACCCAAAACTAATCAGCACCAGATTCACTCACGAGTGACTTACCAAATTTTATGAAATTCGGTCCATTAGTTTTTTAGTTAGAGTGGATACAAAATCTGCACAGACCGACAGACACGCACAAAAATAGTTTTTTCGTATTCTAGAGGTCTCGAAACGTGTAGATCCGTCGAAAACTCCAGTTGCGATTTCGGCATGATTGCAATACTTTTCCTATACATTACCATGTATTGCAAGGAAAGTAAAAATTAATTTCTCTTAAACGAACTTTCTTTTTAAAATTTCATTTGCTTATCTTCTAATATTTCCCTTTTTTCTGTTGTAGCACCCCTCCAACACATCTAGTAATCAATACCTTATACAAAAAATTTATGTTTTGGCGACAGTTTATGTTTTGGCGATTAATGTTTTTCCCAGGTCAGATTTTCCTTCTCATATTCTAATAGCCCTCTTTCGCGAACTAAGCCGTATAACCGTACTGTTACCTTTGCAAAATGCAACGATGATATTAATTCTATTTATAAAATATATACGGACGGCTCAGTCATTGAAGATAATGTTGTCTTTGCATTCTATATTTTTAAACATGATGGTTTGGATGAGGATTTTTGTTATACATTCGATGCAAGATATACAGTTCTTTAATCCGAAATTACTGCAATAAACTATGCTATTAATTGAACATCTAAGCATAACTGGATTTTCTGCTTTCATACTGCAAGTTGTGTATAAAGGTGGCTACAAATAGTTGTCGGGTTTAGGGAGAGGTCTCGGCATAGGCCTAAGGGAAGTTGGTTAGTCCAACAGACCTATCAGTCGCCATCTTGGTCGGAGCGATATGGTAAATGCACCCCAGACGGATAATTGCTCGAGAAGATTGTGCAATCAAGAGAGAAGTCACATCCACACTAATGACGTCGCTATCAACCATACGAACCCATTTGTCATCTTCCATGCACCCAGGGTCTGATTAACGCACGGGCTACAGGGGCCAGCGACCCTGGGCCCCCAAATTTTATATATGTTAAAACATTTTAATTAGAAAAAATTATTTATTTAATTATTTGAATAATATAAGCCGATAATGTTATTTTTTATTTCAAACTTTGAAAATATGTTAATAGTTTTAAATATTATACATTTTTTAAATAAAAAGTCTACATGTACAAAAGTGCCTTCAGAAACGGTGGTCCTAAACTTCCGAATTTGATTAGTGATGTTTTTTCGTATGTATTTGGTATGCCGTGAGTGTCTGGGGCCCCTTAATTAATACCTGGCCCTGGGCCCCATATTGGCTTAATCAGGCCCTGCATGCATCCTGTATCAAGGGATATTTTTTGGAGACGACTGCCGGAAGGTCGGGTTAAGTGTCGACGTCTGTTAAGACTCCTACCACTTACAACGCAGCATGGACAGAGCTATCTGGATTGATGCCGAGCACTGTCAGCCTGGGCAGCGTCCGATTGGAGGCATGTTACATTTAGTGACGAATTCCGCTTATCTTTCATTGATGATGATGTCCTGATGTCCACATGCATGTTTGGAAGAGGCACAGCCAGAGTTCCGATCCCACACTTGTTGTCAAGCAGCAGATGGCCATCACAAGTTGTGTAACAGTCTGAGGAACCTAAAATAAGACTACGTGTGCTGAAATCCATCCATTAAATGCATTTGTTGTAAAAAATTCATTACAAATTTCTTTTTAGGATTCTAATATTCTCATCGATGCTTCAAATTGAAAATTTGAAAGATCCTACCTCAGATTGCCGGAGGAGCAGCAGATTGATAACACTTGGCACTTTTCATCGTATCTATCGTATCGTTCAATTCTGAAAATACTTAAGTGTAATTAAAATAAAGATATCTCAAATAACTAGCCGAGTCGGTTTCCATATTTTAGGTTCTATAATTTCACCACACAAAATTAGGTACATATTTTCAAATCATAATAATCGTTTTAAAGTGATCTTCTTAGGTCCATACTGTTCGCTGATTGGCGGTTCTTTTCCTTCACTGGCTTTCATTCCTCACCAATGAAAGAGAAGCGGAAGTACGTCACTCCATGTGTTAGAAGTAACGTAATCAAAAAATTTTTACGCAGTATGTCTGCTGTAAGTGGCAATTTTGTCAGCTCACCCAAGTCAAAACATCACTAGCGCCATCGATAGGGCAAAATATAAAAGTTCGATGTAACAGTTTTTCGACAACATTATACGTAATTTTTAACAACGGAAATAGTAAGACCAACCTGTGAGACCAGAAATTGATCTCACATTTGATGAGACACTTTTATGTGTGAAGTTTATGGTGGCCGAAACGGCAGACAAAGCTTGTAGTCTGGCTGGCCCCAAAGTTTATTACGACGTGAACCTAAAGGTCAGAAGACTATAAATTTAGGGGTGCCATACCAGAGGGGCTGAGCTGGGCCTTGCTAAATGTGGAATGATGCAATTGGGTAAAGGAGTAACCAATAAGCGCCAAAAAGAAGTAAAGGCGGAGTTACCCCCCCCCCCCCACCTAGGGAACCACAGCCTGTGACCCGAGAACGAGAGAAGAAACGATAAAGATGTCGACTTAAGAGCATACCATAGAGACAACCATGGAATTTTGACTTAGAAGCATGCCAGCAGGAATAATCACGATTTTGACTTAAGAGCATAATTAGAGAAGAATGAAAAACCTAACAGACTTGTAGAGTGTCTCGTAGAGGTTCCAAAATAATGGAAACATATCAATGTGCGAGTGCATTCAGAGTACGAGGAGGAGCCACACACCAAAGTGTTATGGCAGTACTAAGACTGATGCAAGCCTTTGAGATATGATATAAAACCCAAGACGAATTGGAAGGTATGTGCTCAACAATAATCACAGGTCCTAGACACGATAGTAATTTTAATAATTCTGGTCGCATATGTCCCCTCCGCTGCAATAAGTAATGAAAATAAATGTTGTTAATAAATGTTTTATTGTTTAAGTTTAAATGGTGTGATCAATTTAGCATTTTATTTAATTAATTATTCCTTTACAGGGCTCGCACGAAAGGTAAAATAATTGGAGGGTGAATAGCGGCACAACAAGCAATGTACATTAAATATAATTCCACTATATGAGAAATAACGGCCATGTCAACTTAATGAATTTAATATTAAAATAATAATTATCCTTAATGAATTTAATAGTTAAAAGTTCAACTAAGATTCCTATTATTAAATGTGTGCCACACAACCCCATATCTCTTGCACTAACCGTTCTTGAGATACTGTTCCTTTTAGCATTTCTGCCACGTTGCCTTTGAAAATACATGTCCAATGGCCATATAAAAACGAAAACGAGAATGAAACTGTAAATTTAGTGTAATTTCAAATAATTATACGTGTTATTTTGTGCTATTAAAATCAATTTAATGAATTGTAACAGAAAAGAGAAAGAGAGGATGAATTTGAGTCTGTAGGGAAAGTCTTGTGCTGTCTATACCAGATTTTGCATAATGGGAATTACTTATGCGAAAAATTACATTTTCGCTATTCTTGTAAGCATGACTTTACATTTCAAACATTAAACATCTTAATGCTGGTCTGATAAGCAGAAATTTCCACTGATTGCATTTTTTGACATTTCTTACAGTAATAGAACTATCATTGGTAATATACATATTTTCGTAAATTTAGTGTGTATATCAGACTTTTAGTGCCTATTATTCATATTTTAGTATCTTTTTAAATGCCTATTTTAACTAATTTCTATAAGGAAAAAATTGAAAGAATTGTCGAAAATACAAGGACAAAATTGTCGAAAATCGAGTTTTTAACGAATCTACACTTTTCGAGCACTCTAGAATGCAACGAAACTATTTTTAGCGTGACTTCTATGTGTTTGCATGTCTAAGCAATGTATGTATCCACTCTAACATAAAAACTAATACACAAAATTTGATAAATAAGTCACGTGTGAGTTTCCCTGGTGCTGATTAGATTTTGGTATGATTAGGGAAAAAACTTGCCTTTTTTACGAAATGGCCTGCATAAAAGCACCTATCCACTCTAGCTGAAAAACTAATTGACCAAATTTCGCAAAATTTGGTAGATAAATCACCTGTGGAATTTATTTACCAATGGTGGGATTTATCTACCAGATTTGTGCTGATTAGATTTCGGTATGATTCAAAGTAGCACATTTAAATCACTGAAGCGTATTTCAATAGATTGTCTGTATCATGGAGATGACGTGTAATTCTCTAACTCCATGGTATGTTAGAGAATGTTGTGGTTTGTTTCGTCACGTTCTTTTAGCAACCGTGTAAAAAGAAAAATAGGGCAGTGAAGCTTAATATTGGACTCTTTTTTTAACTTTTGTACAACAATGGTTATTCATATCCGAAATGCTGGTAAACATATATTTTATTTCTACACACTATTTGTACAACCGGCCGTCCAATTAGTTGCTCATGTCCACTGGATGAGTCGGACGGTCTGGGTTTTCAACACTATTTGCACAAGGCCAACGGCCCTACCGTGCTGAAAACACCGGTTCTCGTTAGATCACCGAAGTCAAGCAGCATCGGGCGCGGTTAGTACTTGGGTGGGTGACCACCTGGGAACACCGCGTGCTGTTGGCACATTTCGAGCGCGGTAGTCCGTAGTTTGCGCGCTGGATTTGCACGCTGCCACAATTGCCGCCGTGTTCATGCGGAGTACGATCACGTTAAACATGTGGGTCCATAAGTCCTTTCGAGAGGTTGGTGGTAGGGGAAGGAGGGCACGGTCCCTGTGAATGCCTCCCCGACTAGGTTCCGGTCTAAATTGGGTGGCACTTCTAGGCCGTCCAAACAGTTACTTTGCACCTTTCTGGTACGTCGGACGGTCTGAGTCTCGAGAACAAAAACCCATTCAGCACCACATACCGATGTCATGTGAGGCATATCATAGCTATAACTGTTCTCATGGCCCTACCCTTATCCCAACAATCCCCTAGTTCTCAACAACAACAACACTATTTGTACAAAGCACAGTGAGCATGCGCAGTTCAGAAATGGGTGTTTTGTTCGTTAAAAATGGACGTACAGCTGGTTTTACTAATTGAAATTGTGATTCTGAAAATGTGCGTGTGAATTAAGTATGTATGCAAAATTTCATCTTCCTACCGATTATAATTTTCGAGTAAAATAGATAACAAAATTCAGGCAAATGTTGATCTCGGATGGATTTCACTTCGCTCGTTCTTGAAAACGTTAGAACCTTTCAGACCTTAGACAATTTATACTTCGTGTGCCCATTTGAAGGGAAACCATCGTCAAACACACGAGCACTTGTTTGATCTCGTCCTGCTTCACGCTTAATAGGGCCCCACATTTTTATTTATATTTAACGAGTAAAATTTAACGAGAGTTTATATTTAACGAGCATAGAAACATTTTCTTTTATATTTAACGAGTATATATTTAGTGTAAAATTATTTTCATAGTTATTATAAAATACATTTTAATGAGTCATAAATGGTTTGATACGTTTAATTATTAGAATAAACAATAAAATATTTTTATTTTTTAATAAAATTGTTGATAAAAAAAATTCTTTTGTTCTGGGCGCTGCAAATATCCCAGCTCCGGGGGGTTCCTATGTTTCCTCCTGGGTTTTTATGTTTCTTGGGCGCTTAATTCTAGTTACGCCAATATATGCGAATTATGTTTTAAAAACATCATCCATGATAATTCTTCGTCTTTTTCTTAGGTTACCCTAGTGGGCTACACTTTGGGAATTCCGGACAGCATCATGGGCATCACCTTCCTCGCGGCAGGGACAAGCGTTCCGGACGCCTTCGCCAGTCTCATCGTTGCCAGGCAAGGTAAGCGAACGTACTGCCATCTACCTTCACTTTACAGAACTATTTCTCCACGGAGAACGTATGCAATCTGTCCTTATAAATGTAATGAAAATATACAGCAGATGGTTTATATTTTGCATGGCTTATAAAATAACCACCAGACGATTTAGGTATTTGAAGCGCAACTCTGTGACTACAATTACAAACTGAATCAAAAACTGTATAAGAATTGAAATATAAAATAAAATAAATCGTTTGCTATAATTATAAATTTATATATCTCAAAAACTGTTGATTATACACCAATAGAGTTAATTAAAAACATTTAGAATATTTCTTTCTGGGCATGATGGCATCAAAATGAATTATGTGAGTCTAGTTATTCTTGAGTTATAGCTGGCAGAATGTTGGGACAGAAAATTGAAATTTATAAATTTCTCAAATAAAATTTAAAGATTTTAACTGTTTCTCACTACTCACACCTGTACAAAGTTTCAAGTTCCTACCTTTGGCAGTTTAAGTTGTAAATTCAAAACCTAGCCAGACTCACTTAGCTGTATGATATAGAACAGGTGGTACAGTCAAAAAATAATTGAAATGACGACTCAAAGGCATCTTGTTTTCTCCTGTATATCCTGTCTAACTGAACAGAGAGGTATAAGAGAAAATTACGTTATGATTCTACGGGGGTTAAATTCCATATTTTCTGACTTCACTCTTAAAATAGTATTCTATTGCAATTGCAATACGACAAACATTACATAGTAATAATGTCTTTAATGCATATTTTTGAATAAAACATCTATATCTTCTATAACGTTTGCTTTGATTTCTATTGCAGGTCAAGGTGACATGGCCGTCTCTAACAGCCTGGGCAGCAACATTTTTGACATCCTCATTGGCCTCGCATTTCCCTGGTTTATTCAAACCACCATGGTGGAGCCAGGATCCATTGTAAGTACTTTACCTCACCAGACTGACTACCAACAGTACTCACCACCAACAGTTCTGCCCACAGCCGTATTCAGAGATTAGTTCTACTGAACATACCAGGTCGGGCTCGTGCTGGATTGCCCGATAGGCACGTTCTTGGGGCATCAGCAAATTAGGGGGCACCAAAAAAAAATCCAAAATGTAATCTTTTCTTTGTTTTGCATATTTTTGCTTATATTGCTTATCTAATGATTGAGGGCAGTGAATTTTCTAACATCGACTCCATTACACTTATGGGACCCGAGCGACCTTATAATTTTTTCTGTCTTCCTTTGTGGTTGCCTCCTTCAATGAAGGCGTTATTGTATCCCATCATTATTAATATAATCAATTGGATAGCATCATAGTAACATAATCAGTCCGTATAAAAATAGCCGCAGAGAAGGAGAAGCTCTGTGCAAAATTTCGGAGGATCCAAATTAATGGCTGCGGAACCCCAACATTCTAGAGTGCCTTTTTCAATTATGGTTTCATTATAGCTCTCTTTCAAAATTTAAATATAGCTAATTATGCTGCATTAGGAGCCAATACCACAGCATCTCTTGTGTAAGACGACTCTGTTAGAGCCACGTTATCCATTGGACCTATGTGGTCCTTTGCCTGGAGAACCTAAAATTGCTGAGGCCCCCAAGAAATTTAAATAAAATATGTCCGTTTCAAGAGGTGATATGATATTATCAAAACTCAAATTTATAAAAAACAAGAAAGGTCAATCATGCATAAAACATTGATTATGAAACACTTTCAAACTGCAATGAAATTTTACTTAAACATCCCTTAAATGCGATACATTCAGCGATGAAATTTTTTAATTATCACAGAAAACTATATCCGAAAAAAATGAACTTTATTCAAATGGCGTCATCGAAATATACAGTATGTAAAAGCAATGAATGTTTCATTCATACGCTTTTATTCCAGACTCAAGAGTTAAATAATTTTACTTGAAAAAATTCAGCAATTCTCATACAAATTATCTTACAATCACTTGTTTACATTCTGCATCCATAAATTTAGGCTGCGTTGTAGAAATAATCAAAGCTTGATGATCATTTAAACTCAATAATATTGTAATTGCATTGACACAGAATATACATGCACAGAAAATACGAAAACATAAAGTGGTTTTAAGACAGAGGCAACACTAAATATAAATTTAAAAAAAAAAATTTTAAATCACGATTTTGACACTGGGAAAAAAGATGAATGCCATATTTTATTTTGAAGTGGGTCACGTGATCTCACCATATTATATGGGTGTAATTATTATTTTAATTATTATTTCAAAAAACTACCGAACATATTTTGCTCAAATTTTTTTATATATTTTATGGGATAATTTGAATATTTCCTAACATTTCGAAGCAATTTGGTAATTTTAACTTCGCTTAAAAAATGTTTGAAAAATTGGGTCCCATAGGGTTTAATGTATTTCATTTTTCCAACCCAGATTCAATCCAAAGGTAATTGGGTGATATTATTCATTTACATTCCCAGATGTCCCACAGATCGTCTCAACAACATACTGAAATTTGTATTATAAAACCACTTAAACCTCCAATATCCACTGAACTACTGAAAATTATTTTGATCAAATAATAGAAGAATTTTATTACGGAAAGCAGAGTTAAAATTTTAAAATAATACTTATTATTTTTCTTTTTATAATTTTGTTATTTTCAAAGAAACCCCAGGAAATGCATTAAAAATAATTAGTGTAATTTATTTATTCAATATTTTTTATTATCAATATTATTATTCTTAAAATTTTTTGGTGACCTGTGAATTTGTTAATTTAAATTGTTGAATTATTTCTTTATATCATAACCAAGAGGTTCCAAAATATAGATAACCCGAGGGCATCAATATTCTTATTCGGTACTGAGCTATTTTGTTAGCTAAGTTTTCTATTTTTCTATTATAAAAAGAGCGAAGATAATGATGGCTCATAAAAATGATATAGAATAGATGGCTCATAAAAAAAAAATGGTAGTATGATATATTTTCATCACCCTTTTCTTTTTCCAATATATAATTTATATATGATATAAATATTTTAATGATATCCAAATTCGAATCCCAGTTTGCCACAGATCTGCATATTCATTACACCATAGAAATGGGGCAGGAATCAATTGTTTTTAGACTGATATAGCAATGACTGATATAGCAATAACCACAAAGACTGTCGAAGGGTGTTGATGTAACGGTTCTGTTTTTAGTTCTTTGCATATGCAAACGCTTCTTTTAGGCTAAAATGTTCCTTTATTTCCAAATATTTAAAAAAGAAGTATCACCTAAGATACAAGAATTTTTAAAATACAAATAAAAATTCGAATTTTCTTACTATACTGAAATTGTGTTCGCCATTTGACTCTACTCTTGAAGGATAAGCGATAATAATTAAGAAAGTTGCTGATAAGATCTCTTATGGTTGAAATTATCTACATCTTGTGCAATTTTGGCCCTTAATAGATATTGCATATTTGCATGGGCGTATTCAAGGGGGTCAGGGAAGCTAAAGAACCCTCCTAGAAAAATGTTAATGTAATTAAAAGCAAATATGAGAAAAAAAAATTTTAAAAAATGCATTCTGTAATTTGAACATTCAACCACAACTGTGTGTTTTCTCCCACATGTATATTAATAAAAACAATTTAAACTTACTAGGGGGTTCTTCCCCCTGCTCACTCAGCTGACGCAACCCCCTTCGAGAGGCTTCGCCTCCTACTCGCTGCGCTCGCTTCATATCTATCTTTCCTAAAAATTCTACTTCAAAAATCTATTTTCTATCCCTGCCTATTTTCCGCAGGAGGGAAAAGCAGGGATTTTTCTTAACCCAGGGAATCCAAAAACTGAATTCTTTGATCATGAGCTTGCTTCGCAAGCTATGTCATGCCAAACTAAAGTTTAAATCGATAAACGGTTTATTTCATCGTGCTACCCTATTATTTCTCTATAAATGTGCCAAATTTCATATTCTTCTAAGCTATAGTTTTTAAGGAAGGAGACTGAGAAATCGCTAGACGTACCGATAAGGGAAAAAAAGTTCACTTCAGAAGTGAATAAAAAGTAAAATATCTCAAAAACTACATCAAAATTCTAAAAGAGGCTCCGTCCAGCAAAAATTCACCCATATGCAAAAATTGGTGGTCTTATTATTGTTAGTCTATCTAGGACGCGAACGCGCAGCTCAAATATTTTGTCTTTGACTTTGACATTAAATATTTCTTAAGCAGTTTTTTGATATATATTGTAGTTTATTTTTGCGTATACCCCACAGCTTTTTCTACAAGTGCACCAAATTTAATAATTTTATATGCAATAGTTTTTTGCGGTACGAATCAAAGGATCTCGAGAAAAGAGAAATTTGTCAAACGGCGGCGTCAGCTATTTTTTTACTTTCCTTATATATATAATGTATAAGGAAAGTATTGTGACGGGGTCGAAAATTCGAATTCGAGTTTTCGACGGGAGAGCACGTTTCAAGCATCCCTGATCACGAATCAAACATTTTTGAAGTGATGTCTGTGTGTGTGTGTGTGAAAGTATGTGTGTGTGTCAGTGAGTCTGTGGAGACGATAACTGACGAACGAATGGATCGATTCGAACAAAATTTGGAACAAAAATCACAATCCGTAAACACTGGAAGCCTAGTGTTTTTATACGCAATCGAATGGTCAGAACCCCCCCCCCCCAAATTTTCGAGTGCAATTTTGAAAAAATCGTCAAAAAATCAAAACCGCTAATAAAGGTACGCAAATAGACATTTTTTATGTAGTTTTTCATTAGAAAACGATTGACATAAATTTTAGAACGCTAACATGAACCGTTCTCGAGATATTGCACATTTTTCAAAAAAATTATCAAAAAGTCGTATAAAATAAAAAAAAAATATTTCCTATTGAGAAACATGTTCACTTTTCATATGTAATACCATGCGATAAATTGAGTGACATCATTCTCGTGGATCTAGCTCGTTCCATTCATGAAAAAAGATACTTTGAGTAATACTTTTGTATTTGAACGCCAATAGTCATTTATCTGCTGTAAGAATAACTTATTTCTCCGTCCATAACGCTTGGCGAGATTTTGGTGACGAATTTGGCGGAATGTCGCCAACTTGGCGACATTTTAAATTGTTGCCAAATTAACAAAAATCTCGCCAAATGGATAAAAATGACGCTAAATCAATGAAAATGGCGACTAATTGAAGAAAATTCAATATCTTGGAAAGCATATAAGTACCTACTATAAGAATAACATTTTTTTAACTGTAAAAGTAGAAAATTCATTGCATTATATAAGGAAAGTCATGTGTTGCCCACATCAGATTTTTTTTAATATAGAGAGATACCTAAATGAAAAACTTAGGATTACTGTATTTGGTATGTTTATGAATATTCAATTTGCTCTGCCTCCAGAAAGGTTTGAATTATATTATGAAAGAAGATATATTTTTTTAAAGGTGGTACACACTCATTTTTAAAAATGGGTGCATACTAATTTTTAAAAGTGCTAGATACACTAATTGTTAAAATGTGATGCTCATACCATCTATTCAAATTTACTTTGTAACAATACATATTTCAAGGTTGACAGTAATCTCTAAATTTTGAATGCAGTCGATTTTTGCACCCCCTGGAGAAAATCCTGCATATGCCCATGCACATTTGTCATCATTTTCACTTGAAATGTAATTTTAGGAACCCGTCAGGGTTCTATCCCGCCAAATTTCAAATCCGTAATTGACAAGTGTATATTATACATGACAAATCCAGATTCCTATGGGTCTGTAACTCAACTACAAAGAAACCTAAATAATTAATAATTTTTCCTCTCTAAAGCCATCTCGAAACAGAGATAAGCAGAAGAAAAAGAAATGAAATTGGTGCGTTAACACTCGAGAAAAAATGACTTTAAAATGGCACTTTTTATGATTGTTGTTCCGACTTTTTATTCTTCAGTGTTGGATGGTTGACAGCATTAATTAATGAACCGATATTCGTGAATGATGGCTCATTTTGTGTGCTATGATAGGAAATATAAACTTTTTCTTAAAAATAAAAAGATAAATTTTATTTAAAATTTCAGGAATTGAAAAAAACATAAATAAATAATGCTCGCCGTAATTTGGTACAGATGTAATATAATCCCCTTTTGAGATTCTGGTAATTATTGCTATGATTTGGCGAGCATTCCATTCTATCAACCCTTTTCGCATCTTTTGTCGCCATATTGTCGCCTTTTATCGCCTTTTATCATGTTTAGTAGCCCTTTTTTCGCCAAAGTAAAAATCGCAACATTCCATTCTGGCAACGTTTTTCGCGTCTTTTGTGGCCCTTTTATCCTCTTTTGTCTCCCTTTTAGAGTCTTTTGACGCTTTTTTGTCGCCAAAGTAAACATCGCCTCTCTGTCGTCAACTTTACATTGGCGATAAAAGGGCGATTTTTCGCCCTTTTTTCGCCAAGGTAAAAATCAGAATTTTTTTTTATTTTCATGTTGTGCTATATGAGCCACAGAACTCCTGTTGCACAAACAGATGTTACTACGTGCGACCTCCGACAGCCAGCGGGACCGGATTCTGTGATGTTTCAGCGGGCATAGGCCCATGTTTGAATTGCTATAGATGAACTGTTGCACAAATGGCGACAAAAGATCAACAAAAAATGCGAAAAATGTTGCCAGAATGGAATGTTGCGATTTTTACCTTGGCGACAAAAGGTCGAAAAAAAGGTGAAAAAAGACGCGGAAAGGGTTTCCAGAATGGAATATTCTCCAAATAATAGCAGAAATTGTCAAAATCTCACATAAAATTGTCCAAAAATGAAAAAGAGATTATACTACAAGTGTTTCCTATATTTGTGACACATAATTATTTTGTTTTCCGTATGTGATGAAAAAGAATAAAAAGGTGCAATAGATAAAACAAATTATTAAGAAATATTTCGAAAATATCTTTCTGCCCTGGATCGAAGTTAAAACCCCAGGCGGAGTAAGAAAGATTTGCACTTTTAAAATCACTTTAAAGTCTCGAACCAGATTTTCATAATTTCATGCAGAAAAAGCAAACAATAAATTAATCTCAAAATGGGTTTTAAATTTCGCATATTATTAGAACTCGTTTTCAATTTAGTAGTGATCGTAAAAACTAGTTTCAAGTCATGAAATTGAGGTGTGAAATACTAATTTTAACTGCTATATGTTTATTTTCCGATCATAATTTATATTTTTCCCCTGTAACTTCACTGAGTAGCCAGAGCCATTTTTTACCATACACAATGCCGGCAAATCCTCGAGTGGCAGTTATTCGGAGGTCTCTTTTATTGCATCAATATTTCATATAATTTTTTTGAAATAGCTTTTATTACACCTTAGTCTTAGTTATTTAATTTTAGCTTAGAGAGAAAAGCATATAGCAATTCTGAGCAGAAAAGCATCCTTCTAAGCAGAAAAGCAATTTTAATAAGACATATTGAATATTTTGGGAGTGGGGAGCGATGCAATCCTATCAGATATTGAATAAATTGAGAATCCTGATAATTATGTTTAATTATAATGAAAAGCATTTGTTAAAATATATCGACAAGATTTAATTGTAAAAGACGCGCCAACGGATATCAATAGTATATTTGACCACGCCCATTTTTTCATTCAGAGTTCTCTTTAGAAAATAGTGCTTATTTTCAATAAATATGAAAGTGAGGAGTGTTGTTGTTGTTGTTGTTGAGACCCAGACCGTCCGACCTACCAGAAAGGTGTAAGGTAACTGTTTGGACGGCCGGGAAGTGCCACCCAATTTGGACCGGAACCCAGTGGGGGAGGCATCCACAGGGACCGTACCCTCTTTCCCCTACTACCAACCTCTCGGAAGGACTTTCATTCCGAATCACAACTTCAGCAAATAAAAAGTGTCCAGGGAAAATTTCAAAAATTGATATAACTTTCCGGTGTGGATTTCGTATCGGCGCTTCTGTCATATTAAGTTTAAAGTTTTATTTTATTTTATTTATTGCCGAAGGGTCATTGATCATTTTTTTAACGGCAATCATCTGGATAGTCATTTGTTAAGCCCTAAATAATAGAGCCCTAAATAACAGTTATCGTCCAGATTATGATATTGCTAAAACTATAAAATAAAATATTTATGCTGACCATTAATATATACCAATAATATTCCATTGAAATATTTTATATAAAACAAAAATGTACATTTATTTTACGTCTTACTCTTCTGAGCATTTACTCAAGAACGCTGTATCAGATAGATATAGGTGCAGTTAGTTAAATAAGCAGAAAAATCTTACTCGGTATCAATGACTAAGAACTTAAACAACGTTAGTAAACATAAATAAATAAACTGTTTGGAGGATGCATTTCTCATGATAAGTTTTTCTTAAACTCAGCACAACACTCTTTTGCTTTGTTTCATTTTCCCTGCAATACATGGTAATATATAGAAAAAGTATTGAAATCATGTCAGAAAATCAGAACTTGAATTTTCAATAGATTTACACATTTTGAGACCTCTAGAACACGAAAAAACTATTTTTAGCGTGATGTGCGTGTGTATAATGTATATATTCTCTCTAACTTAAAAAGTAATTGACCACATTTCCTAAAAAATTTTAGGTGTAGGTCACCATAGTGCTAATTAGATGTTGGTACAACTCGGGATAAAAGAACCTGCTTTTCTTGCGAAATGGTCCACAAAAATTGTCTGTATCCACTCTAGCGGGAAAAACTAATAAACCAACTTTCACAAAAGTTAGTATATATGTCATCTGTGGATTTCCCTGGTGCTGATTAGATATTGATACGATTCAGAATAAAATAACCTATCTTTTTTTGCTAAATGGTCCACAAAAACTGTATGTATTCCACTCTAGCTGAGGACTAATAAACCAAATTTCATAAAAATTTGATAGATGAGTTGCTTATGGGTTACCTTGGTGATTGGATAGATTTTGGTACGATTCGAAATAAAAGAACTTGGTCCGCAAAAATCGTTAAGATCTAAAATTAAGATATTACAAATGTATCAATTAAATGCATATTTTATACGTAATTTTTGGGACGAAAATAATACTATCAACCCTATTACTCTAAGATAAATCATTCTCCAGATATTTAAGTTTTTTTTTAAATGGGAAACTGAAGACGTTTTCCTCTGTAGTAAAAAAAATTATTTAATGAAATTTCTTAAAATTTCGTAATTACGTCCTTTGAGGGTTATTTTAATGTGCAGTGTAAGTTGGCAAATGAAACGAAAATGCATCAATAATGCAGATTAGATATAATCAGAAGATAAATGTGGTCAGAAAAGAATCGATTTTTGGGACGAAAATAATACTATCAACCCTATTACTCATTAAAAAACTTAAATCATTCTCCAGATATTTAAGTTTTTTTTTAAATGGGAAACTGAAGACGTTTTCCTCTGTAGTAAAAAAAATTATTTAATGAAATTTCTTAAAATTTCGTAATTACGTCCTTTGAGGGTTATTTTAATGCTCATTGATTTTGGCAGGATTCGGATAAATATAACCAACCTTTTTTTTGCGAAATGGCCCTCACAGATCCTGAAAGTATTAAATAAATGAATAAAATTGCTGAAATATATTAACTAAGTACTTGTTATTCATACAATTTTTGACAGCACAGACTAACACAAACTAACACGGCAGCAAAAGACTAACTCTGTGATTCTAGGAGGAACTGTTCTCGCGAGATGTTTTAGTTTCTTGGAATATTTTATTTTACTTATTTACTTTTATTTATTTAAAATAATTCAAGCAGCTACGGGACAAAGTCCCAGCAACAGCGTGCAAGATAAAATACAATACAGAATATACATATTAAAATATAATAAGATGCATTAAAGTGCATGCTATTGACAACAAATATTTTTTAAAAGCACCTGCAAATAAATAAATCTCTATATTAATAAAAAGTTGTGCAGCTGTTTGACAAATTTCGCGTTTCTCAAGTGTCTCTGTCCAGTAGCTCACAATCTATTACATTAAAATATAAAATATTTAAAACAAATGGTTTTGAAGAGCTGAAGACTTTAAAGTGCAGTGTAAGTTGGCAAATGAAACGAAAATGCATCAATAATGCAGATTAGATATAATCAGAAGACAAATGTGGTCAGAAAAGAATCCATGTTAAATTAATTTGAATTTATAGGAAAAATCATGTGTTGCTCATATCAGATTTTTTTAATTTTTACCTAAATCATATGTTTTGCTATGTTGAAGACCCAGACCGACCGACTCGTCGACAAGGACATGAGCAGCCATTTGATCGGCCGGTTATGTTTTGCTATGTGGAAAACTTCTCCAATTTGCAGCTTATCTTTCGAAAATGGTGTATCTCACACTTCAATCAGAGGTATACAAGATAAAAGCAATAAACAAAAACACTCTATCCTTATTTCATTTTGCATTTTCTTCTTATGGCCCTACAAATACGGCACAAAAAACATTCTCAGAATTCAAAGACCTCACACATATCCTTTCTAATTAAGGATATCTTTGCGACTGCAAAGACTTTTTCTATGTCAGAGTAGCAACTTGGATTATTTCTCTGTCAAAATTTATGAGACATGTTACGTCTTCTTTTCCATCACACACTCCTTCAACCATTCTTTATTTTATCTTTAAAAGATTCATTTCAGCTATTCCTAGAAATTGTGCAATATCCCATGAGAAATGGCAATAATTTTGCCCCTTCTTCTACTTGGCTGGACAAATAGTAAATGTCATCGGTTTGAGAACCAATATCAGAGCCAAAATGACACGCCTCCTTACTCAGCTTTCCTTGCGAGAGAAAAGCTATAAGCTAATTACATTACAATATTTTTAGTTCGTAAAATTTTTTATTCTGGGTAATTGGTGACCAGTATCTGCAGAGTACCTACCCCAAGGGGGTAACACTTTATGAATTTTAGGTTTCTATGCTTATTCGAAGAGTTTGAGTCAATGTGTGTGCAACTATGAATGAATGTGCAGGTAACAGCTTAGGATGTGTTAAAATTTTGATCCAGTTGTTGTGAAATGTCTTGATGAGTTTATCTTTTAAACTATAACGAAACCGGTACCACAGAATAAATTAAAAAGTAAAGCTTATGTGAAAAACAAGCAATTTCATTATTGTTTTAACTCTGCAAAATGCTTATTCACTCGCAAAAATATTTCAAATTGCATACATTTTTTATCTGGCAACTCATGTAAAGCAATTATTAAATGTCGTTGGGGTTCAGAAGATAAATGCTGTAAAAATTTGAAAAAATGTCAATTTTATCAAGTTAAAAATATACATATCATGCACAACGACAAAATAACATTGATTATGCAATAGAATTTTAAAATTTTATCTTTATTTCAGACGATATGTTTGACCTATAACATCTCATTATTATCTTATAGGAAGAAAGTACTGAATATCGTGATACTTACTTCTGTCTATGATCACACACGAGAACCCCATTGCCGTCTTTATGATTTTGGAAACACAAGGCTAAACATTTTTTTGGCATCCTCTAATGACTTCTTTGATCTTTATATGAACTGATAACGTTTCAGTGTTCTGAACTTTATCATTATACGATTCTGGCAAGCCATATAATGATAAAGTTTTTTTTATCATTATACGGCATGCCAGAATTTAATTATACAGTTCTTGGTTCCGTGGCATAGAAACGTTTTGATATAGATATCTAGGACATAGACGCATCAAATATCTTCGAAAAGGGGCATTCAAAGAAAGTGAAAGTTTGTCTACTAATATCGATCTAATGGAGAACTGATGACATTTTTTTCGGTCAATGGAGAAATTATCAGCTCAACTGCATAGAGACACCAAAATTGTCTGTTCTTAGGGCCCCGAAGAATCTTAATCTGCACCTGGTAAGACTGGTCATTGAGCCGCCAGGTGTAGTCCTTAATCTGTGTTTAATATAATCTTAATTCCTTAATCAACACTAGTAAGGAACCGACCCACTGTATTTACAACTTCGACAGACCTCTCTGGCGAATAAAGTAAAAATTTTATAGCTGATTTTTTTTATGGCAGCTGTTACTAAGCAATTTAATTAACACGTTACAAAATATGAACACTACTAAAAACCTGTATGTAAATACTCTATTCTCCCAATAAAAGTGAAAAAAGAAAGTGAGAAATTATAAATGTGAAACAATCTTGCACAGAAATATTCAACACTGTAACATTTACTTAGATAGTCTGAGAAAGAAAAAAAATCTGATGTGGACAGCACATGACTTTGCTTGCAGACTCATAGTCACGTTCTCTTTATTTCTTCAATAAATCATTACATTGAGTTTAATTGCACAAAATAACACCCATAATTATTTTAAATTACACTGAATTTGTACTTTCAATTCAATTTTCGTGTTCATTGGGCGATTGGAGATATTTTCAAATGTGGCGTAGCTAAAATAAGAAAATCTAAAATATCTTGTGAACGGCTAGTACTAGACTAATGCGGTTGATCTTATTCCTTTCATCGTCAAAAATTATGTATAAAACAAGCATTTATTTGATACATTTATTCATATATAGTATTTTTAGATTTTTGCGGGCCATTTTGTAAATAAAGCAGGTTTTTCTTTTCCGAATCGGATCAAAATCTAATCGGAACCAGGGTATCCCACAAGTGACCACTACCCAGTTTTGTGAAATTTGGTCAATTAGTTTTTTATCTAGAGTGAATACATGAGAATTTTACGGGTCATTTCTAAAAAAAGCGAGTTCTTTAATGCGAATCGTACCAAAATCAAATCAGCTCCAGGGTTACATACAAATAACTTACCTATAAAATTTTATGATATTTGGTTCATTAGTTTTTGAGTTAGACACACAGACGTCACGCTAAATATAGATGTGTTACAGAGTTCCCAAAACTTGTAGATCCGCCGAAAATGCAATTTTCGACACTATTTCAATACTTTCCATATACATTACTATGTATTGCAAGGAAAGTAAGCATTATAAAATAAATGCATATGTTAGTATTATTATTTTTCATACAGTAACTCCATTCGCCGCGGGTCCCTATACGCTTTTTAAAGGACCAGTGAAAAAAGGCATATAATTGTAGAAATTTAAAATTAAAATTAATTACAATAAAAATAAATTTCTGAAGGTTGAAAAAATAGGATATAACTGATAAAAATGTATCATTTTACTGTATAGCTGCAGATGTTTTCCTGTCTATTCTTTTTTTCTTTAAAATTGCATTTACCATATTCTATTGTTATTTTTCCAGGCCACGATCAACAGCAGAGGCATGGTGTACTCCGTGATACTTCTGTTTCTTACAATCGTAATCACTGTAAGTATCAGTTTATGGTTACTTCTTGATACAGGTGTGTCTACGATGTACAAGATGAATGTTGACAATTCAACAGAGGGGTTACAGTGCTAGTTGTTGTTCAGTGTTTGTGAAGCCAGTGGATAACTTACAAAGGATAACAGTTTCTTACTTATCCCATAAAATATTCGCTTTAGTTTTCGTCGTCTACCTGTCTAGTTCGTCTCAGAATACGATTCTATACCACCGGTTGGCCACAATCTGTAAAGAGATGTGAAATTTTAATGTCGGTCAACAGGTGAAGTTTTAATGCTGGTATACTCTGATACTTCTGTTTCTTACAATCGTAATCACTGTAAGTATCAGTTTATGATTACTTCTTAATTCAGATCCAGGGTCTTCAAAATGAGGGATGGCAATTCAATAGAGTAGTTACAGTGCTAACTTCCCTTTAATGTTTGTCTTGTGGATAACTCAGAATGGATAACAGTTAATTATTTATCTTCTCTATGCCGCCACAGTACATGAAATGCTCACTTTAGCTTTCACCGCGTACCTGTTTAGTTTAATTATTTAAAAATTCTTTCTGTCGCCACTGGTAGGCCACAATTTATAAAAAAAATATGAAATTTTAATATCGTTCAAGTAAATGTTACTTGAATGTTCTATAACTGATGAAAACAGGAATCTAGTACGATTTGAATTTTCAATTTGAAAAAAAATCTCTAAATTTTTAAATTCCTTGAGGTGGGAAATTGCTTTCAAGATAATACAGTACTTTAAAAGAGATATGTTCTTTTGACGTCGAAGATTTCAATTTCTTTTATGTCCAATAGTGTTTCCCCCCCCCCCCCCCAATTTATCATTGAAATGATCTATACCTGTTTGGTTGATGTATTCTTGTAGTCTGGAATTCATAGTTCATTTACGTCAAAACAAAATTAGAATTAGAATTTTTTAATGTGATGAAGAATGGAGATCGTGTTTAAAACATTTTTCTTTTTAATTCTACAATGCCTTAATGTGCTTTTGACCCCAGTTCAACCCCGTCATCATGTATTTTACTTCAACATGACTTGTCGATGTATCCCTGTAATGGCCAGTTTTAACTTGTCTTGTTGATATATTCCATTAGTCTCCCATAGTCCTTTTCCATTATTTATTCATTCATTCAATTTACGTGGCAATAACAGATGAAATTCAGTTACAGTAACCACACAAATTACCTAAACGGGATTGGAATATTTTTACCTTTTAACTAAATGTATAACCGAAATTGTAATTCCGTATAGATAAGTATTTCATCAACGTTATAGGAAATGTAAAAACTAGGTTGCAACTTCTTTTTTATTTTGTCTGTACCTTGTGTGAGCTAAGTGCATGAGCCTTTCATCAATCTATTGAAATTGCATTTTTGTCAATTTTGAAATTTGTTTCGATATTCACAAAGTTAAACATACTGGGATAATTTGATACGCACTATTCATCAATAAAGTTAAATATAGTATAATATTACGCCGTCTTGGGTGTACGCTCAGGATACAAGAATGAGTCCAAATTTCTAAATTTTCAAGAATGAGTCCAAATTTAGAATCACAGCGTAAACAGGAACAATATACAGTAAAACAGCACTTAAATGCTCCACTAATTTCACAAAATAGATGATCTCGAAGCATTGACATACTTCATTTCACAAAACAGCAGCTACTGTTCTCAAAACATTGGCGTACGTCACAGTTCAAGCTCGTATCACGTCTACTGCTCTCCGAATGATGACTCCTTTTATAGACTCTCTATAGAGACTTCCAAAAATCTCTCATATCTCTTAGAATATTCGTTATTTCGAGGTGTTTCTCAAACCTTCGAAAGTCGCCAAATTGACGATAAATAACCAAATTTGGTAACCCCTTCTCCGCATATAGCAACCCTAGAATCGCCTCATGGAAAGGTACGAGTGTTTTCTCCGTCTGGTTTTCAAAAGAGACCTCAGTGAGGAAGGGCATTTTGCATGTTCATAATAATAACATGAATACACCATGGTCATATACACATGCTCACATGGTCATATACACATACATTGTACACATGTATGTCAAAATGCAAGAGAAGTCATGGAAACAATGTACCGCTAACGCATTTGTGTACCTTTTTTTAATATTAGTGGCATAATACACTATTAATGTGCCACGTCTTGGCTACAAAAATGTCAATTTAACCTTGCTACACTGAGAGTAAAAAAAAACTTGTCTGTACCTTCATTTTGTAGATTTCTATGTTGACCAATGAAGTTCGTCGTTCTACGAATGAGCCTCAAATTTATATAAAAGTGAGCATGCACTGCTTATATAAATGTGTTTCCAGCAACGTGGCAAAACTGGCCTAAGACTTAAGACTTAATCCACTCAAGCGAACTTTGATAACTGTTTTCCAGAAGAACACTGTAATGGAATAATAAAAGAATGTAGTATAAATATCGATACATGAATTCACACAAACCTAATAAGCAATATACTTGCAGGTACCGTTAACACATTTGTATACTTTTGATCTCAATGACAGGAGGAACTTTTAATGTTCCATGTCCTGGGCGCAAAAATATCCATTGGGCCTAGTTCACTAACAAAACTTGCTCTCTGACTCAATTTTGTGCACATATATGTTAAACAGCTAACTTTCTTAAGGGTTCTGTGCCTAATAGCAATCCTAATCTGTTTCAGATCGGAGGAATCTTCTTCAGCCGCTGGCAGTTAACACGGCGCCTCGGTATCGTGCTCCTCAGCATTTACGTCCTCTTCCTCATCATATCCGTACTCCTAGAGTTCAACTTCCTGGGATACGTCAATCCGCCCATGTGCCAAGACTGAGCTTCTTCTCGCAGGAACCGCCCTTCTCTAATACGACCCCTCCCTTTCGTGTCTGACGAAAATGCATTGTCCGAGCTTGTGATATCACTTACAAGAGGGTTGGGAGGTGATACAATCGATAAATTTGTCCCTTTTTTTAAAGCACAAGGAAAACTTACATGTATGCCACGCCATCCATATGTTTGTATACACTAAATATATATATATATAGGTAGATGTCCTATAATACTAGTATGATCTGTTGCCCATAGATGACGTGTTTAACCAAACAGAAATCTGCATTATAAAACTAAAGGACTTTTGATTAGATTCCCATTGAAATTAAGAAATCGGTTGCCAACTAACAAGTTGTGCATAAATGCTCTTGGCGATCCCATTGACTAATGGGTGGTACTGCGAATTAATAACAAGCATAACTCTAAAAATAAATGTTGAAGTCATGCTTGGCTGTGTGACAAGCACATAAACCACCAGATGCCAGGTTTAGCCACTGGAATCGCCAATTAAGTGATTATATAAGCTGGTGGAACTGCCATTTCCAGTCATAATTTTGCAAGTCTTTCCACTGTAATATATTTGAGCTGAAATAGGATTGATTATTTCGAAATAATTGAGGGTTTTCGGCAGGTCTCAGCACAATGACAAGCCTTGCTGGAATCCCATGATACAGGTAAAACAGAACTAATTCAGTTTGAATGTTTGAATCTGCCAAGACCATTTGATTGATATGCACACTTCAGATCAGTATCCACAATTGACATCATTTATGAAGCTAAAAATTGATATTTACTCAAATTTTAAGTAAAATACTAGAAATTTAAAAGCGGTATTTACGAATTCTTACAAACTAAATGTAAATTATGTAAGAAAAAGCAAAATTAGAAGAAGAAACTTTTGTAACCGAATAACCTATGTAAAGAAAATTATACGTCAGAAACTCCTTAAAATATCTAACACCACTGTTTTCTTTGTCTTTCAGCATCCTTGTTAGACATTTTCTTTGGTACTTTCATTCCAAGCATTGATTAACTTATTTGGCGTTTAACTAATTTGTAACAACGCCACAAGAACTGTTTTTAAACAATAAAAGTCACGTAGCTAAATGAAATGTAGACGGGGGTAAGGGAGCTAAACAACACATTTCCACAGTTTGTAAATAAGCCTAAATCGAGCTCCGATTTTTTTCTATTTTATTTTACTTTATCTTTCTAATTATACTCTATATAGAAAATACACTTCTTAGTTACTTTAATTATAGTGAGTTAATTATAACTAGATATATCTCTAGAACAAAAATCTTCTTCTAATCTGAAGCAAACTTGCTCTTTACGACAGAAAATGGCAGGCTACACCAGTTTATAGTGATACGGGTTATCAGAACAAATGAAATCAGAAGCAAGAGATAGATACCTGATACATTAAACTATCCTGGGTTTTTTTAATACCTTCGTAAGCATTCTGCACCAAATACTGGAAAAGTATAAGTGTATATTTGGTTGTATTTGCATAGAAATGAGTATATATAGATATAAGTCAGAAAGCTTTTGTATGTTCCTATGCTTTTGATTCAATAAGATTGAAACAAACAGAACACACAAGTACATAAGTAAAAGGTTTAGCCATTTATGGATGTTCATTGTTATTGTTCAAAACCGAAAGATTTTCGATTATTTTACTTAAGGCCTGTTGATAATGGTAGAATAACGAATAATTACCAGTAGAATGTCGATTATTTGAAATAATAAGTTACTGACAATTTGGAATACCCATGTTTTCTGGTAATTATGACAGATAGATAACTTCACAAAAGTTTTTTGAACAAAGCAGTGGTACGGTAGGGTTGAAAACAATTTTTACTTATAATTTGTGTACTGAAGAATACATTTATTATAAGATTGTGCAAATAGGGAGATCACCAAGACAATTGCCAGACTAAGAACTAGACACCTAGGTGGTATAAAAATTAATGCGGATGGCACCAGAACCTACAAATACTGTAGAAACTGCCCAGATGAAGAGCTTACATTGGAACACATATTTGACTGTCCAGCAATACTTGCGGCTTTGCAAAGCATTGGGGAATTCCCTTTCCAAGGAAATCTTTATAATGAGAAGATTGTGGATCTCGCTAAGGCAGTAATATCTGCACATGGTTCAGTTTGACTTCTTATGGACACGACACCAACCAACCATACGGTTGTGCAACTAACTTGAGCTAAAGTAACACAGGGGTCGATTTATTATCATGGAGAGCCTAATAGTATTGCCTCACAAGACACCAGTATTATACATTTTTACTTTCTTGTACTATGTAATATAGTATAAGGTATTGTTTTCACGAAAATTTTCGAATGTGAGATTTTGATGCCGATATATATTTTCAGACTTCCTGAATTTGGTGTGATATCCGTCCGTCTGTCTGTATTTATGTATGCCTATGGTCGATTTCTTGTATAGACGATAGCGGCCACAAATATTAATAGATTTTCAAAACACTTTATATCCTGCTTTGTAATCAAAATATCTAGAACTAGATAGAATTTTTTTTTAATTCAAACAAAAACTTCGAAATTTATTCGAAATTTTATATTTTTTTTAACATGGTAGCATAAGACAAAATTTGACATGATCACTCATACAAGGATTTATTTATGGCTCAATGATCATGAGACCTAATAATTTCAATCGGGTCTGAGTCGTAATCCCGACAAGCCAGAATCCCGACATGCCGAAATCCCGACATGCCAAAATCCCGACTGGGTCGAAATCCCGACAAGTCAAAATCCCGACAAGTCAAAATCCCTACAAGATCGAAATCCAGACAAGCCAAAATCACGACAGCCGAAACCCACTCTTGCACAGACTAATACAACACTAAGGCGGTCATCGCAGTGACGTCACTAGGGTTAGAATTTACTAATCAGCACCTCCCCCCCCCCCACGCACAGGAGAAGGGAAACCCTAGTTGGACGGGTCCATGTTGGTGTTTATAACATTATAGAAGAATTTTAAAAGGAACAGAAGCAGGTGGATTACCAAGTTGAATGCATTCTTCGCGGAGAACAACAACCAAAACGTAGAAAGGTAGATGATGACAGAGAATTATGACTGTTGTGAACGATCGTAATAATCGACCTGTGATGGAATATCTTCGTGGTATCGCTCACACTGTGTCACTGTAAATATGCTATTTGAACGTATGCAGAATGTGTAAATGTTTTTTTCTTTTTTAATAAAATGAATTTCCTAAATCTTATACCGCCCTGTTATATCATTTTAATCTTTCACTGTCATTTCAATTTGTCAAAATTTATTTCAGTAATAGCATAATTGTTATGATTTAGTGATTAAAACTATTAATTTGTAAAATGTAGAGATGTAAAAAAGCCGATAATTTTGATCAAGCTATACAGATAGGCGTAGACAGCCATGTGCGTGTGTCCAGCGTGTGTGTGTGGGTGCTGATTAGTAAATTCTAACCCTAGTGACGTCATTTCGATGACCGCCTTAGTGTTGTATTAGTCTGTGCAAGAGTGGGTTTCGGCTGTCGGGATTTTGACTTGTCGGGATTTCGGCTGTCGGGATTATGTCCGGAACCGGTTTCAATCATTGTTGTGAAAAATAGCCGCGATACACAACTTTTTTGTTCGTGACGTCATTAGACCCCCCCTTAGGGGGCAAGTTACCAACTGAGGGGGTACAATGTCATGTATGTTATCAATCGAAAGATTTTTTTCAAGCCCTTTACAGTGAAGGGTAACAGGCTATAATTGTAATTATTTAAGCTCATGATACCGATTTTTCAAATTTCTTTTTTGTAAATTTTGGAAGGAAAAAAAGGAATTCTGGTATGAGAGAGTCAAATTGATCCATGCTTCAGTTATTCTATACTGTAAACTAAGGTTTAAGGGTGAATGTATCTGTTTTGTAATTTTTACAACAATAGAAACTTGTTGAAAGAATTCTTTCATATTATCTCTTAAAAACGGTTTTATTTACAACACATAACCAAATGCAGCAATTGTGGATTCTGGATTTCTAAATAGCACTACAGGGGGTTCCGCCTTCTTCTCGCAGATACTCGGTGTGTGTGTCTGTGTTCGTGAGTCTATGGAGACGATATCTCACGAACGAATGGAGTGTACTTAATTACAGATTATATACAATCTGATTATTTACAGATTGTATACAATCTGTAAATACTGGAACGCTATTGATTTTAAACACAATCGAATGTTTCGAAGACCCCCCCCCCCCCCCAACTTTTCGAGTAACTTTTCGAATTAAGTTTTTAGAATATTGATAACCACTGCAAAAATTAATTTCCTAAAAATTACGATACAATTTCAGTAAATTGGTTTTAGAATAATCAATTTTCAAATAATCGATGTTCTACTGCATTGTCATATCACATGAATTGTTTTTCTATTATATATACATATATATTCCTATTTTGATTTTACTCTCAGATCTCTAAAATTGTCTTGATGTAACATTTTATTATGCTCTGTAATGACATTATCAATTTTTCTTTACAAATTTTCAAATTGTTATACCATTCTGTGCTAAATCAATACCTAACCAAAGTACATAGATGGTAAGAAATTTGATATATGGTAAGAGTAGAATTTAAAAAATATATTAATGAATCGAATAAAATACAAAATATGGTTAAAAATCACCATTTTCATTATAATATATGAAGTTTATTTTTCTTGAAGTATTTTCAAATACGAGATATTTAGAACAAATCAATTATTTTTCAACTATCACGGGTACTTTTATAAACTAGTGAATATGATATATAGAAATTCGATAGTTTACAATATTGTAGCATGGAATTATAGAATATTTAAATTTAAATAATAATTATTCATTACATTAGTTTTACGGATTTCATTAGCAAAATCATACTCTCTTATTGAAATGAAATTTGGTTTTGCTTGGTAAAGAATGTGACAGAAATTTCTTCTTGGCACTGAAATTTAGTGATTCGTTGTTGGATTTTAGATTTTTATTTAACTTCAACATATAATAGTACCTAGACATGTAAATTTTAAAATTATACAATTTTAAAATGTTAAAATATCCCAAATTATTTCAGATGCTATTTAAAATTAACAAGATATTTTGATTTTAAAACACATAATTTTAGAGTTTAGTTTCATTTTCGTGAATACTTAAAATTTTCAAATATAAATATAAATTATTTTAAGTTAGAATATTTAAATATTTGAAAATTTTTTAAATGGTTTAAAACAAATACAAGCAAACATTACAATAAGTATAATATTACAGTAAGTGTAATACTCTGCTCGATATTACACTTACTGACGGTCAATATTTTGGAAATAATCCCACAGATTGTCGTTTATACTCGCGGCAAAAGTAACTTGAATGTCTTGTGGAGGCTATGGTCGATTTATTACCCAGTTTTGTCTTAATACACCCGTTATGCCTACATTGACTAGTTTGTTACCATAGCAACAGAATTTCTCTTGAATGTAAATTTAGAACATTTTTATTATTGAAATACAGAAAATATGTGCAGAATTATGCATATTTATTTTAGAAATCGATTGATTTGAATTCAAATCATCGGTTTTATAGAAATAATTTTATCTTTCAATTATAAATAGAATTTATCAGTTGAACTATATAACTTAGCGGAGGATTAAAGTTTTACCTCTGTAGTGTCAAGGTTTGCCGCAAGTATAGATTCGATGTAATAACAACACACCCAAAATGTCGATTTTCCTGCATGGAAATAGCAACCGAATTTATGAAGATGGTATTGTTATTTATTAAATGTGTGTTCTAAATGAAGTACACTTTCAAAACATGACTAAGTATTCTAATTCAATCAATGAACAAATCATGATCGTTTCTAAAAACGTTTTATTATGAGCAAGATCTTAGTCAAAAGTAGCTGAATGATTTTGATTTTTGTGATAAAATGCTGAAAAGTATTTTTTTTTTTTCTGTTATGAGGGATATTTCTATGTATTACTATTTTGATGAAACCTATTCTTATTTACTTTTCTAAATACAATTTATTAAAATTGGTAATGTGTCATCCTTAAATTATGTATGTTTATTCAATTTTTACTTTCTCATGCAGTATAGTATGGAGAAAGTATTGTTCCCACGAAAATTTTCGAATTCCAGATTTTGATGTCAATATATATATTTCAAGACCTCCTGAATACGTTTTGACTATTTTTGGAGTGATATCTGTCTGTGGTTGATTTCTTATGCAGGCGATAGCGGCTACAAATATCAATGGATTTTCACAAAACTTTATATCCGGCTTTGTTATCAAAGAATCTAGAACTGGATAGAATTTTCTTAAATTCGAGCGAAATTTTTCGAAATTTGTTCGAAATTATATTTTTTTAACCGCATAGAACAACATTTGATATAATCATGAATAAAATGGTTTATTTATGGCTCAATGATCACAACACTTCATAGTTTCAATAATTGCCGTGACAAATTACCCTGATACAATTTTTTTTTGTTCTTAGCGTCATTAGCCCCCTTTGGGGTGCATGTTACCCTCCCGGGGGGGGGGGGGTACATTATCAAGTATGGTATCAATCGAAAGATTTTTCAAGCCCTTTCAGGGGACGGTAGACGTTTTTTTTATTTATTTATTGACTTAGAAACATGAAAATTTGTATAAATTTTCCTCTTAATATTTTGTTATAATAATTAATTTTGTTATAATTTTGTAATTTTTTTAAATTAAATTTTTTTAACGAAAATTTGAAAATGCCATTTGCGTGCCACCTTGCGTGCCACCTGCTCGGCATGCGCAACATTTCTGTCGGCGATTTCCATGGACGCCAATGCCTGCAAAGGGGGGGAGGGAGTCGAACTGTTCGGGATAGGGTATGTCAAATACCTGTCTTTTGGGGAGGTTCTTCGTTTGGGATGGACGTTGTCCCACCCGTAAGCAAAAGGTTAAATGTGCAAAATGTTACATATTTAAAAAAAAAACTTAAGTTGATTTTTGCTCATTTCAACGTGCACTGTCCCCTTAAAGTGAAGGGTAACACGCTATAATTGTAATCATTTGGACCCACAATACCGATTTTTCAAAAAAAAATTCCTTGTGAAATTTGAAAAAAAAAATGAATTCCTGTATGAGAAAGTCGAGTTGAACCACATTCTAGTGTTTTTTTTCTGCTATACGGGATATTTCTATATATTACTAGTTTGTATGCAAGTTGTTCCTACTTTCTCTTCTATATATAATTTATTAAAACTGTTAATGTTCCATCTTAAAATTAAGTATGTTTATCTAATTTTTTATATTCTTGTTTAGGTTGTTTCTAACTTGTATACCGGATAATACACTTAACAACTAACTGTTCTGCAACTGAATAAATTGTTTGTTAAATTGTTTAGTTCAGTGCTGGAAACCTTTCCTTTGCTGATATTCCGCAAATCGGAACAAAACTTCCTTTTATTTTATTATTTTCTAGAAAATGTACCGGAATTGTCCGGGTTTTAAATCCGGGTAATTCCGGGCAAACAGTTAGTTGTTAAGTGTATTATCCGGTATACAAGTTAGAAATAACCTACCCTCTTGGTAGAAATTTATTGAATTTATTCATTCAATTTTCCAGAAGGCGTAGTTGCGCCTCTCCAGCTTTATTAAAAAAAATTAAATGCTATCTCACGAAATCTTCATCAGAACTTAGCCATTTTTTACCACAATTTTCATAATTACAATATATTCCCATATTAAGAAAAAATTAGAATGATATATTTTTAATTCGCAATGTTAGAAAACCAATAAATAAAATCCACTTTTCTAGAAAAATGGGTGTTTTTCGTCTTGACAAATTACTGTGACTTTATATCTTTTGTCGTCTGCCCGGAATGAAACGCAGACGATAACTTTTTTTGCAAACTGCACATGAAAAGGCGATAATATGAAAAGAAAAAATAAATAAACTATATATCTCTGTGAATCTTTGCTATTTTCTAGCACAAAACTCTTAAGAATAATGTAATGCCATATTAAAAAAAATTAGAACGATAGATTTTAAATTCGGAAAGTTAGAAAACTGAATTCACTTCATTAGACAAACAGCTCATTTTCACTCTCAGCAAATATATACCATTTTATCTTCCATTTTTTGCTCTGAATAAAGAACTAATTTTGACGCCAACAGATTTTTGACTTAAAAGTTCTTAACTTTTGAATTAATTCAAATTAAAAAAGATTTAGCGAGATCTATCGTATTGGGAGTTAAGCTAATTCTGCACCGAATTTCATAATTGTCCGAAGAGTAGATTTTCAGCTACAGGCCGCACACACACGCATGAACAAGGATCTTCTATAAGATTTGTTGTTCTATTACGACAAAATGAACCAAAATTGCTTTTGTTTTCTTATTCGTTAATACATTGTGCATTCACACATATTCTTATAAGGTTATTTTTCGTCAACTCAAATTGAACACCTTTCAGTTACAGTTGCAAAACATTCGGGAATTTTGCAAACAATGATGGGAAGAAAACAATTTACACGTTTTTTACATACTTTAGCTAAAACGGAACATTATGCAACTTGAACCTTAATAATAAATCGCTATTTTGATAAATTTACTAAATATATGTACTAGTTTAACGGTAAAATCTATTGAAATAATTTTTTTCAAAATGTGAAATTTAAATATTGTCTTGAAAATGGGCAAATTAAATTAATTGCAAAATTTATTAAAATATTATTGGGATTAGAATATATTTTTTATTATCGCTCAATATTAAATTAATATGAATTAATTAATCACTTTGTAATAAGTATTTTATTGTTCGAAGTGATTTTACTTTTAAAATATTTACAATTTATTTGTGAAATTCTTTTTCATATACATATAATAAGAAAGTCCAATAATTTAAACATTTTTCTTTAACAAATCTCTTTCAATTCTTCCATGCTTCAGATATTTGCAATTCCGAATGCAAAAAACAAATATTAGTTTTGGGTCACACAAGCATTTTTTAAAAACGGTCAAATTATATTCATTGCAAAATTTATTAAAATATTATTGGGACTAGCATAGATGTTTTATAATCGCTCAATATTAAATTAATATGAATTAATTAATCACTTGTAATAAGAATTTCATTGTTCGGAGTGATTTTACTTTTAAAATATTTACAATTTATTTGTGGAATTCATGTTCATTTTCATGTACATATAAGAAGAAAGTCACACAATTTAAACATTTTCCTTTGATCTAACGAATGTCTCCCAATTCTTCCATGCTTTAACTATATGCAATTCCGAATGCAAGAAATAAATATACGTTTTAGGTCACACACACACATTTCTTTTACAATGCAAAATGCAATGACTAAAAATTCCCACTTTTTGAAAACTTTAAAAATAATTTTTTTTTCCAAATTTTCTTCCCAAAAAACCCTCTTTATTCCTGGAAGTAAACCGTTTTTTCCAGTCATTGTAACTCTTTTTTTCTGTTCATATGGTTTATGGTCTGAATGCAATCAACATTATTTGCATTCATATGAGTGACTAACATTATAATACTCAGATACATTGATCTCCTTTGGGATTATTAGTTGCGAACTTCTATGCGTACTTTATTTAACATTACTCCCCTCATAGTATAAAAAATATCTTTAGAAATTATTATTCAGAATTTTACCTTTATATGATACAGAACATCTTAATTTCAAATAATATTGTTTTGATGAAAAACATAATTAAATTCAACACTAGCGTCACCTATATACAGGGTTTATCTTAGGTGAAAATAGTATTTATTATTTTAATATAAAATTTAATTAATTTTCATGGAATTTATTTTTGATTTGTTCTCTAAGATTGTGTCCTATAATTTTTTTAATTACGCCAATATAAACCTTTAGTCATAAAAGTTAAGGGAAAAATGAAAAATAATTAACAGAGAAGAATTTAGCTATAATATTTGCAACCTCCCTCCCCCCCCCCCGTATTTGATAACTTCATAAAAAGGCAAAATAATTAAGAGAGAAGAATTTATCCATGATAGTTGCACATGTCAATTAGTAAAATTGACTCCGCGCTTAATTAGAGCGAAAAAACTTCCCGATATTATTAAATAAAAAATTCGCTGAGATATTTCAGTTATTGCTATTAGGTATTTCTCATTCGATTGCAAGAGACCAGCAAGAAATAAATTATTCCAAAATAAAATGGTGGTAAATTCGAAAACAGTATTAAAATTTTTTCGTGCTATAATTTTTGCCAAGTTTGTGATAAATAAAATGTAACTAATAAAAGGTGCTGTATTAAATAGATTTGTAGATGTCTCGCATATTTATTTTCAGATAAAGTTAACTATTTGCATTTGCAGGTAAGGTAAAATGGAATAAGTTAAAAATTTTTCGATGACCGATATCTCTCTTTCTTAAAAGGTACCAGGTAAATTTATTTCGCTCTAATTAAACGCAGCACAAATTTTTCTAATTAACATTTTCATTGGGCGATCGTATAAAATGCTGAATTTCGTATTTTTATGAAATTATCAGTTCCATATTCTCTTGTTTTTGCTGATTATTTTTCATATTTTACTTTACTTCTATGACCCCAACCATATACTCCATATTCATTTTGAACACTCTTAAAACATTCGGTATATTCTTTATTATTAACTTATTAACTTTCTTTACTATATATTCTTTATTATTAACTTATTAACTTTCTTTACTGTATATTATACTATATTATTTATTTATGAACTTTCTAGAAAGAAAGTTAATAAGTAAAGGATATATATAGTATATATATCCTTTACTTATTAACTTTCTTGATCATTTATTGTTGAAGTTTCATATAGTTTATTATCTAAATTACAGACTATGGCAAACCCTCTAGTTTATATCGTTTATTTAAAATGTTTTCTTTCCTTTTTATTTCTGGTGTTTATTCTCTAAATTGCATATGAACTATAAATTTTCGATTGATTTATTCTCTAGATGTATGATTTTACCATTAGAATTTCCTTAAAGCATAAAGCAAACATTAAATACTCCTAAACTCTAGATATCAATACCTATAAGCATGAGCTTTTAACAATGCAAAACACATTTCTAATTATCGTTTGCATTGTTGTATTTGTGATGCTATTTCATATATAGAAAATTATAGTATCATGTAAATAATGGCATAGTTCTAGTTTGTAATTTAGCTAGAAAGTTTTATGAGAATTTGAAATATTTATTAAGCGAAATTCTTTCAGTGATATGCAGTGTTGTTATATAGTTTCCTGAATATGCTGTACAAAATGAACTGATGAAAGATTTATAAAAATTGTTATTTATGAAATTAAATGATGTTTTAAATTAGAATATCATATATAACAGAGTATATGTATAGATAGCTTTCATTTTACATCACACAGCAACCGTTGATAAGCGAATATCGCATATCAACCGGTGCTAAGCCTAAGCGAATATCACATAGCAAACGTTGCTAATCCAATATCACATAGCAACCGCTGCTAAGCAAATATCACATAGCAACCAACCATTGCTAAGCGAATATCACGTAGCAACCGTATTGTTGAAAACCATACGGTTGGAAACTTGCAAAATGTCTGCCAAACATCTTTTGCTTAACCTTTGTGATGCAGATGAAAATTATCTGTGGATGTTAAAACTATTAAAAAATCAATTAAATGGTTTTGCATCTAAGAATGCATAACATCTTTATATGGTTCTTCTCAATGAAAAGGTCTTTAACAACTATTCTATTGTTCATTGTTGGCGAAGTGGAGTTGATTGTTCTATTAACTTTTCGAGCTGTTAATTTGCCAATAAACATCTTAGTTCTAAAGTATTTTATGCCACTATGAACCTTAAAGGATGGAAACAGTTCAGTGTCACCTGAAGAAAGGTGTATTTGGAATATTATATAGCATCCTTTGTCAAACCTCCTTTTTACTTGCTAACACTATGTAATATATAAAGTATTGTTTTCATGAAAATTAATTCAAAATTTTAATGACAATATATATTTTAAGACCTCCTGAACACTTTTGTACTATTATTGGAGAGATGCTCGTCTGTCTGTGGTCGAATTCTTGTGTGCACAATAACGGCCACGAATATTATTGATTTTCAGGAGCTTTATCTTCGGCTTTGTTATCGAAAATCTAGAACTGGATCGAATTTTTTTAAATTTAAGTGAAAACTTCGAAATTTATTCGACATTTTATGTTGTTTTAACATGGCAGCATGGGACAAAATTTGCATAAAAGGGTTTATTTATGGTTTAATGATCACGAGTTTCAATCATTGTTGCAAAAAATAACCGCAATATAATTTTTTCATGACGTCATTAGTCTCCCTCTCGGGGGGGGGGGGGGGGTACATTGTTAAGTATGGTAACAATCGAATGATATTTTTTAAGTCCTTGAAAGTAATGAGTAAGTAGCAAGCTATGATTGTAATCATTTGGACCTACGATATCGGTTCTTCAAAAAATTTCTTGTAAAATTAAAAAACAAAATGGCTACTAAAAATGGATTTGGGTACATTCAGAAATCACCAAATAACTTTAAATTTTAATACCAATTTATTGGTATGGAAATTAGGAATATATGACTTCGAGTTCAATGTATCTACTTTAGTTAACATTTGTTTTAATGTTTGCAAAAATCGTCCTACGTCAGTTACTAAACTCGTAACTGGCAGTCATTTTAAACTCTGTCTACCAGTTCCACTTTTAGAAAGCTGGCTAACTCACGGTTTTAGGTCGTATTTTATTATTACTTTTCTCAATTCGGAACTTGTTTCTCCTGAAGTTTAAAAGGTTTTAGGCAGCGATACTGAGGACGTATTTTTGTATGCCATGCTGTTAGTTTTTATTGGACGCTATGGTGGTTTCGTGATACTAAGAGTTGTATTGGGAAAATGTTTCAAAATTTTAAACAATGTCTGATTTTGCATATATACCCTGGCATTAAAAATCACCAAATATCTTTACATTTTAATAAATTTATTGGTTTGCCAATTAGGAATATGTGACTTCGGGTATAATGCATCTATTTTAAACTACAATTGCTTCAATGTTTATAAAGAACGTTCTATGTCAGTTACAAAACTCGTGATTGAGAGTCATTTTAAACTCTGTCTACCAACTCCAATTTTAGAAGACTGGCTTACTCGTGTTTTTATACCGTATTTTATTATTTATTTTTTTAATTCATAACAGGGTCTCTCATGAAAGTTTAATTGTTTTAGATATAATCTGAACTTCCTTTAGGATTTTATAGGAGAGGGACATACCATGTGTACGTACCGTTATCAATTAATTTGTACCATTCACACATTAGTTAATTTGCAACTCACATTAATTTTTGGTTTTAATTTTAATTTTGATATTTTTAGGTGTTGTCACACTGATTAATTTATTTCATTTCATTTTAATTATATCATTTGTGTAACAATTAAAATCAACGCTGCAATCAATTCAAATTCTGTAATATATGCAAAAACTGCCGAACATTCAAACTTGTTTTGAATCATCTGCACTTAATATGTGCAATTTGTGGAAACTGAAATGTAATAATGCGTTGTAAGGTATTCCTTCTTGAGTATGATTATTTATGAGAGGATATTTGATTGTGTGATTTCCTTGCAGGATCATGCAAGGAAAGTGTTTAAATACAGTAAGATATGTATGCACATAAAACCACCATTTCTATTGTTCAAATATTTTTTCCAGAAACCTATCCTATTTGTCATTTTATATTGTGTTTTTAGTACACAATTGAAAAGTATATTGATAGAATGCAAAGAATGCCTAAATATTATCCAAATGTTATTATTGGAACCGAGACGTAATAAATATTAAAAAAATCTATTTTTACTTTCCCTATAATACATGATAATGTATAGCGTAAGTATTAAAATCGTGTCGAAAATCGCAACTCTAATTTTCGACGAATCTACACTTTCGAGCCCTCTAGAACCCTAAAAACTATTCATAGCGTAACGTGTGTGTGTCTGTCTGTCTGTCTTCACGCTAGATAAAAAACTAATTGACCAAATTTCAAAGTTTATTAGATAAGTCACCTGTGGGATACTTTTGTACTGATTAGATTTTAGTACGATTCGGAAAGGAAAAAACATGCCTTCTTTTGCAAAATGGCTCCTAAAAATTGCCAAAATCTAAAATAAAAGATTACATGTGCTCAAATGTATCAATTAAATGCTTGTTTTATACGTTAGTTTTGACGACGAAAAAAATAAGACCAACCTCATCTAGGACTAACCGTTCTCGAGATATTATAGGATTTGTTTGTTTGTTTCTGTATTTTTCCTACGTCGCCTTTGAAAATAAGTCCGGTCGCAGAATGAAAACATAAATTGAAATAAAACTCGAAATTCAGTGTAATGTCAAACAATTATTCATATTATTTTGTGCAATTAAACTTAATTTAGTGAATTATAAAAGAAAAGAAGAGAAACTGACTTTGAGTCTGTAAGGAAAGTTATGTACTGCTCGCATCAGATTTTTAGTTAAGTAGCTTAAAAAATACAATAATCTCTGCTGATTACAAAAATGCATAATTTATATACCTTTCAACTCTTTGAAAAATAAAAACTATAATTTTAAAGATGTAAACAACAATATTGCCATCCATTCTAAATGGCCGTTTAGAAAGCGTTTTGTGAAAATGTTCCTCTTCCTGTTTCGGTACACTTTATGTAAATTCTGCAGCATTTACATTCATAAAGTTTTGCAAGAGCATAAAATTTACAATTATGCACCTGTTGAACCTGAACTTTTCTACTTGAATTTCTTGATATTTTAGAAAAGTGCATATGTATTTGGTAAAATAAACCTATATAATAATTTCTTGACTCGCATACACCTTTTAAAAATACCAAACAATTTAAGTAGAAAAGTTTAGGTTTACTAGATACCCAATCATAAATTTTATGCCCTTGCAAAATTTCATGAATGTAGATGCTATAGAATTTACATAAAGGGTACCAAAGCATGAAGAAACACATTACGAGGAAACGCCCTTTAAAGGTTCCTTTAAATGGGCGTTTGTTGTTTTGATCTTTAAGCTTAAAAGGTTTACTGTTCATGAGATGAAAGGTGCACAATATAGAGTTAAAAAGAAGGAGATAAAACCCTTATGAATCCCACTTGAAAATGCCATACTGCTGATGTCGCCAGTGTCAATAAAGTAATCACTATTGTTAGTTGACATAGCAGAAAAGATGTAATATTTATTTTATGTACTTTTGATTAATTTTAAATTAACGGTTACTCAATTATGAGTATAATTAACCAATATTTTTTCATAGTTGCAAGATAGAGTACAGAATATATAAAGATAAAAATAGAGAGGTAAAATAATTTTGAATACGCAAAAATATTCTTTATTGTTTCAGTTATTCTAATTTACATTGCGCTAATATTTTATTTTTACAAAATTGCTGTTAAAATAAATATTTTTGACCTTTCGCCATAAAAATGCATACCATGTAGGGCCACTTAATTTATTCCCGCGGCACCTGAATTATTGTCTCAAACGATATTGGTGTTTTCTTAATATGAAGTTTTAATTCCTAACTTTTACCTCCATGGTGCACAAATTATATATTTTTTTAATCAGTAGAGTTTATTTTATTTTCCTAGCAACTAAAAAATCGATTTTTGAATATTAACTACGTTTTGGTTCCCTTAAGTGATATGATTTTAATCTTTCAACAATTAGTATTTTTAATCAGAAAACCTGCTGCAGAAGGCATTTTCAAATATTTGAAATCATGCACCCATTGCGAAAACCAGCATCAGACGGCCGATTTCTCTCTCTTTAAAATGTGTCAGTATCAGTCAGCCGTTAACTCAGTGGCAGAAATAAAATGATTATGTACCTCGATTTTGCAAGTATCTGTGGTGACTAACTAGAAGTCGGTCAAACCACACAGCTGGCATCAAATTTTTGAAACTTGGTACTGTACATTAACTTTAAATATAAAATATTATGTATGGCTCACACTGCTAATGTTATAAAACTACAAAACCTTCTTTAAAAGCAACATTTAACACAAATTAATAGTGTCAACCAATTTCGAAAGCAATAAACTTTCTTCATCAGGACAAACAAGAGGCGCGACCTTCACTCGTCAGAGAAAGGTCGGCAACGGATGTTAGAACAGAAAATGAGGCTGAAGCAGGGAAAGTGGGGGAAAGTAGTGAATGATCGATAAAATACCGAAAAGGAAAGTGAACAACCAACAAGTAATTTATTGTGCTTGGATCCTACTACTTGTTCCTTCCTCCATGGTGCTTTTTACATCTTTTTTTCCCCTCTCATCGTCTGACGAGTGAAAGTTGCGTTTCTTGTTAACTGTTCTTTGCCTTCGAAACCAGTAGAAACAGTAAATTTTATGTTGTTTGTTTATTTAAACTAAGTTTTTATTTATAGTTTTACCTCGTGGCATAGCGCGCCTAAGCCGCATATTATTTATTTTTGTTGTAAACGGACGTACTGATAAAGCTTTCTTTGGTATTCAAGAATTCGCTGTAAGTTCCGGTGAACGAAATGTAAAGAACACTTTAATAATACCCACACTTATATCAGCCACAATGGCAACAACAAAAAATACTACTTGTTCCTTCCTCCATGGTGCTTTTTACATCTTTTTTTCCCCTCTCATCGTCTGACGAGTGAAAGTTGCGTTTCTTGTTAACTGTTCTTTGCCATCGAAACCAGTAGAAACAGTAAATTTTATGTTGTTTGTTTATTTAAACTAAGTTTTTATTTATAGTTTTACCTCGTGGCATAGCGCGCCTAAGCCGCATATTATTTATTTTTGTTGTAAACGGACGTATTGATAAAGCTTTCTTTGGTATTCAAGAATTCGCTGTAAGTTCCGGTGAACGAAATGTAATGAACACTTTAATAATACCCACACTAATATCAGCCACAATGGCAACAACAAAAAATCATCCCGGTGCTTGAAATACCTGCGTACCAAATTTCATTACCGTAAGACGCTTAAATTTCCCACTACAGAGAGCACTTACACACGGACAGACAGCTTATTTCTGAACAGTATTTTTAAATTATTTTAAAGTTTTGTTTTCATTTTTTACTTTTTTGATTTTTTAAATTTTTTGTCTCGATTTTATATTTTGAAATATTTATTTAATAGTTATAAAAAAATCTGAACAAATATTCTAATCTTTGACTGACGATTTTTCCATTTGCAAAAATAAATATTTAATTTTGCAAATGGAAAAAAAAATAGTAGGTAAATATTTGTAGTTAATCAACAAACATTCTGGTGGTACTATTTTTACTTTCCTTATATACATAATGTATAAGGAAAGTATTGTGACGGGGTCGAAAATTCGAATTCGAATTTTCGACGGGAGAGCACGTTTCAAGCATCCCTAATCACGAATCGAACATTTTTGAAGTGATGTCTATGTGTGTGTGTGTGTGAGAAAGTATGTGTGTGTGTGTGTGTGTGTGTGTGTGTGTCAGTGAGTCTGAGGAGACGATAACTGACGAACAAATGGACCGATTCGAACGAAACTTGGCACAAAAATCACAATTCGTAAACACTGGAAGCCTATTGTTTTTAAATGTAATCGAATGTTCAGAAACCCCTTAAATTTTCGTGAGAAATTTTGAAAAAATCGTCAAAAAATCAAAACCGCTAATAAAGTTACGCAAATAGACATTTGTTATGTAATTTTTCATTAGAAAACGATTGACATAAATTTTAGAACGCTAACATGAACCGTTCTTGAGATATTGCACATTTAAAAAAAAAATTATCAAAAAGCCATATAAAATAAAAAATATATATTTCCTATCGAGAAACATGTTCACTTTTCATATGTAATACCATGCGATCAATTGGGTGACATCATTCTCGTGGATCTAGCTCGTTCCATTCATGAGAAAAGATACTTCGAGTAATACTTTTGTATTTGGACGCCAATAGTCATTTATCTGCTATAAGAATAACATATTTCTCCGTCAGTAAAGCTTGGCGAGATTTTGGTGACGAATTTGGCGGAATGTCGCCAACTTGGCGAATTTTTAAAATGTTGTCAAATTAACGAAAATCTCGCCAAATGGATTAAAATAACGCTAAATCAATGAAAATGACGACTCATTGTCGAAAATTCAATATCTTGGAAAAAATATAAGTATCTACTATAAGAAAAACCTATTTTTTTTTACTGTAAAAGTAGTAAATTCATTGCATTATATAAGAAAAGTCATGTGTTGCCCCATCAGATTTTTTTTATTTAAAATAGAAATAAATTAGTAATGTGCAAACATATCTTAATTTTCCAGTCACGATGCTTTATAGTTTTGATTATTTTAAAAATACTGCTTTAATGTAAACCTGATAGACCATTCATGTTTGAGAATCAATCTGATGACGTTTGGTGCTATACTATTGGACTTTTGTTAAGTTATTATTGTTAATTATTTATTTAAGTATTGCACCAAGTTCTTTGTTGTGAATTGTATTACTTATTCCAAGTGTCGGTACAACCGGTGATTGAAAACTCCTGCATATTGATTTGCCGTTCTGGTTGTACCAATTGTAAAAATTATTGTTTGTGAATTTGTGTTGTTTTTTGTTTAATAAATTATGAATGTCTGACTATTCTCTGTATATCCCACGATGGATCAATCAACGTTTCTTGCATTAAAGCATCATAGACTCGTGACGCCACACTGAGAATTTTGCCCTTAATTTTGCCTTGTAAAGTATTCGTATGGAAATTTTCATTATTTCTGCATTAAAAACAGCTATTTTATAAATTTACAATCGTTTAGCCCCTAACTTTAGCAGGATATTTCTAAATGTATATTCTTTGATGGATATTTTTAATTTGCCGGAAAATAAATTATTCACTTTCAATAATATACAGTGTGATTCAAAAAAGATGGGCTAGACTTTACTAGGTGGTAGTACACACCAACCCAAGCATTTTCGATCATAGTTTAACGGGTCGGAAATGAAACGTAAAGGCGAGAGTGGGCGCTTAATGGTGAAACCGACGAAGTGATGCGAAAACACAAGAATGACTTACAAGTTACAAATGACATTTAATAAACGATAATTACAGTAATGGCTCAAAAGAGCGACCGCCAACTTGAATGCACGTCTCACAGCGGCGATGAAGGGATTTTGCGAACTCTCTCGAATAGACCAGACATGTCGCGCACTTTAGCAGCAGCTGTCGAAATTCTGGTGACGAGTGCCTTTTCAGGTTCAAAGGGAGTGTTATTGACGAGACTCTTGAGATATCCCCACAAAAAGAAGTCAAGGCACAACAGATCGGGTGATCGTGGGGACAAAGCTATCGGACCACCTCGCCCAATCCAACGGCTCCGGAAAAGTGAATTCCAGATAGTTCCTTGCCTTTCGCCTAATTACGAAAATTTGCATAAGGGTTCTTCTTCTTCCTCAAATGAAATTTATATACGTGGTTTTCTTCTTCAAGCGGAAAATAACAACCAAAATGACGCTTTTAAGTTCGCAAAGCGGCCAATTCCCAACGAGTAAGCATCTTGTAACGACTTTACGTTTCATTTCCGATCTGGTAAACTATTTAAGAAGCAAAGGAATGTATGAACCGTTAAATTGTTGATAAAAAAATAAAAGTTTAGAGGGAGGAAAAATAGTCAAATCCTTGTAAAGGGGAAGAAAATGCAGGGCAATGAAGCAGTAATTAAGAAGAAAATAACAAAAGGAAGTGACCGGTTTCGAGAATTAAATTCAGTGGTTGAACGCACGTTAAAAAAAGGATATAACACGGAAAAAGAAGGGACAAACAACCTGCTCAGAGATATTTAAATGTGATGTGCGCACCTTCCTCAGTGAAATTTAAAGATACTCTCGGTCTCTTCAAAGAGCCCGAAAACAAAATGCAAGCATTTTCAAGTCCGGTGACATCATATACGCAGAACCATGTAAAAATATACAGTCATCCTCGGAATAAGCACCTCCCCCCTCAATGCAGAGGCTATTCCTCTCGGGCATGACTGACTTAAGTATTTTTACTTGACTCTGCGCATATGACGACATGAATATTAAGAATGCATTTTGTTTTAGGGGTCTCAAGAGGGACAGAACTTGTTAACTGTGACTGTCATCTTACCCCACCGACATAACTAAATTTCCTTGGACGTCACTAGATCATGTGCTTACAGCACAACTTAAAATCTCTGAGCAAGTTGTTTACACCTGGATATTGCCACTTCAAAATTAACAAACAATTTTAAACTTTATTAATGCGAAAACTTTTCGTGTTTTGGCAACTCCTCTCAAAGTTTTTTCTGGACGCTGACATCACGAATGACGAAACTTAATTTCCATGACGTCAAGCTGGCAACTTTTTGATTCGTTGCCTGGATGAGTGTCCAACCTTATATTAAAGAACATTGATACAATGGATAAAGATATGATGACTTAAGTTCCATTTTGCTCAAGATAAGCCACCCGAAGCTAAATCGCGTGGTATCGGCTTCCTATTCGAATTCCTCCGGTAAAATGATTTCTATGCGAAAATTGAGTATGAATCAAATAAATCCATTATTTCGTAAAAAGCGTATATTCAGTTTTACTAAACATCTTTTAACACTAGTTATAACTTACTAGTTATATATCTTTCATACTAGTGAAGCCCGTTGCGAAACTTTTCCAATAAACATAAAAGTACGAAATAATTTAGGCAAGCCAGTTCAATGATGTTTAAATAGAAAGGTTATATATATCTTCCTATGAGATATTACGATCTTGGAAAAGTCAGTTTTGGAAAATGCAGTCTTGGAAAACCAGGAATACATAAAGCACCCGGATTTCAAGCTATTAAATCAGATCTACCCTCAGCTATCCTCTGAAATTGAATGAGGAAAAGAACTGCTTTTGTTATGAAATTAGATAGAATATGGGCCAAATCTAAAATATTTATTAATTTTACTTGAAAAAAAAATGTAAGCCTCCATCAAGCGTGCTCCAAGTCAAGGAGCTTCCTTTACACAGTTTGTGCCTAACGAGCTCCTAAACTTCTGTTACTGAGCTGATGTTTTTCCGACTGCGCCACAATGAACATTTCGATCATCCCATTCCATAACAGCAAAATAATTTGAAGAATGTACTTACTTACCGTCCCATTTAAAAATCTGGGCATTTGGAGTCAATTCTATATCTTCTGTTTATCCGAAAACGTATCAGCAATCAAATAAAAAATTGATTTTGAAAAGTTCCATAGATTCTCAGAAATTAAATAACAAAAAAATCTTATGTGGGTATCTCATGGGTTTCCCTATATGTTGTTTACAAATGCCGGTCGTTTGGCAGCTAGGCCATTAGACCGCGAACTCTCCAGTATTTCTGTATTTCCAGTATTTCTATATGAACTAAAAGTCACTAGTGCAGGGCGCACGTCCAAATATTTTCCAGACATAGGCTGTCTTAGGTCACATAAAATACAATACGGGGAAGCAGCAAGTCGAATTCGATGGAAATGAGCCCTGAGCACGGGAGTAGAAACTGGGGGGAACAGGAGGGACATGCCTACCCCACTCCCAAGTTTTTGGGCTCGAGGGACTGTACCCCCCAAGTTTTCGGAATTTTCAATTTACGTTTTTACTTACAAAACGAAAAACAAATGCTAATTTTTTACTTTCCACTTTCCTTATATACATAATGTACATAAGGAAAATATTGTGACGGGGTCGAAAATTCGAATTCAAGTTTTCGACGGGAGAGCACGTTTCAAGCATCCCTGATCACAAATCGAACATTTTTGAGGTGATGTCTGTGTGTGTGTGTGTTAGTGAGTCTGTAGAGGCGATAACTCACGAACGAATGGAGTGATTCGAATGAAATTTGGTACAAAAATCACAATCCGTGAATGCTGGAAGCCTATTGTTTTCAAACACAATCGAATGTTCAGAACCCCCCTAAATTTTCGAGTGACATTTTGAAAAAAATCATCAAAAAATCAAAACCTTCAATAAAGTTATGCAAATAGATATTTCTTATGTAATTTTTTCTTAGAAAACGATTAACATAAACTTTAGATCGCTAGCACGAACCGTTCTCGAGATATTGCACATTTTTCAAATAAATTTATCAAAAAATCTCATAAATTAAAAAAATATATATTAACTGTTGAGAAACATGTTCACTTTTCATATATAATATCATGCAATAAATTTGGTGACATCATTTTCGTGTACCTAGGTCGTTCCATTCATGACAAAAGATACTTTGAGTAATACTTTTGTATTTAAACGCCAATAGTCATTTATCTGCTATAAGAATAACTTATTTCTCCTTCCATAACGCTTAGCTAGATTTCGGCGACGAATTTGGTGGAATGTCGCCAACTTGGCGACTTTTTTATATGTTGCCAAATTAACGAAATCTCGCCAAATGGTTAAAAATGACGCTAAATCAATGAAAATGAAGACTAATTGACGAAAATTCAATATCTTGAAAATAATATAAGTATCTACTATAAGAATAAGCTATTTTTTTGCTCTAAAAGTAACAAATTCATTGCATTATACAAGGAAAGTCATGTGATACCCACATCAGATTTTTTAATATGCCAAGTAAAATGTTTGCTGAATGACCTTGCAGATGTGGCGACTCAGATCACAATAAGATATGGGAGAAACTTGAGAGCATGGGAAGACAGAAAACTCATTCGGACCGATTCCTGCCCAGTAGCCATAAGAAATTTATAAATTGGCCCTTATCTACAACCCTACCCCAAAGCCATATTTACCATGGATGTTTCAAAAGACATCGGCTATCTTTACCATTTTCTTTAGACTATTGTTTGTTTCTGGTTCCCCTCATCGATGTATACCTATAACCGTCTATGCATAGTAAAAGGGATAAGTCTCAGGTCTCAGTCGGCAACTGAACAAAACAGCATGACAAACACATCAAGGCGAGACTAGATAATCTCTTCTGGATGGCGAACACCCTAGGGAGATATTTACTTCCTTGAAAATATCTCCCAGCTAGCAACTCCATAGACCTTATATACTTGTAACCCCATAGGCTTTATATGCTTATACTTGTAAGATCTATGAGCGACTCCGAAGGAACTATCTGCTTGGAACCTCTTTAAGAAATTAGTGAAGTTGACACTGTTGATAAACTAAGCTGGGTAACCTAGAATGGGGATTTTTAACTGGACATCAAAGGGATGGTAACCATGCTTTAGTTTGGCGCTTTTTCCTTGGCGAATACAGCTTTTCAATATCTGATCACCTGTGACTTAATGATCTTGTTCGCAGCTCTGTTTTAAATCTAAACCCACTTTTAGTATCTAACATGGTTAGGAATTTAAACTGACGATTCAGCGACTTCCGATTGGAGTGCATAACGTTATTATCGTTAATAAGAGAAAGAATCTACATTTGACTATATCTTAAGGCTAAAATATTCGCCCATGTATGACTATAATACATTGCATCGAGAACCGAACAATGGTCAATTTTTTATTAAAAACTACAAGAAAAAGAGTGGATACTGATCGCAGCTCTGTTTTAAATCTAAACCCACTTTTAGTATCTAACATGGTTAGGAATTTAAACTGACGATTCAGCGACTTCCGATTGGAGTGCATAAAGTTATTATCGTTAATAAGAGAAAGAATCCACATTTGACTATATCTTAAGGCTAAAATATTCGCCCATGTATGACTATAATACATTGCATCGAGAACCGAACAATGGTCAATTTTTTATTAAAAACTACAAGAAAAAGAGTGGATACTGATCGCAGCTCTGTTTTAAATCTAAACCCACTTTTAGTATCTAACATGGTTAGGAATTTAAACTGACGATTCAGCGACTTCCGATTGGAGTGCATAAAGTTATTATCGCTAATAAGAGAAAGAATCTACATTTGACTATATCTTAAGGCTAAAATATTCGCCCATGTATGACTATAATACATTGCATCGAGAACCGAACAATGGTCAATTTTTTAATAAAAACTACAAGAAAAAGAGTGGATACTGATGCTAGAAACAAAATGTTCCTCGATAGGAAAAGTAAATACAAAGGTAAGTTTTCTGTCCTTGCATCTTTAGGCCTCATTCACTTAGGAGAAAAGTTTAACGTGAACAGGTTAAGAGAATCTATTGTAGTGTAGAAAATACAACGTGAAAATTGCATCAAAACTGGGGCAACAGTCATTAAGATAGATAAAAACGAATGCTTTATAAAGCCCTCCTTCTTGCACGGGAGTAAAAATTTCAAAGCAACAAAAATGTGTCTTAAGTTCAGCGTAAGCAAATTAAATCAAAAATACAGCAATCATCAATTGCACTATCATCCGTAAACAACATAGTTTTTATATTTTCAATACTTTTGTGGACCAATCATGGAATATAATACGCAAAATTTTAACTAAAGTCGCAATCTAGAGCTGCTCAAGGACCTCATTGACCAACTAAAGCTCCTATAATAGAAGCTTAGCTAACGATAACGAAAGTCTCAAAGATAGCTTTAGTATTAGAGCTGTGATTAATAAAATTATTTTTAATTGTTTAAATGATATAAATATTGCTTCAAAATGACAACAGCGTTTGGAACAAGAAAATATTAGATTTTCAAGATAAATGGGGCAAAAAATAAAATCTTAACTTCAAAATTAACTTCGAAAATTGGTAAAAAATTTTCAAAATTTTGTACGTGGGACCCTTTGAAACATATTTAGTTGTAGATTAACAAAGAATGGAGATTTTATCACGAAAATTATATTAGATGGGTATCTATTATCTTATCTATTAGAGTATCAATTAGATGGGTATCTATTTGGCTTCTTTGAAGTCGTTTTTTTTCCTTCCGGAAATAAAAATTATGTAACAACAACAAAAAATAATCTGAGGTGGGTAACACATGACTTTCCTTATATAATGTAATGAATTTACTACTTTTACAGTAAAAAAATAGGTTTTTCTTATAGTAGATACGAATATTCTTTCCAAGACATTGAATTTTCGACAATTAGCCGTCATTTTCATTGATTTAGCGTCATTTTTATCCATTTGGCGAGATTTTCGTTAATTTGGCAACATTTCAAAAAGTCGCCAAGTTGGCGACATTCCGCCAAATTCATCGTCAAAATCTCGCCAAGCGTTATGCACTAAGAAATAAGTTATTCTTACAGCCGATAAATGACTGTTGGCGTCCAAATACAAAAGTGTTACTCAGAGTATCTTTTTTCATGAATGGAACGAGCTAGATCCACGAGAATGATGTCACCCAATTTATCGCATGGTATTACATATGAATAGTGAACATGTTTATCAATAGGAATTTTTTTTTTATTTTATATGACTTTTTGATATTTTTTTTTAAAATGTATAATATCTCAAAAACGGCTCATGTTAGCGTTCTAAAATTTATGTCAATCGTTTTCTAATGAAAAATTACATAAGAAATGTCTATTTGCGTAACTTTATTAGTGGTTTTGATTTTTTGACGATTTTTTCAAAATTTCATTCGAAAATTTAGGGGGGTTCTGAACATTCGATTGCGTATAAAAACAATGGGCTTCCAGTGTTTATGGATTGTGATTTTTGTACCAAATTTGGTTCAAATCGGTCCATTCGTTCGTCAGTTATCGTCTCCACAGACCCACTGACACACACACACACACACACATACTTCCACACACACACACACAGACATCACTTCAAAAATGTTTGATTCGTGATCAGGAATGCTTGAAACGTGCTCTCCCGTCGAAAACTCGAATTCGAATTTTCGACCCCGTCACAATACTTTCCTTATACATTATGTATATAAGGAAAGTAATATATGGATCTTTTTATATTTTCAACACTTGAATAACAAAACTAATACTTTTAGCTGCAGTTTAAAAAAATGGAGTACGCAGTGCTAAGATTGAGGTGAGAAGTTAGCTTTTAAAATTGGTCTTCTTCTTGCTCTTTTCTAGAGATTTTTTTAATTTGTCTGCCTTTTAAAGATGTGTGGAAAATAAAAAAAAACTAATGACTTTTTGTAAATTCTGACTCCTTTTGAAACACCTTTATTCCTATTTTAAAAACAAATCGAGATCGTAGTTTGAAAATTGAGGAAGAAGATGAAGATACGTTTTTCAGGACGAGGTCAATTTCTCCCCATTTTTTTAGGGGGTCTTCGAAAATATTTAAAAATCTATTGAATCTATTGAATTTTTGAAAGTTTTCTGCAACTCTCTGGATTGAATTCTACATTTTAGAAATACCGCGAGGTGCTAGGCCAATTATTAGCTTCGAAATAAGGGGAACATATATACATACATGGGTTTCCACGGGTAAATACACATTCAAGTCACATTATTGTAACAATTAACTAATATCCTGAGTAACCGCCGCGTGCAGCGCGGACAGAAACTAGACAAGTTGGAAGAAACTGGGACTGCTGGAGGGTGTTCGCAGATATATGGAGCTATGCTGATTGCAATGCATTTGACAGTTACTGGGGGAATGCGTGGGAAAGACTCCATAGTTCGTAAAACCAGATCGAGGTGACCTCATAGATGATCAATTGGGTTTAAGTCTGGGTAATTAGGAGACCAGGGAAGTATACTTTGTAGTTTCCATCGTGCTCCTCCAACCACTCTCGGCCAGTTCTCGCTGTGTGACACGACGCATTGTCATGTTGGTAGATCCCATCCGCCCCAGGGTAGACAATCAGCATGTATGGGTGTAGGTGGCCTGCAAGGATGGTATCATAACGAATTCGGGTCGCAGTACCTTCCACAGGTATAAGTGGACCCAGAGAATGCTACGAAAACATTCCCCAGACCATAACGCTGCCCTTACCGCCTTCTGTTCTTCCAGCAGTGGTTAATGAGTGTTTGTTCTCCGATCTTTCACGCCTTATACGGCAACGTTCATCCGTTTGATGAAGCAGAAAACGTGACTTATCGGAGAAGGCAATATTTTGCCAATCAGCGGAAATTCAATTCCGATACTGCTGTGCAAATATAAGCCTTTTCGTTAGCATAAGTGCAGTGACCATCCGCCTACTTCGGGGAACCAATACGCAGCAGGGTTCGCTGAACTGCCGTTTGAGACAAACCTCCGGTAGCCCCCTAGTTCATTCGGCCAATGAGTTATTCTACTGCACCGTGGCGATGGGTCTTCACGAACCTTCGGAGCCGACGCTCACCTCTCGTATCAATAACGCGTGGTGCCCGCAGTTTCCACGTCGCTTATTCGAATGGTGCCATTTCTCCATTGACAATACACATTAACCACAGCAGCACGCGAATAATTTACAAACTGCACTGTTTCGGAAATATTGCCACTCTTCTACCGAAACCCGGTAATCATCACTCTTTCCAAATCTGATAAATCACTCCTTTTAGCTATGGAAGCAACGAGTGATATGTTTTCAGAATGCCTATACTACACCTTATATACCCATCTCGGCAGCTCATGACAGGTGCCTCATTTCATTGGCTACGCGCTGTTGACGTCAAAAGTAGGAGATGCTTACAATAATGTGATTCGACCTTGTAGTAAGATTATCTTTCCTAGTCCCAAAAGAGCGTCCAATAGAACAATCTTAATTTCATATATTGCTTTCATTCTTTTCCTATTTGTAAACCTATTTTCTATTGCAGCAAAACTGTGATATTTATCTATAACTAGAACTAAATTTTAGTTCTAGTGACCTTCGGCCGCATTTTTTTAGCATGTAAATTAATGCTTTACTTAAGTTGTACGTAAGTACCATGGTATATATCCATACATATTATTCTTTGCAAAGTTGGAATTACCTGAGTTTTGGATTTAAGAGGAACTGCTGTAATCCTATCCCCCCCCCCCTTCCCACTACAGTATGTTACTTGCAGGAGCGGCATTTCAGCATTTCATTTGGGGGTGCGAGATTTGTATAAAAATCCACAATATAAAATAGATAAAATGTTTGTTAACTGTGGGGGGGGGGGAGAGGGGAAAGAGATCACAAAATTGAATTGATGTTGAGAAAAATAATTGTTGTTAACATAATTTTTGTACATAATTGTGGTAACATAATTGTTGTTAACATAATTGTTCTAAATACAAATATCTATATTTTTTACCAGTTATTGAAGTTTTAAACGTCGGTTCTTAGAGTCTGAATGAAGAGAAAATTTTGTTACAATATCATCATAATCCAGTGGTACATCTTATTCTATAGCTAAAATAGCTAAAGATGAAAGTCTTTCTTGTCCCATTGTACTGCGAAAATAATTTTCCAACCTCCTGAGACACGAAAAAGACCTTTCACAACTGGCTGAGCTGATTGGCACAGTCAAAAATAATTTAACTAATAATGTTATGAGAGGAAACACATTTTTTAAATTCCGCTCTTTAAAATAATCCAGCCGACTTTTAAAATTGGGATGGTCTATGTTTACATTTTTCACCATTGAATAAAACAGTCGCAATTCACATAGCAATTACTCTTTCTGGAAGTTATATACTTTGCATATGGTTGAAACTTTTTCCTTTCTTTTCTGACATCTGATCCGGATAATACTGAACTAAAGGCAAACAAAACGGATATATTGTTCTCATCAAATCTTGTCCTAATTTCATTAGATACTGAATCTATAATTTCATATTGAATATTGATTCTGTGATATGATTTAACATAATCATGGGGATTTTTTTCACCGAATTCGCTTGGAATTTTTTTACGCCTTTTCAGTTTCGGTTCAGAATAAAAATTTTTTGGTCCAGAATAAGAAAAATTTGGGGGCGCGACCGCGCCCCCTCGCGCCTCCTATTTGCCGACTCTGGTTACTTGTCATATAAAGAGTGCGAAAAAAATCCTGGGAGGGGAGGTCTCGAACCTGTTACCCCCAAATACAGCACTATGTCCCCCCCCCCACACACACACACTCAAACTTTTCTACAAATCTACGCCTATGGCCCTGAAACAGTCATGACCAGTCAGAAGTATCAACCTGGTAACTGCTTCCCGTCGATGAGCCTCTGGAATGACTGAAATGTTCTTGCTGAGGACGTTTCATGACTTTCCCGCTTTCCCTATATAATGTAATGAATTTACTTCTTTCACAGTGGAAAAATGATGTACTATATGATCCACGGTACTGTGCTTTTAACGTTGAATTGTACATTTGGCAATTTTCCGGATGACAACATGTGGAAGACCCATGCCGTCCGACTCGTCCATGGACTTGAGTAGCAGTTTGGACGATCGGGATGACAACATGCAAAACTATTTCGAAGTTCCTTCGAAATTACATTTCAGGCATCTCTAAATTAACAATTATAAATATTGATAAGCATCCGCAATAAGCAATAGTATCCATACATTAAAATTTTTTAGTAATTAATTCATCAATTTGGCGTTATTTTCGTTAAATTGGTGTCATTTTTGCAATGTAAACGATATTTTTGTCAATCTGGCACGAAATATCGCCAGGTTAGCGATATTTCAATAAATGAGTCGCCAAGTTCCCGAAATTTATCCACAATCGTTACAGACAAAAGGAAAGAGCAATTTTTGCATATAAATGACATTTGGTGAATTCTTGGACATCAAAATACAGAAAGCATCTTCTTTCATGAATTTAACGAACACACAGGAATGATGTTAACAACTTTATCGTATAATATTATATATAAAAAGTGAACATACATGACAATTTTTGATGATATTTAACTTTGTGTGATATTTTTTATAAATTTATTTGATTAAGTGTAGTATCTCGTGAACGGTTCGTGTCAGCTTTCTAAAGTTTTTGTCAATCGTTTTCTAATGAAAAATTACATAAAAAATGGTTATTTACATAACATTATTAAAAGTTATAATTTTTATAATGATTTTTTCAAAATTTCATTAAAAAATTTAGACGTCTGCGGAATATTTGATTGCGTTTAAAATCAATTAACTTCTAGTATTCGCTGATTGTAATTTTTGAAATAAATTTCATTTGAAACGCTTCATTCGTTTATGAGATATCGTCCTCACAGGTTCGTGGATACACACACGTGCGCGCGCACACACACACAGTCATACACACACACACACACACATATATACACACACAGTCATACACACACACACACACACACACACACACACACACACACACACACACACACTCGTACACACACATATACACAGACATTACTTAAAAAAGTTTGATTCGAGTTCAGGGATACTTGAAATGTCCTCTTCCGTCAAAAACTCAAATTTGAATTTTCGACCTCGTCACAATACTTGCCCTATGCATTATACTATGCATATAGGGAAAGTAAAAAGGCTTGTTCTTTAAATATATAAATTTTAGCTTGTTCTTTAAATATATAGATTTTGGCTTGTTCTTTAAATATATAGATTTTGGCTTGTTCTTTAAATGTATAAATTTTTTATTTTGATTCAAACCAGATGATAATTGAGCTTTTCCCGTGCCGATGTTACTCATCATTAAAAAAGAACAAAAAATGAACCAGGAAGTCCTTGAATGCTGCATTTTAATTTAAAATTTTATACGTAAGAGGTCAAAATCTGATGTAAATTTTACAATTTTCTATTATAAAGTATAAAGTAAATTGTATGTAACAACTGATTTTTATCCTCTTTGCAAAATTCTAAGCTAAAATATTACATTCGAGGGCTTTCTGATTCTTTTTTTTTTTATTTTTCCATAATGAAAACTTAAATAATTCCTAGTTTCAATTCTACTTGTAATTCTAACCGTCTAGTGGTTAAAGAGCTGGACAACAAACGCGCGGATCGGTTGATTGCGAGTTCTGTCCTCACCTCCAACGACGTCTTTTTTTGGTTAGATTTTGTGGGTTTTGCCTCTGATTTATTCTAATCGCCAATCCAGAGAAAGTTTTACACAGTTCAAATACGATGGAATTTCGAAGCCATTCGTAGCGCAGCGGTAAAGTGCCGCTGTAACAGCATGAAAGAAATGTTTTTGTCGAGGGTTCTGTCCTCGGCAATTTTAGCCACGATCTTTCTCAAATTATTAAAACAGACATGTTAAAATGTTAAACTCAAATACACCAAAATAGAAACTTCGAAAGTCGCCCTCTTAGCCGAGAGGCTTGGGGCGTCAAGTTGCGGTGCTTTAGGCTCGGGTTCGATTCCCGCATGGGTAAAAAGGATAAGATTAAAGTGTTAAACAGTAGCAGATGTTTTTGTCGAAGGTTCTGTCATCGACAATTTTAGTCACGTTTTTTCTCAGATTATTTAAACGGACATGTTAAAATGTTAAACTCAAATACACCAAAATAGAAACTTCGAAAGTCGCCCTCTTGGCCGAGAGGCTTGGGGCGTCAAGTTGCGGGGCGTTAGGCTCGGGTTCGATTCCCTCTTGGGTAAAAAGGATAAAATTGTAGTGTTAATAATGTAACGGGTGTTAGAGCGTTTTCGGGGTAGGACGATAGACGAGTTGGAAGGGGGTTCTTAATTAGATAGGTCACTTCCTTTCTGCTTTTCCTCTCTAAACTTTCTTATATTTCTTACTAAATTATCTGCACGAGATGGAGGACGAGCGGTGTGTGTGCTCTACCGTGGCCGGTAGGGTTTCTCTTCGGGCCTACTGGCCTCGGTGTCGAGCGCGCCACCCTTCCTCGTCCGAAGTTCGTGCAGGGCTTGTTTTACACCACGTGACTTCTGCTACAGAAGTCCCAAAATTTTGTGCATTTTAAAAAACAGCTCATCTCTTTTTTACATCCTTTTTTAGTGTATGAACAGGAAATGACGTATAGGAAGTGACGTACCGGAAGTGACGTCACTTCCGATACGTCATTTCCTGTACGTCATTTCCGGCCAAGTAGTATTAATAATGAAATACTTTTTATTAATCCTAGCTAGCAAAATTCAGGTTGCTGAGCAAAATACAAATGCAGGCGATTGGACTCGAACCCACAGCCTCTGTAATTGGAGGAAGACAACATGACCACTGAGCCAGCCAGCTCACATGCCAATAATTCTAATTAATCTATTTAAACTTAACAGCGTGCCAGATCAGAAAAAGCACAGATACCAAAACGACTCTATGGACTCGAACCCACAACCTCTGAAATTGCAGGAAGACAACAAGACCACTGAGCCAGCCAGCTCGCATACCGAAGATTTTAATTAATCTACTTAAACTTAACGAAGAGATAGATCAGAAAAAGTACAGCACTCAAAAAGACTCGAACCCGCAGCCTCCGGTACTGGAAGAAGACAACATGACCACTGAGCTAGTCAGTTCGTTTACCGAAGATTTCAATTAATCCATTTAAATTTAACAGAGAGCCCGATCAGATAAAGAATAGACACCAAAACGATACGATGGACTCGAACCCACAGTCTCCTGAATCAGAAGAAGGGAACATGACCACTGAGCCAGCCAGCTCACATATCGGACATTTTAATTAATCTATTTGAACTTAACGGAGAACCCGATCAGAAAAAGAACAGATATCAAAAAGACTTGACGGACTCGAACCCACAGCCTCTGGAACCGGAGGAAGACAATATGACCACTAAGCCAGCCAGTTCGAATGCGGAGTTTTTAATTAGTCTATTGAAACTTAACGAGATACCGATCAGAAAAATTAGACGTAGTAAAAGCACAAAAACCACGGAATGCTCTTGTCGAACGAGCATTTCGTGGCTGATGAGGGCAGAACTCGCTATTAACAAAACAGCGAGAACAATGCGGAACACTTTAACCACTAGACCTCTCGAGCAAAACTAAAATTAGGAACTATTTAAATTTTTATTATAAAAAAAAATTAAAAAAAAAAAAAAGAATCCAGGTATCCTTGAATGCCATATTTTACTTTAGAATTATATATAAAGAGGTTAAAATCAGCTTTTCGAGCTGATCGCTTTTCAGAGGCATTTATGATTTTCTAAAATTGGAATCATTGGAAAGATATTCATCTCAAAATTGCTCCATGTGTTAAATTTGTTACACAATATAAGTTATTTCGTCCCTTGGGCAACTGATCAAAATTCTGTATTTGTGCCTATTGTGAATCAAAATTTTCTATATCTGTGCCTATGGTGCATCAAAAATTTCAATCGCTTTTCAGAAGCATTTTTCTTTTCTGAACTTTATAAATTTGATATCATTAGAATGATATTTTTCTCAAAATGGCTCCATATGTTACATTTTCGTCACAAAATATTTTATTTCGGTTTCATGAGGGGAAAACTAAGCTTTTCAGTAAGGTTCTAATTCCTTATTTGCTCTTATTGTGCATCAAATATTTAGATCACTGTTCAGAGGCACATGTTATTATTTTAAATTTATAAATTTGGTATCGTTGGAAAGATATTTATCACAAAATTGTTTCAGCTATTAACTTTCCTCCATAAAATAATTTATTTCTGTTTTTAATAGAGGAACAATGAACAGTTGAGTAATTTTCGAAATTCAGTACTTATGCATATTGTGCATCAAAAATTATGATCGCTCTTTAGAGTAATTTATTATTTTCTACAATTTATAAATTTGGTGTCATTGGAAAGATCTTTATCTCAAAATTGCTCCACGTTTTACATTTTCTCCACAAAATATTTTATTTCGGTTTTATGAAAGAATCACTGAGCACTTAAGACGGTCAAAATCCCGAAATCCTGCATGTTATCGCAAATTTCGATAACTCTTCACAGGCATTTAATAATTTTATACCTATAAATTTGAAATCGTTGGAAAGGTATTTATCTCAATATTGCTCCAAGTGTGAAATTTTTTCTTTGGTTTTTTTTAAGAGGAACGTTGGTTGTACTTACTCTTGGTAAATATTAAAAATCACTTTTCTGGATCATTAATTATTTTCTAAAATTTCCAATTTTATTTTTTTATCATTAAAAACATATTTGTATCAAAATTGCTCCACGTGTTAAATTTCTTCTATGAAATATTTTATTTCGGTTTTATAAATGGAAATCGTAGCATTTGGAAAATGCTTAACATCTTGAATTCGTGTATATGATTCATCCAAAATTTCGATCTCTATTCAAAGGAATTTAATATTTTCTAAGACCTTGTAAATTTAGAATCGTTGAAAAAGTATTTATCTAAAAATTGCTTCAATTTATTCCACAAAATATTTCATTTCGGTTTTATAAGAGAAACACTGAGCAGTTGAGTAATGTTCAAAATCCCGAATTCGTGCTTCTTGTGCACATTTCGATAACTCTTCAGAGGCATTTAATATTTTATAAAACCTGAAATCGTTGTAGACATTTATCTTAAAATTACGTATTAAGGTATCAAATTTCCTCAACAAAATAATTTATCTGATTTTATAAGAGGAACATTGATTTTTTGGGTAGAGTTTGAAATCACTTTTCAAAAGCATTTATTATTTTTTAAATTTATACATATTTTTTTATTATTGAAGGATATTTGACTTTAAAAAACTCCACTTCTTACATTTATGCCATAAACTAATTCATTTCGGTGTTATAAATGCAAATCTAACACTTGAATAATGTTCAAAATCCCGAATTCGTGCATATTATGCACAAAATATTTCGATCACTATTCAGAGGCATTTAATATTTTCTTAAACAGAGTCAACGGCTCTATCGTGCTGAAAACACCGGTTCTCGTTAGATCACCGAAGTTAAGCAGCATCGGGCGCGGCTAGTACTTGGGTGGGTGACCACCTGGGAACACCGCGTACTGTTGGCTCATTTCAGTCGACGTGGTGGCCGATCGGTCAAGGCGAGCGTTTCCAGCGATTGATCGGTCGCCACGTTGTGGGTTTGAGTAAGGCTCCTCTATATACGAGCTGACTCATCAAGCATATTGAAGCCCACCGTAGCTGGAAGAGCAATCCATTAGCATTAGCTCTATTCGTATTTTCACTTTAAGAAATATTATTAAAATATTTATGGGGCACCGAACTGCTCTAATCATTCTAAAAAGGGTTTTAGGCTATTTAGTTTTTCTAGAAACGAAGAAAGAAGAAAATAATGGATAATAAATAATTGGATACCCGGTAATGGAGCATACTTATGCGAGGTAAGTTCTACAATATTCTAATTGACACTTCTTTTTTCATATAAATTTTTTATTTTAAACACTTATTTTATAATTTCTGTAACTGTAGTATGGATTATTAATGATTTTTAGTTGCTATAATCTTATCTTAGTACACTTGGTTTGTAATCTAAACATCACCTTGAATGCATTATACTGTCTTCAAAACCTAGAAGTAAATAGCTTCAAATTATATATATATATAATTTGAAGCTATATATATATATATTAAAGATATATTGCTGTTGCACCAATATCTTTCAAGTTTTATACACTTTCTTGTATTTTTAGATCATAATGAATCACAAAATTGGTGAATCCTACTATCAACAAACTGTCGCCAAGTGGAAAACTTGCCATGTTATAGTAATTATGCAAACATAAGCTAGAATGGTAAATAGATCGGAATACGTTTAGCATAATAGCTACTTAATGATCAACTATTGTTTGAAAATCATTTTATGAAAATAAAGCCCAGCTTAGTAGGTTATTATTAGTATTTTCCTCTTGAAATACAAAGTAGTTAGCAAACTTTCAAATATGTGAGGCAAACATTCATACATGTTATTAAAAAAACTTCATTAAAGTAAAACTATTTTGAAAAATTTATTCAAAATGTAGAGAATTTTAAATTGAATATACACGAGTGCCAATTTCAATTTGTACACGAGTGCCAATTTAATTACTATAACATGGCAAGTTTTCCACTTGGCGACAGTTTGTTGATAGTAGAATTCACCAATTCTGTGATTCATTATGATCTAAAATACAACAAAGTGTATGAAACTTGGAAGATATTGGTGTAACAGGAATAAATTTTTAATATATATATGTATAATTTGAAGCTATTTACTTCTAGGTTTTGAAGACAGTATAATGCATTCAAGGGGATGTTTCCATTACAAAAAAAGTGTACTAAGATAAGACTATAGCAACTAAAAATCATTAATAATCCATACTACAGTTATATAAATTATAAAATAAGTGTTTAAAATAAATACTTTATATAAAAAAATAAGTTTCAATTAGAATATTGTAGGGCTTACCTCGCACAAGTATGCTCCAGTACCGGCTATCCGATTATCGTGCCAACTATTTATTAGCTATTGTTTTCTTCTTTCTCCGTTTCTAGGAAAGCAAAATAGCCTAAAACCCTTTCTAGAATGACTATAGAGCAGTTCTGTACAGAACAAGCACCCATAATTATTTCAATAATACTTCCTAAAGTGAAAATGCGAATAGAGCTAATGCTAATGGATTGCGCTTCCAGCTATGGTGGGCTTCAATATGCTTGATAAGTCAGCCTGTAGTAGAGGAGCTCTAGGTTTGAGTCCCACGTAAGACATGGATGTTGTGTGTTGTGGGCGCAGTGTGTTCCGCCCCCCTCTGGTGCGCCTGGGGCAACGTCCTAGGACGGTTAAATGGTTCACGATTTCGGCCGTACACAGAGCAAAAAGACTCAGAGTCTAGTGCTTGGCCATTGGAAAAAAAAATAAAACAATATTTTCTTAAACTTGTAAATTTAAAATCGTTAGAAATATAATTATCTTAAAATTGCTCCAAATCTTATGTGTTCTACACAAAATAGATTATTTCGGTTTTATGAGAGGAACTCGTATCTCTTGAGCAAATTTTCAAAATTTCGTATTTGTGCCGAGTGTACATCAAAGATTTCGATCGGTTTTTAGGATCATTTATTATTTTCTAAAAATTTATAAATTTCGTATCTTTCGAAAAATATTTTCTTCAAAATTGCTCCACACGTTAAATTTCCTCCATAAAATAATTTATTTCGATTTTATAAAAGGAAATCTAAGGACTTGGAAATGTTCAAATTCCCGAATTTGTGCACATTCTTCATCAAAAATTTTAATCACTCTTCAGGAACATTTAATATTTACTAAAAATTATAAATTTGAAATTATTGGAAAGATATGAATCTCAGAATTGCCCAAAGTGTTAAAATCCTTCATAAAATAATTTATTTGAATTTTATAAGCGCTCTTGTGTAATGTTCAAAAGCACTTTTCATGGGCATTCATTCTTTGATCTAAAATTTATAATTTTTTTTTATCATTAGAAAGTTGTTTATTTCACAATTGTTCCATGTGTTAAATTTTTTCCATAAAATAATATATTTCAGTCTTATAAATGGAAATCCAAGCACTTGGAAAATGTTCAAAATCTTGAATTCGTGCATATTGTTCATCGAAAATTTTTATCGCTATTCAGAGGCATTCAATATTTGCTAAAACCAATAAATTTGAAATCGTTGAAAAGATATTTATCTCAAAATTTCCCTATGTGTCAAATTTTATCCATAAATAACTTATTTGGGTTTTGTAAGCGCTCTTATGTAATGTTCAAAATCACTTTTCGGGGGCATTTATTATTTTCCCGAAATTTATATATATTTTTTATCATTAGAAAAATGTTTATTTCAAAATTGCTCCACGTGTTAAATTTTTCCTACAAAGTAATTCATTACGGTATTATAAATGGAAATCCAAGCACTTGGAAAATGTTCAAAATCCCAGATTCGTGCATATTGTTCATCAACAATTTCGACCGCTATTTCGAAGCATTTTGTATTTTTTTAAACCTAGAAATGTGATATCTTTAGAAACATGGACACACAAAAAACTTCCTGGGTGGGGGAGTCAAAGTCATAAATAATACGTACAACATCGACTAGCTTAATGTCCACTTTTATGCCCCACCCTCTGTCCCTCCCCTATGGATGCCCATGGGTAAAAAGATATAAATATCTTTCTCAGAGTAGCAATGTTCGGTTCATTTAATGATAATTTCATTATCAACTTCAAAATGACTTCCCAACTTTAACTTCAAATTAATAAACCGAGAAAAAGCAGTTTCATACAAATAGACGAGCTTGTGTGAGTTAAGGCCTCCAATGATTTTCTTATGAGGTTTGGACATTGCATGTGTGTTTATATATGTATGGAGACGTTCAAGAAATATGAAACCTCACGACATTTCATGTGTAGTTATATTTTGTAAAGACTTGCACACATAAAATGAACATTTAATCCAAACTCAGATTTAACAATTTATCCATTTTAATCCTTTTAAATAGTATTTAAACTTTTTTAATCATACTTTATCCTTTTTAATCGCCCATTTTTAATTAGTAAAATTAACATTTTATCCAAGCTCTGATTAAACAAATTTATCCATTTTAATCGATCCTTCTTAATTATTAAAATAATTAATATCTTGTCCAAACTTTGATTTAATAATTTATCCATTTTAATTATTTTATTTTAATTTATTCATTTTTCTTTTATGGTTGGTTGTTTTATTGAAACTCGGATAATGGTAAGAGAGAGAATCTAATTCTTTCAAAAAATTTAAATTTAAAATAAAAGGGGTATTTAATAAAAGTTTTATTAACATATACTTTGTGTTAATCGCAGACCCCCCCCCCTTTATGGCGGATTCCAAGAGGTCCATGGACTTCACTTTGGGAACCATTGCACTGAACTAGTTATCGGCTATTGCATATTTCCAAGCTGTTGTATTCTGAAAGTCTTCATTTCCATCCTTGTTTATAAAGTTTCAAATTATTTCAATTAAAAAATACACAACATCCATTCCTTCGCACTATGTTTCACTAATATTTTCACAAAAAAAAACACGAAAATTTTCGATTTCTAGATTTTATGACAATGTATGTTTGCAATCCAATTTTTATGTTTGTGAAGTTATTAACATTTCTCCCCACTCAGAGAGGGGCAAGTTATACGCCTCGAGGGGCAAATTATCAAGCTTTGTTTCAATCGAAAAAAAAATTTTAAACCCTTTAAAATGAAGGGTAACATAACTGTGATCATTTGGCCCAACGGCACAGATATTTCAACTTTTTTTTTCTTAAAATGTACCAAAAAAAAAAAGTTGCTTAAATATCGATTTTGGTATGAGGAATTCAAGTTAAGCCACACTTCAATTAAGTTTTTAATACACGAAAAATATGTATTTGAGATAATTTCAGATCTTTCCTAAGAAGTAAGGACCACAAAAGCATTTCACCCACCCATCTTCATCCAATTATTTCAAGTTAGAAAGTCAAAATTTCTTATTTTCAAGGTTATGCTTCCTTATTTAATATTTAACAAGAACTTAAATCATCTTTAATAACATAAAAGTAAAATTTAACTTTTTCAATTACTTGTTATAGCTGTAAACATAACATACACACATACATACATACATATAGATACATGCATGCATATGTACATATATGCATCCATATGTACATGTGTGCATGCATGGGATCCAAGTTAATTGCAAGTCCAAATTAGTAAAATGGATTCAAGGTAGTTTGACTTTCTACAAGTTTTACTACAGAATGACACTGACTCAAATTAAATGGTTAAAAAATGCAATTTTATTAACTTAATAAAATGTTCGGTTAAATTGATGCGTTAAAATCACAAGTCATCCTCCCATTCTTCCTTTTCTTGTATCCTCTTTTGTTTTCCAGCAACACTATTACCAGCTACAGAGGCAGCATCAACTGGATAAACTAGGGTAGGTCTTTAACGAAAATTACATCCTGATAAGAAAAAATAATGTGCATCAGAAAATTTAAATAAAATTGAAGTGTACAAAAATAGGAAAGAAAATACATAGGCACTGACGTCAAAATTTTAGTAAACGCAAAAGCAGCAACGCATAGAATTAACATAGGAAATGTCTCAGTCTAGATATATATCCAGATTTAAAATTTGCATGCGCCATAAAAAACAAGAAAGATCAATCATGCTTAAAGCATTGATTATGAAACACTTTCCAACTTCAATGCAATTTTATTTAAACATGTCTAAAATGCAATACATTCCTCGGTAATATTTTAAAACTTATCACAATACTACATTAATTTATTATATTTGAAACCTTAAACCCTCATCGAAAAAAATTAACTTCATTCAAATGACGGCATTAAAGTATAAAGTGCCTGGTTTAAACATCTCTAAAATTTGATACATTCCTCGGTAATAATTTTAGAATTATCATAATACTACGATAATTTATTATATTTGAAAACTTCATCGAAAACAACTGAAATTCATTCAAATGACGTCATAAAAAAATAACACGCCTGGCTCTCTCTATAAAAGCAACATTTCATTCATAAATAATTCCCCCATTCTTGTCATTTATCAGAATACTATAATAATTTATTTTATTTAAAAATTAAGACCATGGAGCTACAAATAAGTTAACTCTATGCTTAAAACTTCATCGAAAAATATCGTCCTTCTCTTTCTACAATCAATGAATACTTCATTCATATCAGCTAAGCAGACTCCATGGACTAAATGATTTTGTGTTAAAGAATTACAGCGATTCTAATACAACTCATTCTACATATTTTGCTGTTTACATTTTACATAGGTGAAAAATAGGCTTAATAGTAGAAATAATCATATTTGGATGAGCATTTAAACTGAAATAAATTGTCATTGCGTTGTTTCAGTATGTAGATGCACAGAATTTAGGCAGAAATAAAGTAGTTTTAGGATGGATACAACACTCAATATGAATTATAAAGAATTTTAAAAATCACGATTTTGACACAAGATGGATGCCATATATCATTTTGAAGTGGGTCATGTGATCGTTTCATATCATGGACACGTGATCGCTTCATATAAAAGGTGTTATTATTATTTTAATTTTTATTTAAAAAACTACTGAATATATTTCGCTGAATTTTTTTTTATATATTTTATGGAACAATTTGAATACTGCCTAAAATTTTCGAAGCAATTTGTGAATTTTAAATCCGCTTAAAAAATGCTTGAAAAATTAGGTCCCATAGGATTCAATGTATTCCATTTTTTCAACCCGGGTTCAATCCAAAACTAATTGGGTGATATTATTCATTTATATTCCCATAGGTCCTATAGACCGTCTGAACAACATACTAAAATTTCATTTTGATTAAGCCATTTTTACGGCAGTTATCGTGCTAACGGACAGACAGACAGACAGACAGACAGACAGACAGACAGAATGAACAAAGTCATAAACACTTTTCAACTTTGTTGTAAAGTGTTAAAAAAGCAGCAATTACAACAGCAATGAACAAAATGTATACAAAATATGTTGAGACAAAGTTATACATAACATTTATTCTGCATAAATATTCACCAAATACCTCTTAAATCAATAATAGAAAAACTGATAGGAAAGACATTCAGAAATTAATTTTAAAAGCTCTTTGAAGTAATCACAATAACTTAAATTAAAATATGAACTTAAGGAAATTTTATAAACTTAATAAAATGTTAAATGGTCACACACATACATTAAAATGGCATATCTTTATATTCTCCCTTTCCTTGTATCCCCTTTCCTTTCCAGCAGCACTACTACCTGCTACAGGGGCTGCCATGACGGGAGAAAGTTTGGGTGGATCATCAACGTACTCACTAACCTAAAAAGTACAAATGTTGCATAAGAAAATTATTTAAATAAAATTAAAGTGTAAGAAGTCAATCACGAAACTCGATTACACCGACACTGACGTAAACATTATAGTAAGCACTAAAACATCCACAGCAATCGAGTTTTAGAAATTACCACAGTCTAGTCACCTAGCACAGTCCTCAGTCTAGTCACCTAGCACAGTCCACAGTCTAGTCACCTAGCACAGTCCTCAGTAGTCTATAAGTCTTTTAGAGCACCCACAATGATTTAAATTAAAATACGAACTCGGTACAATTTTATAAACTTAATAAACTGTTAAATGATTACACACATACATTAAAATCGCATATCTCTGTAATCTTTCTTTTCCTGTATGATCTTTCCTTTCCAGCAGAACTACTATCTGTTACAGGGGCCGCCTCGACTGGAACAAGCTTGGGTGGATCTTCAAAGTATTCGCTAGCCTAGTACAAATGTAGCATAAGAATATTATTTAATTGAAATTAAAGTGTACGAAGACAGACACGAAACTCTGTTACACCGACAGTGACTTAAACATTATAGTAAACACAGAAATATTCACAGCAATCAAGTTATAGAAATTACCAAGTACAGTCCTCAGTCTAGATATACATCCAATTTCAAAATTTACATAAGACATAAAAAAACACATCAAGGTTACAACAGCAATCAGTAAAAGGTTTACAAAATTTGTTGAGACAAAATTATACGTAACATTTATTCTGCAGAAATGTTCACTAAATACTTCTTAAATTAATAATAGGAGAACTACAGGAAGGACATTCAGAATTTAATTTTAAAAGCCCTTTAGAGTACCCACAATAATTTAAATTAAAATACGAACTCAGTGCACAATTTTGTAAACTTAATAAAATGTTAAATGGTTACACACATACATTAAAATCGCATATTTCTGTATTCTTTCTTTTCTTGTATCTCCTTTTCTTTCCAACAGCACTACTACCTGCTACAGAGTCTGCCTCCACTGGAACAAGCTTGGGTGGATCTTCAAAGTATTCGCTAGCCTAGTACAAATGTTGCATACGAATATTATTTAAATAAAATTAAAGTGTACGAAAACTGACACAAAACTCCATTACACCGACACTGACGTAAATATTATAGTAAACACAAAAACATCCACAGCAATCGAATTATAGAAATTACCAAAGACAGTCCTCAATCTAGATATAAATCCAATTTCAAAATTTACATAAGACAAAAAAAACACATCAATGTTACAACAGCAATCATTAAAAGGTTTACAGAATTTGTTGAGACAAAATTATACGTAACATTTATTCTGCAGAAATGTTCACTAAATACTTCTTAAATTAATAATAGGAGAACTATAGGAAGGACATTCAGAATTTAATTTTATGTCTTTTAGAGCACCCACAATACTTTAAATTAAAATACGAACTCGGTGAAATTTTGTTTATATAATAAAGGCCATGTCTGCGTGTCTTATACACTATAGGCTCAACGACTCAATTTGGCAATCGGAGACCCGGGGGAGGAAGGGGGAGGGGTCGCGTGAAAACAGATATTTAAAATTTGAATTTTTTTTCCGATTTCGGCCGTTTTTTCCCCTTTTTCCCCTTTTTTCTTCACCACTCAGACGTCGTAAAAGAACACAAATCACACGACCGGAAAGAGTAGACAATTGCGAGTAAAGATATATCAATTTCAAATCTCAGGGACCAATTCTAATATTTTTTATAGATTTTAAAACGAAAGTCACTTTCGGCTCAAAAAAACGAACTTTCGATTTTAAATCCTCGCACCGGGAAAAGTACCGACAATTTCGACTAATAATTTACATTTCTAGAAAACTTAAACATCAGGCATTTTTACAAGCCCAATACGGTCAAAAAATAATAGTAAATAGCTGCAGGATCTGGATTTTAAGAATTTCCGAATTTCAATTTCTTTGCAAAACCGCTATTGAAGTTTTTCACCCACAATGCACTGCGCGCGCACACGGATGGTGTTTCCATGGAGAAAAAAATAAATAAAAAGAAAGTTATGGAGATTGTCGCGGTGCATTCTTTTTACAAGTAAAAGCCGAATTAGTGTTTGGTGGTATCTGGCTGATATATTTATCCTGATGACGATATTCGCATGGGTATTAAATTATATTTGCAAATGTCATGAATGATTGCTTTTTATATGGTTTTTGGGCTAGGGACAATTAAAAACCGAATAAGTGTTTGCTTTCTAAAAGGTTTTTGACTCATTATGCTGGATTGAATTGTGGCGATGTATTGTTTACATCAGGTGGTGGTTGGAACCAAAATGAAAAAACTTAAAGCACTGAAGAAATAAATAAAAAGAAAGTTATGGAGATTGTCGCGGTGCCTTAAAATTTCATTATTAGTTTTAACGTCATTAAACTAAACCGAACTTTGTTAACTCCACGGGCTTGAGGACACGGCAGCCCAGTGGTTAGCCAGCGGGAATTGCATTCGGTAGGCGCGGGTTCGATTCCCACCACTGCCAAAACTGCCGTCGTGTTCACACGGAGTACGATCACGTTAAACATGTGGGTCCGTAAGTCTTTCCGAGAAGTTGGTGGTAGGGGTAGGAGGGTACGGTCCCTGTGGATGCCTCCCCCACTGGGTTTCGGTCTAAATTAAGTTGCACATCCTGGCCGTCCACATAGTTACCTTACACCATTCTGGTAGGTCTGAGGGTCTAGGTCTCAACAACAACTCCATAGCGTTATGACGCCAGCGAGTTTGCCATGATCAGAATTTTTAAGGGTAGTAAACAGGCTGGTCGCCGAAGGCGGTTAGTAAACTTAATAAAATATTAAATAGTTACACACATACATTAATATCGCATATCTCTGTATTCTTCCTTTTTTTGTATCCCCTTTCCTTTCCAGCAGCACTACTACCTGCTACAGGGGCTGTCTCGACTGCAACAAGCTTAGGTGGATCTTCAAAGTATTCGCTAACCTAGTACAAATGTTGCATATAAGAATATTATTTAAATAAAATTAAAGTGTACGAAAACAGACACGAAACTCCATTACACCGACACTGAAGCAAACACTATAGTAAACACTAAAACATCCACAGCAATCGAGTTACAGAAATTACCAAGCACAGTCCTCAGTCTAGATATAAATCCAATTTCAAAATTTACATTAGACATAAAAAACACATCAAGGTTACAACAGCAATCATTAAAAGGTTTACAGAATTTGTTGAGACAAAATTATACGTAACATTTATTCCGCAGAAATGTTCACTAAATACTTCTTAAATTAATAAAAGGAGAACTGATAGGAAGGACATTCAGAATTTAATTTTAAAAGCCCTTTGGAGCACCCACAATAATTTAAATTAAAATACGAACTCAGTGCAATTTTGTAAACTTAATAAAATGTTAAATGGTTACACACATACATTAAAATCGCATATTTCTGTATTCTTTCTTTTCTTGTATCCCCTTTTCTTTCCAGCAGCACTACTACCTGCTACAGGGTCTGCCTCCACTGGAACAAGCTTGGGTGGATCTTCAAAGTATTCGCTAGCCTAGTACAAATGTTGCATAAGAATATTATTTAAATAAAATTAAAGTGTACGAAAACTGACACAAAACTCCATTACACCGACACTGACGTAAATATTATAGTAAACACAAAAACATCCACAGCATTCGAATTATAGAAATTACCAATGACAGTCCTCAATCTAGATATAAATCCAATTTCGAAATTTACATAAGACATAAAAAACACATCAAGGTTACAACAGCAATCATTAAAAGGTTTACAGAATTTGTTGAGACAAAATTATACGTAACATTTATTCTGCAGAAATGTTCACTAAATACCTTTTAAATTAACTATAGGAGAACTGATAGGAAGGACATTCAGAATTCAATTTTAAAAGCACTTTAAAGGTGACAACAGTAATTTGAATTGAAATACAAACTCAATGCAATTTTCTAAACTTAATGAAATGTTAAATGATTACACACATACATTGGAATCACATATCTTTAGATTTTTCCTTTTCTTGTATACCCTTTTCTTTCCAGCAGCACTATCGCCTGCTACAGGGGCTGCCTCGACTGAAGAAAGCTTGTGTGGATCTTCAAAGTTTTCACTAACCTAGTACAAATGTTCCATAAGAATATCATTTAAATAAAATTAAAGTGTACGAAGATAATCATGAAACTCGATTACACCAACAGTGACTTAGACATTATAGTAAACACAGAAACATTGACAGCAATCGAGACATAGAAATTACTAACGACAGTCCTCAGTCTATATATAAACCCAATTTTAAAAGCTACATAAGACATAAAAAATACATCAAGGTTATAGCAACAATCATTAAAATGTTTACAAAATTTCTTGAGAAAATTACTCGTAGCATTTATTTTTCAGAAAATTTCACTAAATACCTCTTAAATTTATTTTAGTGGCATTAATAGGAAAGACATTCCGAATTTAATTTTAAAAACCCTTTGAAAGTACCTACAATAATTTGAATTAAAATACAAACTCAATGAAATTTTCTAAACTTAATAAAATGCTAAATGGTTACACACATACATTAAAATCACATATTTTTCTTTTCTTGTATTTCCTCTTTTTCCCAGCAGCACTATTACCTGCTACAGGGGCAGTCTCGACTGCAACAAACTTGTGTGGATCTTCAAAGTGCTCGCCAGCCTGAAAAGTACAAATGTTTCATAAGAAAAAATTAATGTGTACGAAAACAGTCACGAAACTCGTTTACACCAACACTGATGTAAAAATTATATTAAACACAAAAACATCCACAGATTTGAAAGCATACTTAACCAAGAAAAGTCCTCAATCTAGATATATATATCCAGCTTAAAAATTTACATTCGACTTAAAAAAAGCATCACGTTCATAACAGCATTTATTATAAAGTTTACAAAATTTATTGATACAAAATTTCTCGTAATATTTATTGCAAAAAAATACTCATAATTATAATTCCTTACATTTTTCATTTTACTTAATTTACATTCCATATAAAATACATCAACGTCACAGCAGCAATTATTAAAAAGTTAACAAAATTTGTTGACAGCAAAATTACTTGTAACGTTTAATCTGCAGGAATCTACGCTAAATACCTCTATTCAATAACAGAAGCAATAATAGAAAGAACATTCAGAAACAAAAGACAATTTATTTCAGAGTTTTTTACAAGTTTATAAACATATTATATTTCCATTTAAATTATCAACGCAGAACAAGTTGCTCAACACCGAACTAATATATCAAATATAAACACTAGCCATACTCTGGGAAAAAAGTGTCCGCTTTCAAAACTTTTTTAAGCTTTTTAAACTTAATAGGCTTATTGAGAGCTATAATATGATAGCAATACACCATAGATATGAAATAACAAACATATTCCATTACAATCCATTTTTCAATAATAAATGACCATTTATTATTGAAAAATTTATTAATACCAGGAAAAGAATCTTTACAAGACCAATTTACTAAAATTTTATAAATTAAATAAAGTTTAAAAAAAAAGTTCATCTAGCTTAATTTTTCATGAAAAGGGCAAAATGGTCCTTATATATTTTTTTCATTTTTAAACGCCCTTTAAAAGTACTTACAATAATTTGAATGTTATTAGTATCTGAAAAGAAGTGTTTTCTATTAGTCAAAGGCCAGATGTAGAAAGAAATTCTGCTTTTAATTACACCAGGTTTTAAACTGCAAAACAAAAATTTTTAGCATTTTGGCTAAAATTTATATTTTGTTTAGCTTTTTCCGCCTTTAGTTAAGTAAATGTCAAATTTGTTTTGAAAATATCCATCTTAAATAAATATAAGATGAAAACTACAAAAATTCTTGTTTCATAGCATTTTTTACTCTAAAAAATAAAAATCTAGATAAATATGTCTATAAAAATTTTAATTGATTAACATTCGAGAAAATGTCTACATAATTTTCAGGTCACGTTAAAAAGAAAATTTCATTGCTTTTTTAATAAAAAATTAAAAGTATACTAAATGTTTTAGCAAAATAAGATCTCTTTTAACAACAATATAAAATAAGAAATTCAAACCCCATTCTTCACAGAAACTCCTATTTTTCCACCATATTTGTGATGAGCCGTGAAACTTCAGAATCCTAACAAATGATATTACTGAATAGTCTTTAGTGACTTCTGTGCTTTTAGTTGCATCGATACTATATAATTACGTGCTTAATATTACCGCCAAATGTCCCCAAGACAAAATGATATAAATTGCATTTAAAATTTTATAAATGTGATTGCATACAAAAAATTAGACGCCCAAACCGAGAAATTAGCGTTATGGATATTTTTATGTCCTGGAGAATCTGAAGAAATAAAAATTTTTGTTATGTATGCAAATATGGTTTTAATGTTCAGACGGCACGTTATGCAAATTGTATGCACAAGAAATTGTAGAGGACGTTATCCCAAATCGAATTGTGTCTCTAAATTTGCTTTACGATAAACTACGTTTGAATGACAAGAGGTGGGGCTATCTTTTTCTTCAGCCGTACCTGTAAACTTGCATGATATATACTTAATAAAATAGATCCAAAGTTGTTTGACTTCCTAAATGTTTTAGTGCAAATCTACAATAACTCATTTTAAAACACAAACTCAATACCATTGTATACACTTAAAAAAATGTTAAATTGTTAAACACATACGTTAACAACACATATATTCAGATTCTTCTTTTTGTTGTATCCTCTTTTTCCTTCAGCAGCACCATTACCTGCTATAGGAGCTGTCTGGACTGGAGTAAACTGGGATGGATCTACAAAGTTCTCGCTAGCCTAATAAGTTCAAATGTTGCATAAGAATATTATTTACGTAAAATTAAAGCATACGGCAAGAGACGTAAAAATTATATTAAATACGAAATCATCCACAACCATTAAAGCATAGAAACAACCAAGGACACTACTCAGTCAAGATATATATACAGTTTTAAAATTCGCATACAACATAATAAAACAAGAAAGATCAATCATGCTTAAAGCATTGATTATGAAACACTTTCCAACTTCGATGCAATTTTATTTTAAAAAGTCGAAAATGCAATACATTCCTCGGTAATATTTTGAAACTTATCACAATACTACATTAATTTATTATATTTGAAAACTTAAACATTCATTGAAAAAAATGAACTTCATTCAAATGACGGCATTGAAATATAAATTGCCTGGTTTAAATATCTCTAAAATGCGATACATTCCACGGTAATATTTTTAAAACTATCATAATACTACGATAATTTATTATATTTGAAAACTTCATCGAAAACAACTGAAATTCATTCAAATGACGTCATAGAAACAATAACGCGCCTGGATCTCTCTATAGAAACAGCATTTCATTTATAACTTTCTCCCATTCATTTCATTCATCACAATACTATAATAATTTATTTTATTTAAAAATTAAGACCATGGAGCTACAAGTAATTAAACTCTATGCTTAAAACTTCATCCAAAAAAATCGTCCTTCTCTTTATAAAATCAATTAATATCTCATTCATATCAGCTATGCAGACTCCATGGGCTAAATTATTTTGTGTTAAAGAAATACAGCAATTCTAATACAACTCATTCTACATATTTTGCTGTTTACATTTTACATAAGTGAAAAATAGGCTTCGTTGTAGAAATAATCAAATTTGGATAATCATTTAAACACAAATATATTGTATTCGCGTTGTTTCAGTATGTAGATGCACAGAATTTAAGCAAAAATAAAGTGGTTTTAGGACGGATACAACACTCAATATGAATAAAAAATAACTTAAAAAATCACGATTTTGAAACAAGATGGATGCCATATATTATTTTGAAGTGAGTCATGTGATCTCTTCATATCATGGTCACGTGATCGTTTTATATAAGAGGTGTAATTATTATTTTAATTTTTATTTAAAAAACTACTGAATATATTTCGCTGAATTTTCTTTTATATATTTTATGGAACAATTTGAATATTACCTAAAATTTTCGAAGCAATTTGTGATATTTAAATCCGCTTAAAAAATGTTTGAAAAATTAGGTCCCATGGCTCAATGTATTTCATTTTTTCAACCCGGGTTCTATCCAAAACTAATTGGGTGATATTATTCATTTCAAATGTTTGTTCTAAAGTGCTAAAAATGCGTCAAGGTCACAACAGCAATTATTAAAAAGTTTACAAAATGTGTTGACAACAAAATTACTCGTAACATTTAAAACTGCAGAAATTATCACTAAATACCTCTTAAATTAATAATAGAAACATTAATAGGAAGGACATTCAGAATAAGGGGACAATCTATATAAGACTTTTTCTTTACAAGTTTTCAAATATATACTATTTACAGTTAGAATGTCAAAGCAGAATAACCCCTATAATGAAAAATAATGACTGCCTTTAAAAATTTTATACGCTTCTAAAATTAAAAGATTTATTGAACGATATAATATGATAGGCTTATTCAAAATAAGAGTATTATGAGCAATACACATTGGGTCTGAAATAATATAAACATATTCTAATTTTGGTAGCCAAATAAATACATAAGGTAATTGAATCTCGAAACTACAAAAGTTCTTATTTCAAAATATTATTTACTCTAAAAAATATAAATCTAGGGAACTATATCTATAATCATAATATCGACATAAAAAAAAATACATCAAGGTCACTACAGCAATTATTACAAAGTTTGCAAAATTTGCTGACAAAATTTCTCGTAACCGTTAAATGTGAGGAAATTATCCCTAAAAATCTCTTAATCTTATAATAGAAACATTAAAAGGGAGAACATTCAGAATCAGAGGATAATCTATATAAGATTTTTCCTTTACAAGTTTGCAAATATATACTATTTACAGTTAATTTGTCAACGCAGAATAAGCCATAGAATGAAAATAATGACTGTCTTCAAAACTTATATAATCTTTTAAAACTAAATAGGTTTATAGAACGATAAAGTGTGATAGGACTATTTAAAATAAGTTTATTTTGAACAACACGACAAGGATTCGAAATAACAGAAGCATTTTCAAATTTTGGTCACCAAGTAAATACATAAGGTAATTTTGCTTTTAATTATACACGGTTATGCGGATAAATATATGCTGTAATTGAAGTTTTTAAATTGCTTATATCAGTGAAAGAATATTTACTAGATCAGTTTACTAAAATTATATACAATAAACAAAGTTTTAAAAAACAGTCCAGCTTACTTAGTTTATCATGACAAGGGTCAAATGTTCCTTACTCTTTATTCATTATTAAAAGCCCTTTAAAAATGGTCTATAATATTTGAATATTTTCCGCACTTTCAGAGAAGTCTTTTCGATTAGTCATAGGTCAGATGCAGCCACGCTTCATAATTTTAATTGCACCAGATTTTAAACTACAAAACAAAACACTTTAGCATTTTTGCTAACATTTTAATTTTTTTAGTTTTTTCCGACTTTGGTTAAGTAAATTTCAAACTTGTTTTGTAAATATCCATATTAAATAAGTATAAGATGCTTGCCGGAAAACTACAAAAATTCTTATTTTAAAGTATTTTTCACACTAAAAAATATAAATGTAAGGAACTATGTGCATAATCATTTTAATTGATTCAATGTTCGGAAAAATATCTATATAATTTTGAGATCGATGTTCTTGCCTTTTTAATAAAAGTATACTAAATGTTTCAGGCAAATACCTACACAATAAGCAATATAAACACCGCTTTTCATGAGAAACCCTATTTTTGACCATATTTGTGATGAGCTATGAAATTTTAGAAACCTAACAAATGCTACTACTGAACAGTCTTTAGTACTCTTTTAGTTACATAGATACTAATTACTTGTATAAGGTTACCGCTCAATGTCCCCAGAGCAAAATGATCTAAATTGCATTTAAAAGATAATAAATGGGATTGCATGCAAAGAATTAAACGCCCAATCCCAGAATTTAGAGTTATGGATCATTTAATATACTGGAACGTCTAAAGTAAGTAATATTTTGTTATGTATACATTTACGATTTTAGTATTCACACGGCAACTTATGCAAATTTTATGCACAAGAATATGTAAATTACGTTATTACAAATCGAATGGAGTCTCTAAATTTGCTTTACGAAGAATGAGGCTCGAATGACAAAAGGTGGGGCTTCTGTTTTCTTCAACTGCACCTGTATACATGCATGGAATCCGAATTAATAAAATAGATCCATAATAGTTTGACTTTGAATCTGTATTACTGGATCTAAACTAAAATTTTTAGTACAGATCAACAATGACATATAAAAATACAAAGTGAATGCAATTTTATAAATTTTATAATATTTTGAATGATTAAACAGATACGTTAAAATCATGTGTCATCTTCAGATTCTTCCTTTTCTTGTATCCTCTTGTTTCTCCAGCAGAACTATTACCAGCTACAGGGGCAGCTTCGGCTGGAACAAACTTGCATGAATCTTCAATGTATTCACTAGCCTAATAAGTACAAATGTTGCACATGAAATATTATTTAAATAAAAGTAAAGTGTACGAAAACAGATACGAAACTTGATTATACAGATGTAAAAATTATAGTAAACTCAAAATCATCCACAGTCATTAAATCACAAAATTAACCAAGGAAAGTCCTCAATCTATCTCTCTATATATATATCCAGTTTTAAAATTTAAATTCGACATATACAACATAGTAAATACATCAAGATCACAACAGCAATTATCAAAAATCTGTTGACAGCAAAATTACTCGTGACATTTAAATCTGTAGAAAGTAACATAGAGCATTAACAGGAAGGACACTCAGATTCTGAAGACAATCTATATAATATTTTTTACAAGTTTGTAAAAATATTTCATTTACATTTCGAATATCAACGCAAAACAAGTTGCTCAACGCCGAATTAGAAATGCCAAAATTAAAATATCCATACTCTGTGGGAAAAAAAAGTTCCAGAAAATAACCATCTTCAAAACTTGTTCAAAGTTGTTTAAATTAACTAGGCTGACTAAAAGGTATAATATGATAGGCTTTTTTCGTAAGATTATTATGAGCAATACACACAGGGTCTAAAATAACAGAAGCATAATCTAATTTTGGTCGCCAAGATTATTACATAAATTAAAATATTCTTTAAAAAATATGCACTGTCATGTGGATAAATATGCAAGGTTACTTTAGTTTTTAAAAGACTTACAACAGGGAAAGAATTTTTACTAGACAAATTTAGAAAAACTATATAAATTAAACCAAGTTTCAAAAAAGGTTCATCTTGCATCATACAAGCTCAACGTGAACTTATAAACTTAATATATTAAATGGTTAAAGACATACGTTAAAATCACATATCTTCAGATTCTCCTTTTCCTTGTATCCTCTTTTTTCTCCAACAGCACTATTACCTGCTACAGGGGCAGCCTCAATTGGAGAAAACTTAGATGGATCTTCAAAGCTCTCGCTAGCCTAATAAGTTCAAATGTTGCATAAGAATATTATTGAAATAAAATTTTAAAGCGTACGAAGACAGACACGTAACTCGATTACACAGAAAATGGCGTAAAAATTATAGTAAACACAAACTCATCAAAAATTATAGTAAACACAAACCAAGTCGACGTATGGTGCACATTTCATGGTTATTGGATGTTTCCTTCATGATGTTGCATTTTGGATGGCCAGCAGTATATATTCAGTTTCAAAATTTACATACAACATAAAAAAATACACCAAAGCCACCACAGCAATTATTAATAAATGTACAAAATTTATTGACAGCACAATTACTCATAACATGTAATCTGCCGAAATTATCATTAAATATCTCCTAAATTAATAATAAGAGCATTAATAGGAAGTACACTCAGATTCAGATTTTAATAGAGTCATTGTAAAGTACAAACTCAATGCAATTTTATAAACTTAAAAAATTTTAAATATTTAAACTAATATTTGAAAATAATATGTCATCTTCAGATCCTTTTTACTTTCCCTGCAATACATGGTAATGTATAGGGAAAGTATTGGCATCATGCCGAAAATCACAATTCGAGTTTTCGGCGGATCTACACGTTTTCAGACCTCTAGAATACGAAAACTATTTTTAGCGTGACATCTGTGTGTGTGTGTGTGTGTGTGTGTGTGTGTGTGTGTGTGTGTGTGTGTGTGTGTGTGTGTGTGTGTGCGTGTGTGTGTGTGTGTGTGTATCTGTGTCTGTCTGTCTGTGTGTGCAATGTATGTTTCCACACTAACTCGAAAACTAATGAACCAAATTTCATAAAATTTGAAAGATATGTCACTTGTGTATGATCCTGGTGCTGATTAGTTTTTGGTACAATTCGGGATAAGAGAACCCTTCTGTTTTTGCTAAATGTCCAGCAAAAATTGTCTGTATCTACTCTAGATGAAAAGCTAATAGATCAAATTTTACAGAATTTGGTAGATAAGTCACTTGTGGGTTACCCTGGTGCTGATTCGATTTTAGTATGATTCGAATAAAATGACCTGCTTTTTTTTTGGAAATGACACTTAACAATCGTCAAAATCTGCAATAAAAAAGGTATGTGCAAATATATCAATTAAATGCTTGTTTTATACGTAACTTTTAACGATCAAAAGAATAAGATCAACCCCATTGCACTAGGACCAGCCATTCTCAAGATATCTTAGTTTTCGCATTGTCGCTACACCACTTTTGAAAATAAGTCCAGTTACCATATAAAAACGAAAATTGAATTAAAAGTGCAAATTCAGTGTACTTTTAAATAAGTATTGGTGTTATTTTGTGCAATTAAACTCAATGTAATGAATTTATTGAAGAAATGAAGGAAACGTGAATATGAGTCTGCAGAGAAAGCCATGTGCTGTCCACATCAATTTTTTTTATAGCCTCTTTTTTCTACAGCAGGACTATTACTTGCTACATGGGTTTCCTCGACAGGATCAAACTTTAGAAAGTCTCCTGAAGATCCACTCATCTAATAAGTACAAATGTTGCATAAGTATATTCAATTAAAATTAATATGGAACTGATAAAAGCAAAACACTCGATTACACCGACACCAACATAAAAATTATTGTAAACACAAAAGCATCCAGAGAAATGGTGACATAGAAATAATCAAGAAAAGTCCTCAGTTTAGATATATATCCAGTTTTAAAATTTACATACGCCATAAAAGTACATCAAGGTGACAACAGCAATTATTAAAAAGTTTACAAAATGTGTTGACAACAAAATTACACGTAACAATTAAATCTGAAGAAATTATCACTAAATACCTCTTCAATTAATAGAAACATTAATAAGACGGACATTCAGAATCAGGGGACAATTTATAAAAGTTATTTTTCCTTACCAGTTCGCAAATATTTATTACTATTTACAGTTCGATTTTGTCAACACAGAATGACCCATATTATGAAATATAATAGCTGTCTTCAAAACTTTTATACGCTTTTAAAACTACATAGGTTTATAGAAAGATACAGCATGATAGGCTTATTTAAAATAAGTTTATTATGAACAACACACCAAGGGGCCGAAATAACAGAAGCATATTTAAATTTTAGTCGCCAAGTAATTACATAAGGTCATTTAGTCTTGAAACTGCAAACATTCTTATTTCAAAATATTTTTTACTTTAAAAAATATAAATTTAGGGAACTATGTCCATAATTATTTTAATTGTTTAAACTTTCGAGAAAATTTATATCTTACATAATTTTGAGGTATATCCTGAAAGCTATTGCTCTTTTAATAAAAGTATACTAAATGTTTTTGCAATATACCTACAAAATAAGCAATAAAAGCCTTGAAAAAAGATCATACAAAAACCCCTATTTTTTCACCATATATGTGATGAGCTATAAAATTTCGAAAACCTAACAAATGCTGCTACTGAAGAGTCTTGAGAAGCCTCTGTACTTTTAGTTACATAGATACTATATATTTATGTGTGTAATGTTACCACCCCAATGCAAACAGGGCAAAATGATATAAATTGCATTTAAAAGTTTATAAATGTGATTGCATGCAAAAAATTAGATACCCAATCCCAGAAATTAGAGTTATGGACCAATTAATTTACTGTAATGTCTAAGGTAAATAATATTTTTATGTATACAAATACGGTTTTAATGTTCAGAAGGCACGTTAAGCAAATTTTATGGACAAGAATTTGTAGAGGACGTTATTACAAATCGAATGATGTCTCTAAATTTGTTGTACGATGAATGAAGATGAATGACAAGAGGTGAGACTTTCATTTTCTTCAGCTGTACCTTCAGCTTGCTTGCCTGGCATCCAAATTAATAAAATGGATCCAAAGTAGTTTGACATTGGATCCATTTTATTACTGGATCAGCATTGAAAGTTTTAATTCAGATCGACAATGACTCATATTAAAATACGAACTCAATGCAATATTATAAACTTATTAATATTTAAATGGTGAAACAAATACGTTAATATCATGTGTCATCTTCAGATTCGTCCTTTTCTTGTATCCTCTTTTTTTTCCAGCAGAACTATTACCAACTACAGGGACATCCTCGGCTGGAACACCCTTGTATAAATCTTCAATGTGCTCGCTAGCCTAAAAAGTACAAATTCTGCATAAAAATATTATTTAAATAACATTAAAGTGTACAAAGACAAACAAGAAACTTGATTACACAGGTCATGACGTAAAAAGTACAATAAACACAAAATCATCCACAACAATTAAAGCATAGAAATAACTAATGAAAGTCCTCAGTCCCGATATATATCCAGTTTTAAAATATACACATATGACATAAAAAATTACACCATGGTCACCACAGCAGTTGTTAATAAGTTTACAAAATTTGTTGACAGCGATTACTCGTAACATTTAATCTGCCGAAATTATCACTACATACCTCCTAAATTACTAATAGGAGTATTAATAGGAAGGACCCTGAAATTCAGATTTTAGTACTGAAATTTTAAATACAAACTCAATGCATCTGTATAAACTTAAAAAAAAATAAGTATTAAAACTAATACTTGAAAAGCAAATGTCATCTTAAGATTCTTCTTTTTCATTTGGTCTCTTATTTCTCCAGCAGGACTATTACTTAGTGCAAGAGCATCCTCGATTGGATCCAACTTGAGTGGGTCTTTAGGAGCCTCTCTAGCCTAATACGTACAAATGTTGCATAATAATATTCAAATAAAATTAATATGTAAGGATAAAGGTACAAACTTCGATTACATCCACACCGACATAAAAATTATAGTAAACACAACAGCTTATACAGAAATCGAGACATAGAAATAATCAAAGAAAACCCTCTGTCTGGATATATATCCAGTTTTGAAATTTACACCCTAAAAAAATTACTTATACTAGGGAAAAAATCTTTACTAAGTCAATTTACTACCGAATTTATATTCATTATACAAAGTTCTTATATTATTATGACAATGGGTCCCATACAGATTTGTTCATTTTATAAAACACTTTAAAAGTGCCTACAATAATTTGATTACTTTTGGTATCTGCAAAGAAGTCTTTTCGATTATCCAAAGGCCGTATGCAGTCATGCTTCCTACATACTATTTTAAGCATCTACAACCATTAAATCATGGACTTAATATAGTAAAGTGCTCAGTCTAGATATATATTCAATTTTAATGTTTACACACGAAATAAAAAGTACACCGCAGTCACAACAGTGATTTATAAATGTTTACAATATTTGTTGACACCAAAATCACTCGTAACATTTATTCTGAAGAATTTCTCTTCAAATTAGTATTATGGATCTAAAGAAATTTGACTTTCTACTAGTTTTACTTCAAATCGAGAGTGACTCATTTTAAAATGAAAATTCAATGCAATTTTATAAAGTTTATAAAATATAAAATGATAAAACACATACGTCAAAATCACATATCTTCAGATTCTGCTTTTCTGTGTTTCCTCTCTCTTCTCCAACAGCACTATTGCCTGCTACGGGGCCAATCCGGAATGGATCAAACTTGGATGGATCATTGAGGCTCTCGCTGGCCTGTGAAGTACAAATATTGCAAGTGAATATTATTGAAATAAAATTAAAGTGTACGGAAACAAGCACGATAGTCGATTACACAGAAAATGACATAACAATTTTAGTAAACACAAAATCATCCATAGCAATCCAAACGTAGATATAAACAAGGGCAGTCCTCAATCTATATATATATATATACAGTTATAAAACTTTCATTCCACATAAAAAATACATCAAGGACACTACAGCAATTATTACAAAGTTTGCAAAATTTATTGACAACAGAATTTCTTGTAACGTTTAAATCCGAGAAAATTATCCCTTAAAATCCCTTAAAGTAATAATAGAAACTTTAATAGAAAGGACATTCATAATCAGAGGACAATCTATATAAGATTTTTCCTTTACAAGTTTGCAAATATATACTATTTACAGTTAATTTGCCAATGCAGAATAAGTCATATTATGAAATAATAACTGTCTTTAAAATTTTTATAAGCTTTTAAAACTAAATAGGTTTATTGAACGATATAATATGATAGGCTTATTCAAAATAAGCGTATTATGAACAATAGACATGGGGTCGGAAATAACATAAACATATTCTAATTTTGGTAGCCAAGAAATTATATGAGGTAATTCAGACTTGAAACTACAAAAGTTCTTATTTCAAAATATTTTTACTCTAAAAAATGCAAATCTAGGGAACTATGTCCATAATCAATTTAAGTGCTTTAACATTCGAGAAAATAATTTTGAGGTCGATGCTGAAAGTTATTTTTTTTAATTAAAATATACTAAATGTCTTTATAATATACCTACAAAATAAGAACGTTATGCAAATTTTATGCACTAGAATTTGTAAAAGACGTTATTACAAAACAAATTTTGTCTCTAAATTTACTTTACGATGAATGATGCTCGAATGACAAGAGGTGATGCTTTCATTTTCTTCAGCTATACCGTGTCCTTGCATAGCATCCAACTTAATGAAATGGATCCAAAGTAGACTTTGGATCCATTTTATTATTTGATATGCATGCACTAAAAGTTTTAGTTCAGATCGACAATGACGCATATTAAAATAGAAACTAAATGCAATTTTATAAACTTAATAATATTTCAAATGGTTAAACAAATACGTTAAAATCATGTGTCATCTTCAGATTCGTCCTTTTCTTATATCTTCTTTTTCCTCCTGCAGAACTATTACCAATTACAGGAGCAGCCTCAGCTGGAATTTTCTTGTATGGATCTTCAATGTTCTCGCTAGCCTAATAAGTACAAATGCTGCATAAAAATGTTATTTTAATAAAATTATAATGTATGTCAGACACGAAACTCGATTACTAAGAAAATGACGTAGAAATTATAGTAACTGCAAAATCATCCACAATCATAAGAACATAGAAGTAACCAATGAAAGTTCTCAGTCTAGATATATATCCAGTTTTAAAATATATACATACGACATAAAAAAAATACACCATGGTCACCACAGCAGTTATCAATAAGTTTGCAAAATTTATTGACAGCAATTACTCGTAACATTAATCTACCGAAATTATCACTATATACCTCCTAAATTAATAATAGGAGCATTAATAGGAAGAACTCTCAGATTTAGATTTTAGTACTTAAATTTTAAACTGCAAACTCAATGCATCTATATAAACTCTAAAAATGTTAAATATTTAAACTAATATTTGAAAAGCAAAGGTCATCTTCAGGAGGTTCTTTTTCATTTGGTCTCTTTTTTCTCCAGCAGGACTTTTATTTAGAACAAGAGCATCCTCGAATGGATATTATTAAAATAAAATTAATATGTATGAATAAAGGATCAAAACTCGATTACGTCCAAACCAACAAAAAAATTATAGTAAATACAAAAGCATCTACAGGAATCGAAACATAAATATAAATTAGGAAAGTCCTCAGTCTAGACATATATCCATTTTTAAAATTTACATTCTAAATAATTTACACCATGGCCAAACAGAAATTATTAAAAAGTTTACAAAATTTTTTCGCAACAAAATTTCTAGTAACCTTTATATCTGAGGAAATTATCCCTAAAAACCTCATAAATTAATAATTGAAACATTAATAGGGGGGGACATTCAGAATCAAAGGATAATCTACAAAATTTTACAAGGATAATCCACAAGATTTTCTTCTCAAATTAGTATTATGGATATAAAGTAGATTGAATTTCTACCAGTTTTACTTAAATCGACAATGACTCATTTTAAAATGCAAATTCAATGCAGTTTTATAAAATTTATAAAATGTTAAATGGTAAAGCACATACGGCAAAATCACATATCTTCAGATTCTCCTTTTCTGTGTTTCCTCTCTCTTCTCCAACAGCACTATTGCCTGCTACGAGGCCATCCCGACATGGATCAAATTTGGATGGATCATTGAGGCTCTCGCTGGTCTGTGAAGTGCAAATATTGCAAGTGAATATTATTGAAATGAAACTAGTCGATTACACAGAAAATAACTTAAAAATTGTAGTAAACACAAAATCATCCATAGCAATCCAAACATAGATATAAACAAAGGGAGTCCTCAGTCTACATATATATACAGTTATAAAATTTTCATTCCACATAAAAAATACAAAGGGACACTACAACAATTATTATAAAGTTTGCAAAATTTGCTGACCACAGAATATCTCGTAACTGTTAAATCTGAGGAAATTATTCCTAAAAATCTCTTAAACTAATAATAGAAACATTAAAAGTGAGAACATTCAGAATCAGAGGATAATCGATATAAGATTTTTCCTTCACAAGTTTGCAAATATATACTATTTACAGCAAATTTGTCAACGCAGAATAAGCCATATAATGAAAATAATGACTGTCTTTAAAACTTTTATAATCTTTTAAAACTAAATAGATTTATTGCAGGATATAACATGATAGTCTTATTCAAAGTAAGCGTGTTATGAACAATATACCAAGTGTCCGAAATAACAGAAGCATATTCAAATTTTAGTCGCCAAGTAATTACATAAGGTACATTAGTCTTGAGACTACAAACATTCTTATTCCAAAACATTTTTTACTTTAAAAAGTATAAATTTAGGAATCTAAGTCCATAATCAATTTAATTGTTTTTACTTTCAAGAAAATGACTACATAATTTGGAGATCTATGCTGAAAGTTATTGCATTTTTAATAAAAGTATACTAAATGTCTTGGCAACATACCTAAAAAATAAGCAATATAAACACCGCTCTTTATAAAATCCCCTATTTTTCCACCATATCTGTGGTGAGCTATAGAATTTCAGAAACCTAACAAATATTGCTACAGAATAGTCTTGAGTAGCCTCTGTACTTTTAGTTACATAGATACTATATGACTATGTGTGTAATATTACCACCCAATGTCCCCAGGGCAAAATGATATAAATAGCATTTAAAAGTTTATAAATGTGATTGCATGCAAAAAATTAGATGCCCAATCCCAGGAATTAGAGTTATGGACAACTTTACTGGAACGTCTAAGGTAAAAAAATTTTTTTATGTATACAAATACGGTTTTAATGTTCAGACGGCACGTTATGCAAATTTTATGCACAAGAATTTATAGAGGACGTTATTACAAATTGAATGGTGTCTCTGAATTTGTTGTACGATGAATGAGGCTTGAATGGCAAGAGGTGGGGCTTTCATTTCCATCAGCTGTACCTGTGTGCTTGCATGGCAACCAATTTAATAAAATGTGTCCAAAATAATTTGACTTTAGTTCCATTTTATTACTGAATCTACACTAAAAGTTTTAGTTCATACCGAAAATGATTCATATTAAAATACAAACTCAATTCATCCAAATTAATAAAATGGATCCAAAGTAGTTTGACATTGGATCCATTTTATTACTGGATCAGCATTGAAAGTTTTAATTCAGATCGACAATAACTCATATTAAAATACGAACTCAATGCAATATTATAAACTTATTAATATTTAAATGGTGAAACATATACGTTAATATCATGTGTTATCTTCAGATTCGTCCTTTTCTTGTAACCTCTTTTTTTTCCAGCAGAAGTAGTACCAACTACAGGGACAGCCTCGGTCGGAACAATCTTGTATGGATCTTTAAAGTTCTCACAAGCCTAATAAGAACAAATGCTGCATAAAAATATTATTTAAATAAAATTAAAGTGTACGAAGACAGACACGAAACTCGATTACACAAAAATGAGGTTGAAATTACAGTGAACACAAAAACATTCACAACAATTAAAGCATAGAAGTAACTAATGAAAGACCTCAATCTAGATATATATCCAGGTTTAAAGTATACATACGACATAAAAAATTACACCAAGGTCACCACAGCAGTTATTAATAAGTTTACAAAATTTGTTGACAGCAGTTACTCGTAACATTTTATCTACCGAAATTATCACTATATACCTCCTAAATTAATAATAGGAGCATTAATGGGAAGAACCCACAGTTTCAGATTTTAGTACTGAAATTTTAAATTACGAACTCAATGCATCTGTATACACTTAAAAAAAATTAAATATTTAAACAAATACTTGAAAAGCAAATGTCATCTTCAGGTTCTTCTTTTTCATTTGAATATTATTTAAACAAAATTAATATATGTAAGGATACAGCTATAAAACTCGATTACATCCACACCGACATAAAAATTATACTAAACACAAAAGCATCTACAGAAATCGGGACATAGAAATAATCAAGGAAAACCCTCAGTCTTGATATATAACCAGTTTTAAAATTTACATTCTAAAAAGATTACATCAAGGTCAAACAGCAATTACTAAAAAGTTTTCAAAATCTATTGCCAACAAAATTTCTCGTAACCCTTAAATCTGAGGAAACTATCCCTAAAAATCTCTTAAATTAATAATAGAAACATTAATAGGAAGGACATTCTAAATCAGAGGACCATCTATATAAGATTTTTCCTTTACAAAGTTGCAAATATATACTATTTACAGTCAATTCGTCAACGGAGAATAAGCCATATTATGGAAATAAAGACTTCAAAATATTTTTATTGAAGGATATAATGTGATAGACTTATTCAAAATAAGCGTATTATAAACAACTCACACGGGGTATGAAATAACATAAGCATATTCTAATTTTGGTAGCCAAGTAATTACATAAGATAATTTAATCTTGTAACTGCAAAAATTCTTATTTCGAAATATTTTTTACTCTAAAAAATATAAATCTAGGGAACTATGCCAGTAATCTATTTAATTGTTTTAACTTTCGAAAAAATATCTACATAATTGGGAGGTCGATCCTGACAGTTATAGCTTTTAATAAAAATATACTAAATGTTTTAACAATATACAAAATAAGCAATATTAACACCGCTCTTTTTAAAAGCGCCGATTTTTCTACCATATTTGTGATGATCTATGAAATTTCAGAAACATAACAAAATTAATTAAATTGCATTTAAAAAAGTATAAATGGGATTACATGTAGAAAATTAGGGCCAAACCCAGAAATTAGAATTATGGATCATTTAATTTACTTGAATGTCCGAGGTAAAAATTTTTTTTATGTATACAAATACGGTTTTTAATGGTCAGACGGCACGTTGTGCAAATTTTATGCACAAGAATTTATAGAGGACGTTATTACAAATCGAATGGTGTCTCAAAATTTCTTGTACGATGAACGAGGACCAAATGACAAGAGGTGGGGCTTTCATTTACATCAGCTGTACTTGTGTGCTTGCATGGCATCCAGTTTAATAATATGGATCCAAAGTAGTTTGATTTTAGATCCATTTTATTACTGGATCTGCACTAAAAGTATTAGTTCATATTAAAATACAAATTCATATTAAAATACAAATCATTAAAATACAAATGCAATGCAATTTTAAAAACTTAATAATATTTAAATGGTTAAACAAATACGTTAATATCATGTGTCATCTTCAGATTCGTCCTTTTCTTGTATCCTCTTTTTTTTCCAGCAGAACTATTACCAACTACAGGGACAGCCTCGGTTGGGACAATCTTGTATGAATCTTCAATACACTCGCTAGCCTAATAAGTACAAATGCTGCATAAAAATATTATTTAAATAAAAATTAAAGTGCACAAAGACAAACACAAAACTCGATTACACAGAAAATTACGTAAAAAGTACAGTAAACAAGAAATCATTCAGAAAAATTAAAGCATAGAATAAATAATGAATGTCCTCAGTCTAGATATATATCTAATTTTAAAATATACATAAGACATAAAAAGTTACACCAAGGTCACCACAGCAGTTGTTAATAAGTGTATAAAATTTGTTGACAGCGATTACTCGTAACAATTAATCTGCCGAAATTATCACTACATACCTCCTAAATTATTAATAGGAGCATTAATAGGAAGGGCCCTGAAATTCAGATTTTAGTATAGAAATTTTAAAGCACAAACTTAATGCATCTGTATAAACTTAAAACCATTTAAATATTTAAAATAATACTTGAAAAGCAAATGTCATCTTAAGATTCTTCTTTTCCATTTGTTCTCTTTCTTCTCCAGCAGCACTATTACTTAGTGCAAGAGCATCCTCGATTGGATCAAACTTGAGTGGGTCTTTAGGAGCCTCTCTAGCCTAATAAATACAAATGTTGCATAAGAATATTATTCAAATGAAATTAATATGTTGGGATAAAGGTACAAACTTCGATTACATCCACACCGACATAAAAATTATAGTAAACACAAAAGCATCTACAAAAATCAAGACATAGAAATAATCAAGGAAAACCCTCAGTCTAGATATATATCCTGTTTTAAAATTTACACTCTAAAAAATGATTTATACCAGGGAAAGAATCTTTACTAGATCAATTTACTACTGAATTCATATTCATTACTTATACCAGGGAAAGAATCTTTACTAGGTCAATTTACTACTGAATTTATATTCATTACTTATACCAGGGAAAGAGTCTTTACTAGATCAATTTACTACTGAATTTATATTCATTACTTATACCAGGGAAATAATCTTTACTAGGTCAATTTACTACTGAATTTATATTTATTACTTATACCAGGGAAAAAATCTTTACTAGGCCAATTTACAACTGAATTTATACTCATTAAACAAAGTTCTTTCTTATATTATTATGACAATGGGTTCCATACACATTTGTTCATTTTTAAAAACACTTTAAATGTGCCTACAATAATTCGATTACTTTTTGTATCTGCAAAAATCTTTTCGATTATTCAAAAGCCGTATGAAATCATGCTTCCTACATATTACTTTAAGCATCTACAACCATAAAATTTTAGATTTAACATAGAAAAAGTCCTCAGTCTAGATATATATTAAATTTTAATGTTTACACACGACATAAAAAGTATACCAGAGTCACAACAGTAATTAATAAAAAGTTTACAATATTTGTTGACAACAAAATTACTCGTAACATTTATTCTGCAGAATTTCTCTTCAAATTAGTATTATGGATCTGGGGAAGTTTGACTTTCTGCTAGTTCTTTTTCAAATCGACAATGACTCATTTTAAAATGCAAACTCAATGCAATTTTATAAAATTTATAAAATGTTTGATAAAACACATACGTCAAAATCACATATCTTGAGATTCTCCTTTTCCTTGCATCCTCTCTCTTCTTCAACAGCACTATTGCCTGCTACGGGGCCATCCCGGAATGGATCAAACTTGGATGGATAATTGAGGCACTCGCTGGCCTGTGAAGTACAAATATTGCAAATGAGTATTATTGAAATAAAATTAAAGTATACGTAAACAAGCACGATAGTCGATTGCACAGAAAATGACGTAAAAATTGTAGTAAACACAAACTCATCCATAGTAATCCGAACATAGATACAGGGTGTTTCTAATGTCACACAACCCACATTTCGGTGGATATCTGTCATAAATATAAAGACCGATGTTTGAATTTCGCGCTATTTATACATCATATAATGCACAATAGATGGCATGTCAGAACATTCGCCATTGGTGTGTAGAAAATCCACATTTACTGCACGAAGAGCCATTGCATTTCGCACAGGTCGGTGTTTGGTGTGCGATTTCACGGAGCAGAGTGTCCCATTTTCTTTGAGAGCACTGTGAACTCTGATGTTTATTTACATTACCATTTTCGAGGAATTTTTTGAGCAGTTAACGGACGAAGAATGCCAGTTTGGATATTTTCAACAAGACGGTGCCACCGCGCACACCTCAAGAAAATCCCTTGCAGTCGTTGAATCAGTGTTTGGTGATAGGGTCATTTCACGTGGACTATGGCGACCCAGATCTCCTGATTTAACTGCCCCTGATTTCTTTCTATGGTCTTATCTCGAAGAACGTGTGTACGCAAACAGTCCAAAGACAACCGAAGCCTTAATATACAACATGCGCAACATCACTGTATCCATTCCCACCGATATGCTGCATTGTGTGGCTACAAATACCTGTCGTCGAGTAGAGCTGTGCTTGGCAGTAAATGGTTGTCATTTTCAGCATTTGTTATAACGCACAATGTTATGCAGACATTAAACTATTTATTATGAATATTTTATATTTTTGTCTTTTCTGTTTGGGGAAATATCAAACGAAATGTGGGTTTAGAAACACCCTGTATAAACAAGGGCAGTCCTCAGTCTAGATATATATACAGTTATAAATATTTTCATTCGACATAAAAAAAAGACATCAAGGTCACTACAGCAATTATTACAAAGTTTGCAAAATTTGTTGACAAAATTTCTCGTAACCGTTAAATCTGAGGAAATTATCCATAAAAATCTATTAAACTAATAATAGAAACATTAAAAGGGAGAACATTCAGAATCAGAGGATTATCTATATAAGATTTTTCCTTTACAAGTTTGCAAATATATACTCTATTTACAGTTAATTTGTCAACTCAGAGTAAGCCATATAATGAAAATAATTACTGTCGTCCAAACTTTTATACGCTTTTAAAACTAAATAGGTTTATTGCAGGATATAATATGGTCTTATTCAATGTAAGCGTATTATGAAATACATACCAAGGGTCCGAAATAACAGAAGAATATACGAATTTCAGTCGTCAATTAATTACATAAGGTGCATTAGTCTTGAAACTACAAAAACTCTTATTTCAAAATAATTTTATTTTTAAAAAGTATAAATTTAGGGAACTATGTCCATAATTAATTTAATTTTTTTACCTTTCGAGAAAATACATAACTACACACATCATTACATAATTTTAAGATCGATGCTGAAAGCTCAAATGACGAACTCAATGCTCATGACAAACTCAATGCATTTGTATAAACTTAAAAAAAAATTAAATATTTAAACTAATACTTCAAAAGCAAATGTCATCATCAGGTTCTTGTTTTTCATTTGAATATTATTCAAACAAAATTGATATGATGGGATAAAGGCACAAAACCCGATTACATCCACACCAACATAAAAATTATAGTAAACACAAAAGCATCTACAGAAATCGGGACATAGAAATAATCAAGGAAAACCCTCAGTCTGGATATATATCCAGTTTCAAAATTTACATTCGAAAAAAATTACATCAAGGTCAAACAGTAATTATTAAAAAGTTTGCAAAATGTGTTGGCAACAAACATTCTCGTAATCTTTAAATCTCAGGAAATTATCCCTAAAAACATCTTAAATTAGTAATAGAAACATTAATCGGAATGACATTCAGAATCAGAGGATAATCTAAATAAGATTTTTTCTTTAGAAGTTTGGAAATATATACTATATACAGTTAATTTTCCAACGCAGAATAAACTATATTATGAAAATAATCACTGTCTTCAAAACTTTTATAAGCTTTTAAAACTAAATAGATTTATTGAGTGACATAAAATGATAGTCTTATTCAAAATAAGAGTATTCTGAAAAACACACCAAGGTATAATAACACGAAATAACAAAAGTATATAAAAATTTTAGTCGAAAAGTAATTACATAAGGTAATTTAGTCTTGAAACTGCAAAAATTCTTATTTCAAAATATTTTTTACTTTAAAACATATAAATTTAGGGAACTAGGTCCATAATTAAATTAATTGTTTTAACATTAGAAAATTTATATCTTACATAATTTTGAAGTCGATGCTGAAACCTATTGCTTTTTTAATAAAAGTATACTAAAAGTTTTGCAATATACCTACAAAATAAGCAATACCAGTATAAACACCGATCTTCATAAAAGCCCCTATTTTTCCACCATATATGTGATAAGCTAAAATTCAGAAACCTAACAAATGCTGCTACTGAACAGTCTTAAGTAGCCTCTGTACTTTTAGTTACATACTATATGATTATGTGTGTAATATTACCACCCAATGTCCACAGGGCAAAATGATATAATATGCATTTAAAAGAGTATAAATGGGATTGCATGCAAAAAATTAGACACCCAATCCCAGAAATTTTAGAGTTATGGACCATTTAATTTACTGGAATGTCTAAGGTAAATAAAATTTTTTGTACATACAAATATGGTTTTATTGTTCAGACGGCACGTTGTGCAAATTTTATGCACAAGAATTTGTAGAGGACGTTATTACAAATCGAAAGGTGTCTCAAAATTTGCATTACGATGAATGAGGCTCGAATGACAAGAGATGGTGCTTTCATTTCCATTAGCTGTACCTGTGTGCTTGCATGGCATCCAATTTAATAAAATGTATCCAAAATAATTTGATTTTAGATCCATTTTATTACTGGATCTGCACTGAAAGATTTAGTTCATATCGACAATGATTCATATTTAAATACAAACTCAGTGCAATTTTATAAACTTATTAATATTTAAATGGTTAAACAAATACGTTAATATCCTGTGTCATCTTCAGATTCGTCCTTTTCTTGTATCCTCTTTTCTTTCCAGCAGAACTATTACCAACTGCAGGGACGGCCTCGGTCGGAACAATCTTGTATGAATCTTCAATACTCTCGCTAGCCTAATAAGTACAAATAATGCATAAAAATATTATTTAAATAAAATTAAAGTGTACAAAGTCAAACACGAAACGCGATTACACAGTAAATGACGTGAAAGGTACAGTAAACACAAAATCATATACAACAATTAAAGCATAGAAATGACTCAGTCTAGATATATATCCAGTTTTAAATATATACATAAGACATAAAAAATTACACCAAGGTTACACCAAGGTTACCACCCGGCCACACAACTTGTTACCATAAACCCCCTGGGTTGGTCGTGTGGTCTGGGCCTTCAACCAAGGTTACCACAGCAGTTATTAATAAGTTTACAAAATTTGTTGACAGCAATTACTCGTAACATTTAATCTGCCTAAATTATCATTACATACTTCCTAAATTAATAATAAGAACATTAATAGGAAGGACCCTAAAATTCAGATTTTATCACGGAAAGTTGAAAGTACAAACTCAATGCATCTATATAAGCTTAAAAAAAATTAAATATTTAAACTAATACTTGAAAAGCAAATGTCATCTTCAGGTTCTTCTTTTTCATTTGGTCTTTTTTTTCCCCAGCAGGACTATTACTTAGTACAAGAGCATCCTCGATTGGATCAAACTTGAGTAGGTCTTTGGGAGCCTCTCTAGCCTAATAAGTACATATGTTGTATAAGAGTATTATTTAAATAAAATTAATATGTTGGGATAAATTTACAAAACTCGATTACATCCATACCGACATAAAAATTATAGTAAACACAAAAGCATCTACAAAAATCGAGACATAGAAATAATAAAGGAAAGCCCTCAGTCTGGATATATACCAGTTTTAAAATTTACACTCTAAAAAATTACTTATACCAGGGAAAGAATCTTTACTCGGTCAATTTACTACTGAATTTATATTCATTACTTATACCAGGGAATGAATCTTCACTAGGTCAATTTACTACTGAATTTATATTTATTACTTATACCAGGGAAATAATCTTTGCTAGGTCAATTTACAACCGAATGTATATTCATTACTTATACCAGGGAAAAATCTTTACTAGTTCAATTTACTACTGAATTTATATTCATTAAACAAAGTTCTTACTTATATTATTATGACAATGGGTTCCATATGTTGGGTTATACTTTTGGATATTTAATTATTTTAGGTGTTTTGTTTTTAGTTTAAATGTGTTCAGGGGTCTTATTTACATAGTCATTCTCTTTTAGTTATTCATCTTCCAATTGTTTAGGTTTTTGATATTCTTCTGTTCCAAATAGGTTCTTTTCCATAGGTTTTGTGTTAAAAACGGCGAAAGTTCGTTCTTTTTAGGTTTTAGCAATTTAAATTTATTTAAATTGGCTAATTTGTGATTCCATTTATTGCCCTTTTTATTCCCTTTAATTTGATTCCAAATTTATTGCTCTCTGTTAAAAATTGGTTAATTCATCGCAATTTTCGGTTTTATTCTATTTTCAGCTTTTTAAATATTTCAGAATCGTCCATATTTAAATTATTGTCGAATTCGTATTTTCCAAATCGTTTCACTTCATTTCTTTTTAATTTTCGTCTGCTCTAAAATTCCATTTCTCTTCTTTAAAGTTTCGAGTTTTTAATTGGTTGATCGTAATATTAAAATCGTCTGTCATTAATTATTTTATCGTTCATCGATAATTTTGTTGACAGTCTGTGGCAGCGATGTTTCGCAATATATAAGCAAAATCGCGCACTTTTTCGATCTCTTACTCTTCCCTTTTTGGATTAGAACAAGGGGATGTAAGCTATTAAGCTGTCCTGTGCCGTTAGGCACACATTCTGTGGAATGTCTTTTTTCGCGACTTTTAAGTTTGTTCGTGTTTAATTTACGATGTCCAGCCCACGATTCTTGTTTCCTGCTATGACTTAAGTGACGTACTCTTAACGCTGCATATGAAATAAAATGTTTATCCCGGCTAATTAAACGTCTGATCTGTTATGAAGTTGTAGCGTCTTCAATCTGTTTTTCCCGCCGTGGAGGCGAGGTTTATTCTAAACAGTTGGGAGCATCCGAAATTATTGTGTCTACAAGCTCTCGCCTGCCATGTGGATTTGAGAAGTGCTCTGACGCCAATTAGGCGGTTGTTTATCGTTGTCAGTGTGCATTCTTTAAATGACGTATTGAGTCGGCATTTCCATATGAAATTACTGGACTATATGCTCGGCGTTTAGTACCGATGAGTAAAGAAGTGTCCATTGTTTCCGATGAAGAAATCGTTGATTGAGGTTTGGTGCTGATCGAATTTTCGACGTTGAGGAGCTTGCTGTCGTGTGAACGGTCCTTCTTTTGGACAGGAATGGATGCTTTTCCTCGTGATTAAGCGATTGGACTTTTGCCTTTCCATCTTCGTCTCATCTGTTGGGATCTGATGCATCCAGCATGTTCCATGACGGCTCTACATCCGGGTGATATCTTTTAAATGCTGATTTTTATTTGCTTCTGTCGGTTTAGACTATTTATTTAAAATTTAATTGAACTAGCATAGAATAAGACCCCTTTAGACTTATATATTTTAGGTCACCTGAACCTGAGGTTAAGTTTAACTTTTGTTCTAAATTTCCCTTTTGGCTAACTTATGTTCTTTTTATTCCAAATTCTAGTTTTGATAAATAATTGAATAAGTTTAATATTGTTAACTTTAAAATTTATTATTCTAACGTTTTTTCTACCACTATACGACCGGCCATTCTATTTATTTATTTAAGTTGTTTATTGGATTTGTTAGTTAATGAGATGTAAAATATTTTGGAAATTATTTTAAAAGTGAAGTTTAAAATTTTAATAAACGTTAGATTTTTGAAAACCTAAAATCTGTGTTCTCTCTCTTTTATTTTAATGCATTTTTATATTTTTAGGTAAAGTGTCAATTTTTAATATTTTACAGGAGTACATATTTGTACACGTAGGGAAACTGGTCAATAGGTCCACTTTCTGTTTATTTAAGAATTCAGTTTATTATTAGAATGTTTTCAGGTTTTAGGAACTTTAGAACTTTTTCAGAGTGTATTTCAGTGTTTTCAGATTTATGTTAGATGAACTTTGAGGAACTTAGAATGGTTCAGTATTTTCAGATGACTTTCAGATTTTAGATACTTTACATGTTTAGGTATGTTCCAGAAATATTTAGAATGTTCTTTGATATATCATAATCTTCTCTTCCCCTCCCCCCCAACACATACACTTTTGTCCATTTTTAAAAATACTTTAAATGCGCCTACAATAATTTGATTACTTTTGGTATCTGCAAGAGAGTCTTTTCGATTATTCAAAGGCCGTATGAAATCATGCTTCCTACATACTACTTTAAGCATCTACAACTATAAAATTTTAGACTTAACATAGAAAAAGTCCTCAGTATAGATATATATTAAATTTTAATGTTTACACACGACTTAAAATGTACACCAGAGTCACAACAGTAATTAATAAAAGTTAATAATATTTGTAGACACCGAAATTACTCGTAACATTTATTCTGCAGAATTTCTCTTCAAATTAGTATTATGGATCTGGGGAAGTTTGACTTTCTACTAGTTCTTCTTCAAATCGACAGAGACTCATTTTAAAATGCAAACTCAATGCAATTTTATAAAGTTTATAAAATGTTAAATGATAAAACACATACGTCAAAATCACATATCTTCAGATTCTCCTTTTCTTTGTATCCTCTCTCGTCTTCAACAGCGCTATTGCCTGCTACGGGGCCATCCCGGAATGGATCAAACTTGGATGGATCATTGACGCTCTGGCTGGCCTGTGAAGTACAAATATTGCAAATGAGTATTATTGAAATAAAATTAAAGTATACGTAAACAAGCACGATAGTCGATTACACAGAAAATGACTTAAAAATTGTAGTAAACACAAACTCATCCATAGTAATCCGAACATAGATACAGGGTGTTTCTAATGTCACACAACCCACATTTCGGTGGATATCTGTCATAAATATAAAGACAGATGTTTGAATTTCGCGCTATTAATACATCATATAATGCACAATAGATGGCATGTCAGAACATTCGTCATTGGTGTGTAGAAAATCCACATTTACTGCACGAAGAGCCATTGCATTTCGCACAGGTCGGTGTTTGGTGTGCGATTTCACGAAGCAGAATGTCCCATTTTCTTTGAGAACACTGTGAACTCTGATGTTTATTTACATTACCATTTTTGAGGAATTTTTTGATCAGTTAACGGACGAAGGATGCCAGTTTGGATATTTTCAACAAGACTGTGCCACAGCGCACACCTCAAGAAAATCCCTTGCAGTCGTTGAATCAGTGTTTGGTGATAGGGTCATTTCACGTGGACTATGGCGACCCAGATCTCCTGATTTAACTGCCCCTGATTTCTTTCTATGGTCTTATCTCGAAGAACGTGTGTACGCAAACAGTCCAAAGACAACCGAAGCCTTAATATACAACATGCGCAACATCACTGTATCCATTCCCACCGATATGCTGCATTGTGTGGCTACAAATACCTGTCGTCGAGTAGAGCTGTGCTTGGCAGCAAATGGTTGTCATTTTCAGCATTTGTTATAACGCACAATGTTATGCAGACATTAAACTATTTACTGTGAATATTTTATATTTTTGTCTTTTCTGTTTTGGGAAATATCAAACGAAATGTGGGTTTAGAAACACCCTGTATAAACAAGGACAGCCCTCAGTCTAGATATATATACAGTTATAAAAATTTTCATTCGACATAAAAAAAATACATCAAGGTCACAACAGCAATTATTACAAAGTTTGCAAAATTTGTTGACAAAATTTCTCGTAACCGCTAAATCTAAGGAAATTATCCCTAAAAATCTCTTAAACTAATAATAGAAACATTAAAACGGAGAACATTCAGAATCAGAGGATAATCTATATAAGATTTTTAGTTTACAAGTTTGCAAATATATACTATTTACAGTTAATTTCTCAACGCAGAATAAGCCATATAATGAAAATAATGACTGTCTTCAAAACTTATATAATCTTTTAAAACTAAATAGGTTTATTGCAGGATATAACATCATAACATTATTCAAAGTAAGCGTATTATGAACAATATACCAAGGGTCCGAAATAACAGAAGCATATTCAAATTTAAGTCGCCAAGTAATTACATACGGTACATTAGTCTTGAAACTACAAAAATTCTTATTTCAAATTATTTTTTACTTTAGAAGTATAAATTTAGAGAAATATGTCCATAATTAATTTAATTGTTTCACCTTTCGAGAAAATTTATATCTTACATAATTTTGAGGTCGATGCTGAAAATTATTGCGTTTTTATTAAAAGTATACTAAATGTCTTGGCAATATACCTACAAAATAAGCAATATAAACACCGCTCTTTATAAAAACCCCTGTTTTTCCAACATATCTGTGGTGAGCTATAGAATTTCGGAAACCTAACAAATATTGCTACAGAATAGACTTGAGTAGCCTCTGTGCTTCTAGTTACATAGATACTATATGACTATGTGTGTAATATTACCACCCAATGTCCCCAGAGCAAAATGATATAAATTGCATTTAAAAGTTTATAAATGTGATTGCATGCAAAAAATTAGATGCCCAATCCCAGGAATTAGAGTTATGGACAACTTTACTGGAATGTCTAAGGTAAATAATTTTTTTTATGTATACAAATACGGTTTTAATGTTCAGACGGCACGTTATGCAAATTTAATGCACAAGAATTTATAGAGGACGTTATTACAAATCGAATGGTGTCTCTAAATTTGCTTTACGATGAATGAGGCTTGAACGACAAGAGATGGGGCTTTCATTTCCATCAGTTGCACCTGTGTTCTTGAATAACGTCCAATTTAATAAAATGGATCAAAAATAATTTGACTTTAGTTCCATTTTATTACTGGATCTGCACTAAAAGTTTTAGTTCATATCGAAAATGATTCATATTAAAATACAATCTCAGTTCAATTTTATGAATTTATTAATATTTAAATGGTTAAACAAATACGTTAATATCATGTGTCATCTTCAGATTCGTCCTTTTCTTGTATCCTCTTTTTTTTCCAGCAGAACTATTACCAACTACAGGGACAGTCTCGGTTGGAACAATCTTGTATGAATCTTCAATACTCTCGCTAGCCTAATAAGTACAAATGCTGCATAAAAATATTGTTTAAATAAAATTAAAGTGTACAAAGTCAAACACGAAACTCGATTACACAGGAAATGAAGTAAAACGTATTATGAAACTATATTATGAAAATAATCACTGTCTTCAAAACTTTTATAAGCTTTTAAAACTAAATAGATTTATTGAGTGACATAAAATGATAGTCTTATTCAAAATAAGAGTATTATGAACAACACACCAAGGTATAATAACGAGAAATAACAAAAGTATATAAAAATTTCAGTCGAAAAGTATTTACATAAGGTAATTTAGTCTTGAAACTGCAAAATTTCTTATTTCAAAATATTTTTTACTTTAAAACATATAAATTTAGGGAACTATGTCCATAATTAAATTAATTGTTTTAACATTCGAAAAAATTTATATCTTACATAATTTTGAAGTCGATGCTGAAAGCTATTGCTTTTTTAATGAAACTATACTAAAAGTTTTGCAATATACCTACAAAATAAGCAATACCAGTATAAACACCGATCTTCATAAAAGCCCCTATTTTTCCACCATATATGTGATAAGCTATAGAATTTCGGAAACCTAACAAATATTGCTACAGAATAGCCTTGAGTAGCCTCTGTGCTTCTAGTTACATAGATACTATATGACTATGTGTGTAATATTACCACCCAATGTCCACAGGGCAAAATGATATAATATGCATTTAAAAGAGTATAAATGGGATTGCATGCAAAAAATTAGACACCCAATCCCAGAAATTTTAGAGTTATGGACCACTTAATTTACTGGAATGTCTAAGGTAAATAAAATTTTTTGTGCATACAAATATGGTTTTATTGTTCAGACGGCACGCTGTGCAAATTTTATGCACAAAAATTTGTAGAGGACGTTATTACAAATCGAAAGGTGTCTCAAAATTTGCTTTACGATGAATGAGGCTCGAATGACTAGAGATGGGGCTTTCATTTTCATCAGCTGTACCTGTGTGCTTGCATGGCATCCAATTTAATAAAATGTATCCAAAATAATTTGATTTTAGATCCATTTTATTACTGGATCTGCACTGAAAGATTTAGTTCATATCGACAATGATTCCTATTTAAATACAAACTCAGTGCAATTTTATAAACTTATTAATATTTAAATGGTTAAACAAATACGTTAATATCATGTGTCATCTTCAGATTCGTCCTTTTCTTATATCCTCTTTTTTTTCCAGCAGAACTATTACCAACTGCAGGGACAGCCTCGGTCGGAACAATCTTGTATGAATCTTCAATACTCTCGCTAGCCTAATAAGTACAAATGCTGTATAAAAATATTATGTAAATAAAATTAAAGTGTACAAAGTTAAACACGAAACTCGATTACACAGGAAATGACGTGAAAGGTACAGTAAACACAAAATCATCCACAAAAATTAAAGCATAGAAATGACTAATGAAAGTCCTCAGTCTAGATATATATCCAGTTTTAAAATATACATACGACATAAAAAATTACACCAAGGTCACCACAGCAGTTATTGATAAGTTTACAATATTTGTTGACAGCCATTACTCGTAACATTTAATCTGCCTAAATTTTCATTACATACTTCCTAAATTAATAATAAGAACATTAATAGGAAGAACCCTAAAATTCAGATTTTAGCACAGAAAGTTGAAAGTACAAACTCAATGCATCTATATAAGCTTAAAAAAATTAAGTATTTTAACTGATACTTGAAAAGCAAATGTCATCTTAAGATTCTTCTTTTCCATTTGTTCTCTTTCTTCTCCAGCAGGACTATTACTTAGTACAAGAGCATCCTCGATTGGATCAAACTTGAGTGGGTCTTTAGGAGCCTCTCTAGCCTAATAAGTACATATGTTGCATAAGAATATTATTCAAATAAAATTAATATGTTGGGATAAATTTACGAAACTCGATTACATCCATACCGACATAAAATTTATAGTAAACACAAAAGCATCTACAAAAATCGAGACATAGAAATAATCAAGGAAAATCCTCAGTCTGGATATATACCAGTTTTAAAATTTACACTCTAAAAAAATTACTTATACCAAGGAAAGCATCTTTACTCGGTCAATTTACTACTGAATTTATATTCATTACTTATACCAGGGAATGAATCTTCACTAGGTCAATTTACTACTGAATTTATATTCATTACTTTTACCAGGGAAAGAATCTTTCCTAGGTCTATCTACTACTGAATTTATATTCGTTAAACAAAGTTCTTACTTATATTATTATGACAATGGGGTCAATACACTTTTGTCCATTTTTAAAAATACTTTAAATGCGCCTACAATAATTTGATTACTTTTGGTATCTGCAAGAGAGTCTTTTCGATTATTCAAAGACCGTATGAAATCATGCTTCCTACATACTACTTTAAGCATCTACAACCATAAAATTTTAGATTTAACATAGAAAAAGTCCTCAGTATAGATATATATTAAATTTTAATGTTTACACACGACATAAAATGTACACCAGAGTCACAAGAGTAATTAATAAAAAGTTTACAATATTTGTTGACACCGAAATTACTCGTAACATTTATTCTGCAGAATTTCTTTTCAAATTAGTATTATGGATCTAGAGAAGTTTGACTTTCTACTAGTTTTACTTCAAATCGACAATGACTCATTTTAAAATACAAACTCAATGCAATTTCATAAAATTTATAAAATGTTTGGTAAAACACATACGTCAAAATCACATATCTTCAGATTCTCCTTTTCCTTGTATTTTCTCTCTTCTCCAACAGCACTATTGCCTGCTACGGGGCCATCCCGGAATGGATCAAACTTGAATGGATCATTGAGGCTCTCGCTAGTCTGTGAAGTACAAATATTGCACATGGATATTATTGAAATAAAATTAAAGTGTACGGAAACAAGCACGATAGTCGATTATACAGAAAATGACTTAGAAATTGTAGTAAACACAAATTCATCCACAGCAATCCAAACATTGATATGAAGAAGGGCAGTCCTCAGTCTAGATATATATACAGTTATAAAATTTTTCATTCGATATAAAAGAAATACATCAAGGTCATTACAGCAATTATTACAAAGTTTGTAAAATTTGTTGACAAAATTCATGGTAATTATCCCTAAAAATCTCTTAAACTAATTAAAGAAACATTAAAAGGGAGAACATTCAGAATCGGAAGATAATCTATATAAGATTTCTCCTTTACATATTGGTAAATATATACTATTTACAGTTAATTTATCAACGCAGAGTAAGCCATATAATAAAAATAATGACTGTCTTCAAAACTTTTATAAGCTTCAAAAAGTAAATAGGTTTATTGCAGGATATAATATGATGGTCTTATACAAAGTAAGCATTGTATGAACAATATATCAAAGGTCCGAAATAACTGAGGCATATTTAAATATAAGTCGACAAGTAATTAAATAAGGTACATTTGTCTTGAAGCTACAAAAACTCTTATTTCAATATATTTTTTATTTTAAAAAGTATAAATTTAGGGAACTATATCCATAGTTAATGTAATTGTTTTACCTTTCGAGAAAATTTATATCTTACGTAATTTTAAGATCGATGCTGAAAGCTATTGCTTTTCTAATAAAAGCATATTATATGTCTTGGCAATACACCTACAAAATAAGCAATATAAACACCTAAACACCGCTCTTTATAAAAGACCCTACTTTTCCACCATATCTGTGGTGAACTATAAAATTTCAGAAAATATTGCTACAGAATATTGCTACAGAACAGTCTTAAGTAGCCTCTGTACTTTTAGTTAGATACTATATGATTATGTGTGTAATATTACCACCCAATGTCCCCAGGGCAAAATGATATGAATTCCATTTAAAAGTTTGTAAATGTGATTGCATGCAAAAATTACATGCCCAACCCCAGAAATTAGAGTTATGGACCACTTAATTTACTGGAATGTCTAAGGTTAATAACATTTTTTATGCATGCAAATACGGTTTTAATGTTCAGACGGCAGGTTATGCAAATTTTATGCACAAGAATTTATAGAGGACGTTATGACAAATCGAATAGTGTCTCGAAATTTGCTTTACGATGAATGAGGCTTGAATGACAAGAGATGGGCTTTCATTTCCATCAACTGTACCTGTGTGCTTGCATAGCATCCAATTTAATAAAATGGATTCAAAATAATTTGACTTTAGATACATTTTATTACTGGATCTGCACTGAAAGTTTTAGTTCATATCGACAATGACTCACATTAAAATACAAACTCAATGCAATTTTATAAACTTAGTAATATTTTAAATGGTTAAACAAATACGTTAATTACATGTGTCATCTTCAGATCCGTCCTTTTCTTGTAACCTCTTTTTTTTCCAGCAGAAGTAGTACCAACTACAGGGACAGCCTCGGTTGGAACAATCTTGTATGAATCTTCAAAATTCTCGCTAGCCTAATAAGTACAAATACTGCATAAAAATATTATTTAAATAAAATTAAAGTGTACAAAGACAAACAAAATCTCGATTACACAGGAAATGACGAAAAATTACTGTAAACACAAAATCATTCACAACAAATAAAGCAGAGACATAACTAATGAAGGTCCTCAGTCTTGATATATATCCAGTTTTAAAATTTACATAAGACATACCCAAAGATCTTAACAGCAATTATTAAAAAGTTTGCAAAATCCGTTGACAGAAAAATTTCTCGTAACATTTAAATCTGCAGAAATTATCACAGGGCATTAACAGTAAGGACACTCATAATCTGAGAACAATCTGTATAAGATTTTTTTTACAAGTTTGTGAAAATATTTTAATTACATTTCAAATATCATCGTAGAAAAAGTTGCTTAACAACGGACTAGAGCTATCAAAATGAAAATTGCCGTAGTCTGTGAAAAAAAAATTATCCAAAAAATGACTGTCTTCAAAACTTTAATAAGTTACTTAAATTAAATAGCCTTATTGAACGCTATAATGTGATAGGCTTATGGACACGATTATTATGAACGATACACTCAGGTTCCAAAATAACAGAAGTACAACAGAAAACTGTACATGATGTGAATAATAAAGAATATGTTTACTAAATTTCTGAAAAAAAAAGAAATTAAAGATTTACGCACATCAGGGAAATGTTTGCAGTAATAGATAAAAAAATTTAAATGGCGCGGAAAAAGAGGATAACAAGGATGAAAAGATTAGGTAGTCTTATCGAGAAATTGTACATAAAACAAAAACTGTTTAAATTAAGCTGTTTTAAATTCGATGGATTAATTAAGTTTGAAAAAGAAATTCAAAATACAATTTTTATGAGTATACATTAAAATTATTTCTGTATGAAACATAAAAAAGTTGGTGCAAATATAAATCAAATGATTAAATAAATATATATATAAAAATAGCAAATATAATTAAATGATTCAAACAAGAAACCAAAACAACAGAAGTACATTCTAATTTTGGTCACCATGTAATTAAATAACGTAATTTAATTTTAAAAAATAAACAAATTCATGAGGATAAATATAAATGCTTACTGAAGATTTCAAATTACTTTTACCAGGGAAACAATCTCCACTAGGTCAATTTACTACTGAATTTATATTCATTAAACAAAGTCCTTACATATATTATCATGACAATGGGTTCCATACACATTTGTCCATTTTTAAAAACCCTTTAAATGTGCCTACAACAATCTGATTACTTTTAGTGTCTGCAAAGATGTCCTTACGATTAGTCAAAGGCAGTATGAAGTCATGCTTCCTACATACTACTTTAAGCATCTACAACCATTAAATCATAGACTCAACATAGTAAAGCCCGAATTCGAGATATATATTCAATTTTAATGTTTACACACGACATAAAAAGTACACCACAGCCACAAAAGTGATTAATAAAAAGTTTATAATATTTGTTGATACCAAAATTACTCGTAACATTTATTCTGCAGAATTTCTCTTCAAATTAGTATTATGGATATAAAGTACTTTGACTTTCTACAAGTTTTACTTCAAATGGAAAATGACTCATTTTAAAATGCAAACTCAATGCAATTTTAAAAAGTTTATAAAATGTTAAATGGCAAAACACATACGTCAAAATCACATATCTTCAGATTCTCCTTTTCCTTGCATCCTCTCTCTTCTCCAACAGCACTATTGCCTGCTGCGAGGGCATCCCGGCATGGATCAAACTTGGATGCATCTTTCAGGCTCTCGCTGGTCTATGAAATACAAATATTTCAAATGGATATTATTGAAATAAAATTAAAGTGTTCGGAAACATGTACGATAGTTGATTACTCAAAAAATGACTTAAAATTTGTAGTAAACACAAAATCATCCATAGCAATCCAAACATAGATATAAACAAGGACAATCCACAGTCTAGATATATTTACATTAATAAAAATTTTATTCCACATAAAAAATACATCAAAGTCACAACAGCAATTATTACAAAGTTTACAAAATTTGTTGACAACAAAATTTCTTGTAACCGTTTAATCTGAGGAAATTATCCCTAAAAATCTCTTAAACTAATATTGTAAACATTAATAGGAAGGGCATTCAGAATCAGAGGATAATCTATATAAGATTTTTCCCTTACAAGTTTGCAAATATATACTATTTACAGTCAATTTGTTAGTTCAGAATAAGCCGTATTATAAAAATAATGATTGTCATCTAAACTTTTATAAGCTTTTAAAACTAAAAAGGTTTATTGAACGATATAATATGATAGACTTATTCAAAATAAGCGTATTATGAACGATATACATTGGGTCCGAAATAACATAAATATATTCTAATTTTGGTAGCCAAGAAATTATATAAGGTATTTCAGACTTGAAACTACAAAAGTTCTTATTTCAAAATATTTTTTACTTTAAAAAATATAAATCTAGGGAACTGTGTCCATAATCAATTTAATTGTTTCAACTTTCCAGAAAATATCTACATAATTTTGAGATTGATTCTGAAAGTTATTGCGTTTTTAATAAAAGTATACTAAATCTCATGGCAATATACCTACAAATTAAGCAATATAAACACCGCCCTTTATAAAAGCCCTTATTTTTCCACTATATCTGTGATGAGTTATGAAATTTCAGAAACCTAACAAATGCTGCTACTGAACAGTCTTCAGTAGTCTCTGTAGTTTTAGTTACACAGATATAATATAATTACGTATGAATGGTTATAGTCCAATAACCCCAGGGAAAAATGATATAAATTGCATTCTAAAAAGGATAAATGGGATTGCATGCAAAAAGTTAGACGTCCAATCCCAGAAATTAGAGTTATTAATCGTTAAATTTACTGGAATGTCTAAGGTAAATAACATTTTGTTATACATACGAATACGGATTTAATGTTCCGACGGAACGTTATGCAAATTTCATGCAGAAGAATTTGTAGAGGACGTTATTACAAATCGAATTTTGTCTCTAAATTTGCTTTAATAAGAACGAGGCTTGAATGGCAAGAAGTGGGGCTTTCATTTTCTTCAGCTGCACCTATGTGCTTGAATGGCATCGTGATTAATAAAATGGATCCAAAATAATATGACTATGAATCCATTTTATTACTGGATCTGCACTGAAAGTTTTAATTCATATCAACAGTGACTCATATTAAAATACAAACTCAATGCAATTTTATAAACTTAATAATATTGTAAATGGTTAAACAAATACGTTAATATTATGTGTCATCTTCAGATTCGTCCTTTTCTTGTAACTTCTTTTTTTTCTAGCAGAACTATTACCAACTACAGGGACAGCCTCGGTTGGAACAATCTTGTGTGAATCTTCAAAATTCTCGCTAGCCTAATAAGTGCAAATGCTGCATAAATATATTATTTAAATAAAATTAAAGTGTACAAAGACAAACAAGAAACGCAATTACACAGGAAATGTCGTAAAAAGTACAGTAAACACAAAATCATTCACAACCATTAAAGCATAGAAATAAATAATGAAAGTTCTCAGTCTAGATATATATCCCATTTTAAAATTTACATAAGACATAACCCAAGACCCTAACAGCAATTATTAAAAAGTTTGCAAAATCTGTTGACAGCAAAATTACTCGTAACATTTAAATTTGCAGAAATTATCACAGAGCATTAACAGGAAGGACACTCATATTCTGAGAACAATCTATATAAGTTTTTTTTACAAATTTGTAAAAATATTTTATTTACATTTCGAATATCAACGCAGAAAAAGTTGCTTAACAACGGACTAAACCTATCAAAATGAAAATTGCTATAGTCTGTGAAAAAAAATTATTCAAAAAATGACTGTCTTCAAAACTTTAATAAGTTACTTAAATTAAATAGCCTTATTGAACGCTATAATATAATAGGCTTATCGATACGATTATTATGAACGATACACTCAGGGTTCAAAATAACAGAAGTACATTCTAATTTTGGTCACCAAGTAATTAAATAAGCTAATTTAATTTTTAAAAAATAAACAAGGTCATGAGGATAAATATAAACTGTTACTGAAGATTTCAAATTACTTTTACCAGGGGAAGAATCTTCACTAGATCAATTTACTACTAAATTTATATTCAGTAAACAAAGTTCTTACTTATATTAGCATGACAATGGGTTCCATACACTTTTGTTCATTTTTAAAAACTCTTTAGAAGTGCCTACAATAATTTGATTACTTTTAGTGTCTGCAAAAATGTCCTTTCGATTAGTCAAAGGCCATATGAAGTCATGCCTCCTACATACTACTTTAAGCATCTACAATCATGAAATCATAGACGTAACATAGTAAAATCCTCAGTCTAGATATATATTCAATCTTAATATTTACACACGACATAAAAAGTACACCAGAGTCACAATAATAACTAATAAAAAGTTTACAATATTTGTTGACATCAAAATTACTCGTAACAGCTATTCTGCAGGATTTCTCTTCAAGTAGAAATTCACAAATTAGTATCATGAATCTAAAGTAGTTTGAATTTCTACTTCTTTTACTTCAAATAGACAATGGCTTATATTAAAATGCAAACTCACGGCAATTTTATAAAGTTTATAAAATGTTAAATGGCAAAACACATACGTCGAAATCACATATCTTCAGATTCTCCTTTTCCTTGTATTTTCTCTCTTCTCCAACAGCACTATTGCCTGCTACGGGGCCATCCCGGCGTGGATCAAACTTGGATGGATCATTGAGCCTCTCGGTGGTCTATGAAATACAAATATTTCAAGTGGATATAATTGAAATAAAATTAAAGTGTTCGGAAACAAGCACGATAGTCGATTACTCAGAAAATGACTTAAAATTTGTAGCAAACACAAAATCATCCATAGCAATCCAAACATAGATATAAACAAGGCCAGTCTACAGTCTAGATATATATACTGATTTAAAATTTTCATTCCACATCAAAAATACAGCAAGGTCACAACAGTAATTATTACAAAGTTTGCAAAATCTGTTGACAACAAAATTTCTGGTAACCAGTAAACCTGAGGAAATTATCCCTAAAAATCTCTTAAACTAATAATAGAAACATTAAAAGGAAGAACAATCAGAATCAGAGGATAATCTATATAAGATTTTTCCTTCACATGTTTGCAAATATATACTATTTACAGTTAATTTGTCAACACAGATTAAGCCATATAATGAAAATAATGACTGCCTTCAAAATTTTAAAAGCTTTTAAAACTAAATAGGTTTATTGCAGGATATAATATGATGGGCTTATTCAAAGTAAGCGTATTATGAACAATATACCAAGGGTCCGAAATAACAAAAGCGTATTCAAATTTAAGTCGTCAAGTAATTAAATAAGGTACATTAGTCTTGAAACTACAAAAACACTTATTTCAAAATATTTTTATTTTTAAAAAGTATAAATTTAGGGAACTATGTCCATAATTTAATTGCTTTACCTTTCGAGAAAACTTATATCTTGCATAATTTTAAGATCAATGTTGAAAGTCATTGCGTTTTTAATAAAAGTATACTAAATGTCTTGGCAATATACCTACAAAATAAGCAATATAAACACCGCTCTTTATAAAAGCCCCTATTTCCCCACCATATCTGTGGTGAGCTATAAAATTTCAGAAACCTTACAAATATTGCTACAGAATAGCCTTAAGTAGCCTCTGTATTTTTAGTTACATAGATACTATATGATTATATGTGTAATATTACCACCCAATGTCCCCAGGGCAAAATGATATAAATTGCATTTAAAAGTTTATAAATGGGATTGCATGCAAAAAATTTGATGCCCAATCCCAGTAATTTGAGATATGGACCACTTAATTTACTGGAATGTCTAAGGTAAATAATATTTTTATGCATACAAATACGGTTTTCATATTCAGACTGCACGTTATGCAAATTTTATGAACAAGAATTTGTAAAGGGCGTTATTACAAATCAAATTTGGTCTCAATTTGCTTTACGATGAATGAGGCTTGAATGGCAAGAGGTGGGGCTTTCATTTCCATCAGCTGTACCTGTGTGCTTGCATGGCATCCAATTTAATAAAATGTATCCAAAATAATTTGATTTTAGATCTATTTTATTTCTGGATCAGCACTAAAAGATTTAGTTCTTATCGACAATGATTCATATTCAAATACAAACTCAGTGCAATTTTATAAACTTATTAATATTTAAATGGTTAAACAAATACGTTAATATCATGTGTCATCTTCAGATTCGTCCTTTTCTTGTATCCTCTTTTTTTTCCAGCAGAACTATTACCAACTACAGGGGCAGCCTCAGTTGGAACAATCTTGTATGAATCTTCAAAATTCTCACTAGCCTAATAAGTACAAATTTTGAATAAAAATATTATTTTAATAAAATTAAAATGTACAAAGACAAACACGAAACTCGATTACAGAGGAAATGACGTAAAAAGTACAGTAAACACAAAACCATTCACAACAATTAAAGCATAGAAATAACTAATGAAAGACCTCTATCTAGATATATCCAGTTTTAAAATATACATACGACATAAAAAATTACACCAAGGTCTCCACGGCAGTTATTAATAAGTTAAAAAAATATGTTGACAGCGATTACTCGTAACATTTAATCTACCTAAATTATCAATACTTACCTCCTAAATTAATAATAGGAGTATTAATGGGAAGGACCCTCATATTCAGATTTTGGTACAGAAATTTTAAATTACAAAATCAATGCATCTGTATAAACTTATAGAAAATTAAATATTTAAACTAATATTTGAAAAGCAAATGTCATCTTCAGGTTCTTATTTCTCATTTGAATATTATTTAAACAAAATTAATATACGTAAGGATAAAGCTATAAAACTAGATTACATCCACACCGACATAAAAATTATAATAAACTCAAAAGCATCAACAGCAATCGGGACATAGAAATAATCAAGGAAAACCCTCAGTCTGGATATATATCCAGTTTTAAAATTTACATTCTAAAAACATTACATCAATGTCAAACAGCAATTATTAAAAAGTTTGCAAAATTTGTTGCCAACGAAATTTCTCGTAACATTTAAATCTGAAGAAATTATCCCTTAAAACCTCTTAAATTAATAATAGAAACATTAATTGGAAGGACATTTTAAATCAGAGGCCAATCTATGTAAGATTTTTCCTTTACAAGTTTGCAAATATATACTATTTACAGTCAATTCGTCAACGCAGAATAAGCCATATTATGAAAATAAAGACATTCTTCAAAACTTAATAAAGCTTACTTTAGCTTTTAAAACTAGATATTTTTGTTGAAGGATATAATATGATAGGTTTATTCAAAACAAGCATATTATGAATATCGCGCAAAGGGTATGAAATAACATAAGCATATCCAAATTTTGGTAGCCAAATAATTACATAAGGTAATTTAATCTTGAAACTGCAAAAATTCTTAATTCAATTACTTTTTACTCTAAAAAATATAAATCCAGGGAACTATGCCATAAATCAATCTAATTGTTTTAACTTTCGAGAAAATATCTACATAATTTGGAGGTCATTGCTGACAGTTATTGCTTTTTAATAAAAGTATACTAAAAGTTTTAATAATACACAAAATAAATAATGTTAACATCGCTCTTTGTAAAAGCCCCGATTTTTTTACCATATTTCAGAAAACTAACAAAATGATATAAATTGCATTTAAAAAAGTATAAATGGGATTACTGGTAGAAAATTAACGCCCAATTCCAAAAATTAGAATTATGGATCATTTAATTTACTGGAATGTGAAAGGTAAATAATATTTTTTTTCTATACAAATACGATTTTAATATTCAGACGGCCGTTATGCAAATTTTATGCTCAAGAATTTGTAGAGGACGTAATTGCAAATAAAATGGTGTCTCTAAATTTGCTGTACGATAAATGAGGCTCGAATGACAAGAGATGGGGCTTTCATTTCCGTCAGCTGTACCTGTGTGCTTGCATGGTATCCAGTTTAATAAAATGGATCCAAAGTAGTTTGACTTTAGATCCATTTTATTACTGGATCTGCACTAAAAGTTTTAGTTCATATCGACAATGATTCATATAAAATACAAACTCAATGCAATTTTTAAAACCTAATAATATTTAAATGGTTAAACAAATACGTTAATATCATGTGTCATCTTCAGATTCGTCCTTTTCTTGTATCCTCTTTTTTCTCCAGCAGGAGTAGTTCCAAATACAGGGACAGCCTCTGTCGGAACAATCTTGTTTGAATCTTCAAAATTCTCACTAGCCTAATAAGTACAAATGCTGCATAAAGATATTATTTAAATAAAATTGAAGTGGAGAAAGACAAACACGAAACTCGATTACACAGGAAATGACGTAAAAAGTACAGTAAACGCAAAATCAATCAGAACAATTAAAGCATAGAAATAACTAATGAAAGTCCGCAGTCTAGATATATATCCAGTTTTAAAATATACATACGACATAAAAAATTGCACAAAGGTTGACAGCAGTTATTAAAAAGTTTACAAAATTTGTTGACAGCGATTACTCGTGACATTTAATCTGCCGAAATTATCACTACATATCTCCTAAATTAATAATAGAAGTATTAATAGGAAAGACCCTGAAATTCAGATTTTAGTACTGAAATCTTAAATACAAACTCAATGCATCAGTATAAACTTAAAAAAAATTAAATATTTAAACTAATACTTGAAAAGCAAATGTTATCTTAAGGTTCTTCTTTTTCATTTGTTCTCTTTGTTCACCAGCAGGACTATTACTTAGTACAAGAGCATCCTCGATTGGATCCAACTTGAGTGGGTCTTTAGGAGCCTCTCTAGCCTAATACGTACAAATGTTGCATAAGAATATTATTCAAATAAAATTAATATGTAAGGATAAAAGTACAAACCTCGATTACATCCACACAGACATAAAAATTATTGTAAATACAAAAGCATCTACATAAATCGAGACATAGAAATAATCAAGGAAAACCCTGAGTCTGGATATATATCCAGTTTTAAAATCTACACTCTAAAAAAAATTACTTATACCAGGGAAAGAATCTTTACTAGGTCAATTTACTACTGGATTTATATACATTATTTATACCAGGGAAAGAATCTTTACTAGGTTAATTTACTACTGAATTTATATTCATTAAACAAAGTTCTTATATTATTATGACAATGGGTCCCATACAATTTTGTTCATTTTTTAAAACACTTTAAAAGTGCCTGCAATAATTTGATTACTTTTGGTATCTGCAAAGAAGTCTTTTCGATTAGCCAAAGGCCGTATGCAGTCAAATAGCAACTACAACCATTAAATCATAGACTTAGTATAGTAAAGTCCTCAGTCTAGATATATACTCAATTTTAATGTTTACACACGACATAAAAAGTACACCAGAATCACAACAGTGATTAATAAAATGTTTACAATAATTGTTGATACCAAAATTACTCGTAACATTTATTCTGAAGAATTTCTCTTCAAATTAGTATCATGTATCTAAAGAAGTTTGACTTTCTACTAGTTTTACTTCAAATCGACAGTCACTCATTTTAAAATGCAAACTCAATGCAATTTTATAAAGTTTATAAAATGTTAAATGATAAAAACACATACGTCAAAATCACATATCTTCAGATTCTCCTTTTCCTTGCATCCTCTCTCTTCTTCAACACCGCTATTGCCTGCTACGGGGCCATCCCGGAATGGATCAAACTTGCAAGGATCACTGAGGCTCTCGCTGGCCTATGAAGTACAAATTGAAGTGAATATTATTGAAATAAAATTAATGTGTACGGAAACAAGCACGATAGCCGATTACTCAAATAATGACATAAAAATTGTAGTAAACACAAAATCATCCATAGCAATCCAAACATAGATATAAACAAGGGCGGTCCTCAGTCTATATATATATATATATACAGTTCTAAAACTTTCATTCCACATAAAAAAATACATCCAGGACACTACAGCAATTATTATACAGTTTGCAAAATTTGTTGACAACAGAATTTCTAGTAACCTTTAAATCCGAGGAAATTATCCATAAAAATCTCTTAAAGTAATAATAGAAACATTAATAAAAAGGACATTCATAATCAGAGGGCAATCTATATAAGATTTTTTCTTTACAAATTTGAAAATATATACTATTTACCGTTAATTTGTCAATGCAGAATAAGTTATATTATGAAATAATAACTGTCTTTAAAATTTTTATAAGCTTCTAAAACTAAATAGGTTTATTGAACGATATAATATGATTGGCTTATTCAAAATAAGCGTGTTATGAACAATGGACATTGGGTCCGAAATAACATAAACATATTCTAGTTTTGGTAGCCAAGAAATTACATAAGGTAATTTAGACTTGAAACTACAAAAGTTCTTATTTCAAAATATTTTTTACTCTAAAAAATATAAATCTAGGGAGCTATGTCCATAATCAATTTAATTGTTTTGACTTTCGAGAAAATATCTATATAATTTTGAGGTCGATGCTGAAAGTTATTTTCTTTTTATAAAATATAATAAATGCCTTGGCAATATACCTACAAAATATGCACTATATGGAAATTTTATGCACAAGAATTTGTAGAGGACGTTATTACAAAACAAATTTTGTCTCTAAATTTGCTATACGATGAATGAGACTCGAATGACAAGTGGTGAGGCTTTCATTTTCTTCAGCTGTACCGTGTCGTTCCACGGCATCCAACTTAATGAAATGGGACCAAAGTAGACTTTGGATCCATTTTATTATTTGATTTGCATGCACTAACAATTTTAGTTCAGTTCGACAATAACGCATATTAAAATAGAAACTAAATGCAATTTTATATACTTAATAATATTTTAAATGGTTAAAAAAATACATTAAAATCATGTGTCATCTTCAGATTCGTCCTTTTCTTATATCTTCTTTTTCCTCCAGCAGAACTATTACTAACTACAGGAGCAGCCTCGGCTGGAATTTTCTTGTATGGATCTTCAATGTTCTCGCTAGCCTAATAAGTACAAATGCTGCATAAAAATGTTATTTTAATAAAATTATAGTGTATAAAGACAGACACGAAACTCGATTACAAAGAAAATGACTTAAAAATTATAGTAATGCAAAATCATCCACAATCCTAAGAGCATAGAAGTAACCAATGAAATTCCTCAGTCTAGATATATATCCAGTTTTAAAATATGCATACGACAAAAAAATGCAGCATGGTCACCACAGCAGTTATCAATAAATTTGCAAAATTTATTGACAGCAATTACTCGTAACATTAATCTACCGAAATTATCACTATATACCTCCTAAATTAATAATAGGGGCATTAATATGAAGGACGCTCAGATTCAGATTTTAGTACAGAAATTTTAAAATACAAACTCAATGCATCTGTATAAACTTAAAAAATGTTAAATAAACAAACTAATATTTGAAAAGCAAATGTCATCTTCAGGAGGTTCTTTTTTATTTGGTCACTTTTTATCTCCAGCAGGACTTTTACTTAGTACAAGAGCATCCTCGAATGGATATTACTAAAATAAAATTAGTATGTATGAATAAAGGTACAAAACTCGATTACCTCCACAGCGACCAAAAAATTTTAGTAAACACAGAAGCAACTACAGAAATCGAAACATAAAAATAATCCAGGAAAGTCCTCAGTCTAGACATGTATCCAGTTTTAAAATTTACATTCCAATACAATTACACCATGGTCAAACAGCAATTATTAAAAAGTTTACAAAATTTGTTGGCAACAAAATTTCTAGTAACCTTTAAATCTGAGGAAATTATCCCTAAAAATCTCTTAAATTAATGATAGAAACATTAATAGGAAGGACATTCAGAGTCAAAAGATAATCTATATAAGATATTCTCTTCAAATTAGAATTATAGATCTAAAGAAGTTTGACTTTCTACTAGTTTTACTTCAAATCGACAATGACACATTTTAAAATTCATACTCAATGCAATTCTATAAAATTTATAAAATGTTTGATAAAACACATACGTCAAAATCACATATCTTCAGATTCTCCTTTTCTGTGTATCCTCTCTCTTCTTCAACAGCACTATTGCCTGCAACTGTGGCATCCCGGACTGGATCAAACTTGGATGTATCATTGAGGCTCTCGCTGGCCTATGCAGTACAAATATTGCAAGTGAATATTATTGAAATAATATTAAAGTGTACGGAAACAAGCACGATAGTCGATTGCTCAGAAAATGCCCTAAACATTGTTGTAAACACAAAGTCATCCATAGCAATCCAAACATAGATATGAGCAATGACAATACTCAGTCTAGATATATATATACAGTTATAAAATTTTCATTCCACATAAAAAATACATCAAGGACACCACAGCAATTATTACAAAGTTTGCAAAATTTGTTGACAACAAAATTTCTCCTAACCTTTGAATCCGAGGAAATTATCCCTGAAAATCTCTTAAACTAATAATAGAAACATTAATAGGAAGGACATTCATAATCAGAGAACAATCTATATAAGATTTTTCCTTTACAAGTTTGCAAATATATACTATTTACAGCAAATACAGACTATTTTTAATTTGTCAATGCAGAATATGTCATATTATGACAATAATGCCTGTTTATAGGCTTTTATAGGCTTTTAAAGCTAAATAGGTTTATTAAACGATATAATATGATAGGCTTATTAAAAATAAGCGTGTTAAGAACAATAGATATTTTGTCCGAAACAATATAAACATATTTTAATTTTGGTAGCCATGTAATTACATAAGATAATTTTGTCTTGAAATTACAAAAATTCTTATTTCAATATATTTTTAACTATAAAAAATATAAATCTAGGGAACTATGTCTATAGTCAATTTAATTGTTTTAACAGTCGAAAAATATCTACATAAATTTGAGATCGATGCTGAAAGTTATTGTTTTTTTAATGAAAGTATACTAAATGTCTTGACAATATACCTACAAAATAAGTAATATAAACACCGCACTTTATAAAAGTCCTTATTTTTCCACCATATTTTTGATGAACTATGAAATTTAAGAAACCTAACAATTGCTGCTACTTAACAGTCTCTGTACCTTTAATTACATAGATACTATATAATTACGTGTGTAATGCTACCGCCAAATATCCCCAAGCAAAAGTGATTTAAATTGCATTTAAAAAAGTATAAATGGGATTGCATACTAAGAATTAGATGCCTCATCCCAAAAATTAAGAGTTAGGGATCACTTAATGTACTGGAATGTCTAAGGCAAATAATATTTTGTTATGTATACAAATGCGGATTTAATGTTCAGAAGGCACCTTATGCAAATTTTATGCACAAGAATTTGTAAAGGACGTTATTACAAATCAAATTTGGTCTCATTTTGCTTTACGATGAATGAGGCTTGAATGGCAAGTAGTGGGGCTTTCATTTTCTTCAGCTGTACCTGTATGCTTGCCTGGCATCCAACTTAATGAAATGGAACCAAACTAGACTTTGGATCCATTTTGTAACTTGATTTGCATGCACTAAGAGTTTTAGTTCAGATCGACAATGACTCATACTGAAATAGAAACAAAATGCAATTTTATAACTTTAATAACATTTTAAATGGTTAAACAAATACTTTAAAATCATGTGTCATTTTCAGATTCGTCCTTTTCTTGTATCCTCTTTTCTCTCCAGCAGAACTATTACCAACTACAGGGACAGCCTCGGTTGGAACAATCTTGTATGAATCTTCAATGTTCTCGCTAGCCTAATAAGTACAAATACTGTATAAAAATATCATTTAAATAAAATTATAATGTGCGAAGACAGACACGAAATTCGATTACAAAGAAAATGACGTAAAAATTATAGTAAATGCAAAATCATCCACAATCATAGGAGCGTAGAAGTAACCAATGGAATTCCTCAGTCTAGATATATATCCCGTTTTGAAATATACATACGACATAAAAAAATACACCAAGGTCTCCACAGCAGTTATTGATAAGATTACAAAATTTGTTGACAGCAATTACACATAACATTTAATCTGCCGAAATTATCTCTACATACCTCCTAAATTAATAATAGGAGCATTAATAGGAAGGAACCTCAGATTCAGATTTCAATACAGAAATTTTAAAGTACAAACTCAGTGCATCTATATAAACTTAAAAAATTTTAAATATTTAAATTAATATTTGTAAAGCAAATGTCATCTTCATGAGTTTCTTTTTCATATGGTCCCTTTTTTTTCTAGCAGGACTATTACTTAGTACAAGAGCATCCTCGAATGGATATTATTCATATAAAATTAATATGTATGGATAAAGGTACAAAACACGGTAACATCCACACTGACAAAAAAATTATAGTAAACACAATAGCAGCTAGAGAAATCGAAACATAAAAATAAACAATTAAAGTTCTCCGTCAAGGCATATATCCAGTTCTGAAATTTACATTCTAAAATAATTACACCATGGTCAAACAGCAATTATTAAAAAGTTTGCAAAATTTGTTGGCAACAAAATGTTTAGTAACCTTTAAATCTGAGGAAATTATCCCTAAAAACCTCTTAAATTTATAACAGAAACATTAATAGGAAGGACATTCAGAATCAGAGGATAATCAATAAAAGATTTTTCCTTTACAAGTTTGCAAATATACACAATTTACAGTTAATTTGTCAACACAGAATAAGCCATATTATAAAAATAATCACTGTCTTCAAAACTTTTATAAGCTTTTAAACTAAATAGGTTTATTGAAGGATATAATATGATAGGTTTATTCATAAAAAGCGAATTATGAACAACACAGCAAGGGTCTGACATAACATAAGCATATTCTAATTTTGGTAGCCAAGTAATTGCATAATGTAATTTAATCTTAAAACAACAAAAACTCTTATTTCAAAATATATTTTACTCTAAAAAATATAAATTTAGGGAACTATGCCAATAATCAATTTAATTGTTTTAACTTTCGAGAAAATATCTACATAATTTGGAGGTCGATGCTGACAGTTATTGCCTTTTTAAGAAAAGTATACTAAATGTATTGACAATATACAAAATAAGCAATATTAACACCACTCTTTATAATATCCCCCATTTCTCTACCATATTTGTGATGATCTATGAAATTTCAGAAACCTAACAAATGCTGCTGCTGAACAGTCTTTAGTACTTTTGGTTATATAGAAACTAATTACGTGTATAATATTACCGCCCAATGTCTCCAGAGCAATAGGATATAAATTGCATTTTAAAAAGTATAAATGGGATTGCATGAAAAAAAATTAAAGCCCAATCCCAGAAATTAGGATTATGGATTATTTAATTTATTGGAATGTCTAAGGTAAATAATATTTTGTTATGTATACAAATACGGATTTAATGTTAATGTCTAGACGGAACGTTATGCAAATTTTATGCCAAGAATTTATAGAGGACGTTATTACAAATCAAACGGTGTCTCTAAATATGGTTTACGATGAATGAGGCTCGAATGACAAGAGATGGGGCTTTCATTTCCATCAGCTGTACCTGTGTGCTTGCATGGCATCCAAATTAATGAAATGGAATCAAAGTAGTTTGACTTTGGATCCGTATTATTACTGGATCTGGACTAAAAGATTTAGTTCAGATCGACAATGACATATTAAAATACAAACTCAATGCAATTTTATAAACTTAATAATATTTTAAATAGTTAAAGAAATACGTTAATATCAGGTGTCATCTTCAGATTCGTCCTTTTCTTGTATCCTCTTCTTTTTCCAGCAGAACTATTACCAACTACAGGGACAGCCTCGGTTGGAACAATCTTGTATGAATCTTCAAAGTTCTCGCTAGCCTAATAAGTACAAATGCTGCATAAAACTATTATTTAAATAAAATTAAGGTGTACGAAGACCACAAAATTTCCTTACTCAGAAAATGATGTAAAAAGTACAGTAAACACAAAATCATCCACAACAATTAAAGCATAGAAATGACTAATGAAAGTCCTCAGTCTAGATATATATCCAGTTTTAAAATATACATACGACATAAAAAAATTACAGCAAGGTTACTACAGCAGTTATTAATAAGTTTACAAAATTTGTTGACAGCAAATACTCATAACATTTAATCTGCCGAAATTACTACATACCTCCTAAATTAATAATAGGAGCATTTATAGGAAGGATCCTCAGATTCAGATATTAGTAGAGGAATTTTTAAGTATAAACTCAATGCATCTGTATAAACTTAAAAAATTTTAAATATTTAAACTAATGCTTGAAAAGCAAATGTCATCTTCAGGTTCTTCTTTTGCATTCGGTTTCTTTTTTTTCCAGCAGGACTATTAATTAGTACAAGAGCATCCTCGAATGGACCAAACTTGAGTGGGTCTTTAGGATTCTCTCTAGCCTCATAAGTACAATTGTTGCATAAGAATATTATTCAAATAAAGTTCATATGTAGGGATAAAGGTATAAAACTCGATTACATCCACAACGACATAAAAATTATAGTAAACACAAAAGCATCCACAGAATTCGAAACATAGAAATAATCAAGGCAAACCCTCAGTCCGGATATATATCCAGTTTTAAAATTTACACTCTAAAAAAATTACTTATACCAGGGAAGGAATCTTTACTAGGTAAATTTACTACTAAATTTATATTCATTAAACGAAGTTCTTATATAATTATGACAATGGGTTCCATACACTTTGGTTCATTTTTAAAAACACTTTAAAATTGCCTACAATAATTTGATTACTTTTGGTATTGACAAAGAAGTCTTTTCGATTAGTCAAAGGCCGTATTGAGTCGTGCTTCCTACATACTACTTTAAGCATCTACAACCATTAAATCATAGACTTAACATAGTAAAGTCTTTAGTCTAGATATATATTCAATTTTGCTGTTTACACAAGACATAAAAAGTTCACCAGAGTCACAACAGTAATTAATAAAAAGTTTACAATATTTTTTGACACAAAAATTACTCGTACCATTCATTCTGCAGAATTTCTCTTTAAATTAGTATTATGGATTTTGACTTACTTCTAGTTTTACTTCAAATCGACAATGACTCGTTTTAAAATAAAAACTCAATGCAATTTTGTAATGTTTATTAAATGTTAAATGATAAAACACATACGTCAACATGACATATCTTCAGATTCTCCTTTTCCTTGCATTTACTCTTTTCTCCAACAGCACAATTGCCTGCTTCCGGAGCATCCTCCAATGAATCAAACTTGGATGTATCATTGAGGCTCTTACGGGCCTATGATGTACAAATATTGCAAGTGAATATTATTGAAATAAAATTAAAAAGTACAGAAAAAATCACGATAGTCGATTTCTCGTAAAATGACTTAAAAATTGTAGTAAACCATCCATAGCAATCCAAACATAGATATGAACAAGGACAATCCTCAGTCCAGATCTAGATATATATACAGTTACAAAAATTTTCTTTCGACATAGAAAATACATCAAGGTCACAACAGCAATTATTACAAAGTTTGCAAAATTTGTTGACAACAAAATATCTCGTAACCGTTAAATCTGAGAAAATTATCCCTAAAAATCTCAATCTAATAACAGAAACATTAATAGGAAGGACATTCATAATCAGAGAACAATCTATATAAGATTTTTCCTTTACAAGTTTGCAAATATATACTATTTACAGTTAATTTGTCAGTGCAGAATAAGTCATATTATGAAAATAATGATTGTCTTTAAAATTTATATACGCTTTTAAAACTAAGTAGATTTATTGAACGATATAAGATGATAAGCTTATTCAAAATAAGAGTATCATGCATAATAAACATTGGGCCGAAATAATATAAACATAATTTAATTTTGGTAGCCAAGTAATTACATAAGGTAATTTTGTCTTGAAACTACAGAAGTTCTTATTTCAAAATATTATTTACTCTAAAAAATATAAATCTAGGGAACTATGTCCATAATCAATTTGATATTTTTAACTTTCGAGAAAATATCTACATAATTTTGAGATTGATGCTGGAAGTTATTGAGTTTTTAATAAAGTATACTAAATGTTTTTACAATATACCTACAAAATAAGCAATATAAACACCGCTTTTTTAAAACCCCGTATTTTTCCACCATATTTGTGATGAGCTATGAAATTTCTGAAACCTAACAAATGCTGCTGCAGAACAGTCTTCAGTAGTCTCTGAACTTTGAGTTACATAGATATTATATAAATACGTATGTATTGTTATAGCCTTATGTCCCCAGGACAAAATGATATAAATTGCATTTTAAAAAGTATAAATGGGATTGCATGCAAAAAATTAGACGTCCAATCCCAGAAATTAAAATTATGAATAATTTAATTTACTGGAATGTCTAAGGTAAATAATATTTTGTTATATATACAAATACGGATTAAATGTTCCGACGGCAGTTTATGCAAATTTCATGCACAAGAATTTGCAGAGGACGTTATTACAAATCGAATTTTGTCTCTAAATTTGCTTTAAAAAGAACGAGGCTTGAATGGCAAGAGGTGGGGCTTTCAATTCCTTTAGCTGCACCTGTGTGCTTGAATGGCATCCTGATTAATAATTAATGAATTCAAAGTTGTTTGACTATGGATCCATTTTATTACTGGATCTGCACTGAAAGTTTTAATTCATATCGACAATGACTCATATTAAAATACAAACTCGATGCAATTTTATAAACTTAATAATATTTTAAATGGTTAAACAAATACGTTAATTACATGTGTCATCTTCAGATTCGCCCTTTTCTTGTAACCTCTTTTTTTTCCAGCAGAAGTAGTACCAACTACAGGGACAGCCTCGGTTGGAACAATCTTGTATGAATCTTCAAAGTTCTCGCTAGCCTAATAAGTACAAATGCTGCATGAAAATATTATTTAAATAAAATTAAAATGAGTGTACAAAGACAAACAAGAAACTCGATTACACAGGAAATGACGTAAAAAGTACAGTAAACACAACATCATTCGCAACCATTAAAGCAGAGAAATAAATATTGAAAGTCCTCAGTCTAGATATTTAAAAATTTTTTAATTAAGCAGTTTTTAATTAAGCTGTTTTAAAATTTACATAAGACATACCCCAAGATCTTAACAGCAATTATTAAAAAGTTTGCAAAATCTGTTGACAGCAAATTTACTCGTAACATTTAAATCTGCAGAAATAATCACCGAGCATTAACAGGAAGTACACTCATAATCTGAGAACAATCTATATAAGATTTTTTTACAAGTTTGCAAAAATATTTTATTTAAATTTCGAATATCCACGCAGAAAAATTTGCTTAACAACGGACTAGAGCTATCAAAATGAAAATTGCCATAGTCTGTGAAAAAAAAAATATCCACAAAATGACTGTCTTCAAAACTTTAATAAGTTACTTAAATTAAATATATAGTCTTATTGAACGCTATAATATGATAGGCTTATCGATACGATTATTATGAACGATACACTCAGGGCCCAAAATAACAGAAGTACATTCTAATTTTGTCATCATGTAATTAAATAAGGTATTTTGTTTTCAAAAATAAACAAGGTCATGAGAATAAATATAAACGGTTACTGCAGATTTCAAATTACTTATACCTGGGAACTAAGTCAACTACAACTAAGTCACTAAGTCAATTTACTACTGAATTTATATTCATTAAACAAAGTTCTTACTTATATTATCATGACAATGGGTTCCATACACTTTTGTTCATTTTTAAAAACCCTTTAAAAGTGCCTAAAATAATTTGATTACTTTTAGTGTCTGCAAAGAAGTCCTTTCGATTAGTCAGAGGCCGTATGAAGTCAAGCTTCCTACATACTACTTTAAGCATATACCACCATTAAATCATAGACTTAACATAGAAAAGTCCTCAGTCTAGATATATATACAACTTTAATGTTACACACGACATAAAAAGTACACCAGAGTCACAAAAGTGATTAATAAAAAGTTTACAATATTTGTTGACACCGAAATTACTCGTAACATTTTTTCTGCAGAATTTCTCTTCAAATTAGTATTATGGATCTAAAGAAGTTTGACTTTCTACTAGTTTTACTTCAAATCGACAATGACTCATTTTAAAATACAAACTCAATGCAATTTTATAATGCTTATAAAATGTTAAATGGCAAAACACATACGTCAACATGACATGTCTTCAGATTCTCCTTTTCCTTGCATTTATTCTTTTCTCCAACAGCACAATTGCCTGCTACCGGGGCATTCTCCAATGAATCAAACTTGGATGGATCATTGAGGCTCTCGCTGGCCTATGATGTACAAATATTGCAAGTGAATATTATTGAAATAAAATTAAAATGTACGGAAACAAGCACGATAGTCGATTACTCATAAAATGACTTAAAAATTGTAGTAAACACAAAATCATCCATATCAATCCAAACATAGATATGAACAAGGACAATCCTCAGTCTAGATATATATACAGTTTCAAAATTTTTCAATCGACATAAAAAATTCATCAGGGTCACATCAGCAATTATTACAAAGTTTGCAAAATTTGTTGACAACAAAATATCTCGTAACCGTCAAATCTGAGGAAATCATCCCTAAAAATCTCTTAAACTATTATTAGAAACATTAATAGGAAGGACATTCATAATCATAGGACAATCTATATAAGATTTTTCCTTTACAAGTTTGCAAATATATACAATTTACAATTAATTTGTCAATGCAGAATAAGTCATATTATGAAAATAATGACTGTCTTTAAAACTTTTATAAGCTTTTAAAATTAATAGATTTATTGAACGATATAATATGAAAGGCTTATTCAAAATAAGAGTATTATGAACAATACACATTAGGTCCGAAGTAATATAAACATATTCTAATTTTGGTAGCCAAGTAATTACATAAGGTAATTTAGTCTTGAAACTACAAACATTCTTATTTCAAAATATTATTTACTCTAAGAAATATAAATCTAGGTAACTATGTGCATAATCAATTTAATTGTTTTAACCATCGAGGAAATATCAACATAAATTTTGAGGTCGATGCTGAAAGTTATTGCGTTTTTAATAAAAGTATACTAAATGCCTTGGCTATATACCTTCAAAATAAGCAATATAAACACCGCTCTTTATAAATGATCCTATTTTTCCACCATATTTGTGATGAGCTATGAAATTTCAGAAACCTAACAAATGCTGCTGCAGAACAGTCTTCAGTAGTCTCTGAACTTTTAGTTACATAGATATTATATAAATACGTATGTATTGTTATAGCCCTATGTCCCCAGGGCAAAATGATATAAATTGCATTTAAAAAAGCATAAATGGGATTTCATGCAAAAAATTAGACGTCCAATCCCAGACATTAGAGTTATGAATAATTTAATTTACTGGAATGTCTAAGGTAAATAATATTTTGTTATATATACAAATACGGATTTAATGTTCCGACGGAACGTTATGCGAATTTCATGCACAAGAATTTGTAGAGGACGTTATTACAAATCGAATTTTGTCTCTAAATTTGCTTTAATAAGAACGAGGCTTGAATGGCAAGAAGTGGGGCTTTCATTTTCTTCAGCTGCACCTGTGCTTGAATGGCATCGTGATTAATAAAACGAATCCAAAGTAGTTTGACTATGGATTCATTTTATTGCTTGATCTGCACTGAAAGTTTTCATTCATATCGACAATGACTTATATTAAAATCTCAATGCAATTTTATAAACTTAAAAATATTGTAAATGGTTAAACAAATACCTTAATATCATATGTCATCTTCAGATTCGTCGTTTTCTTGTAATCTCTTTTTTTTCCAGCAGAACTATTACCAACTACAGAACCAGCCTCGGTTGGAACAATGATGTGTGAATCTTCAACGTTCTCGCTAGCCTAATAAGTACAAATGCTGCATAAAACTATTATTTAAATAAAATTAAGGTGTAGGAAGACAAATACGAAACTCGATTACACAGAAAATGATGTAAAAAGTACAGTAAACACAAAATCATCCCCAAAAATTAAAGCATAGAAATAAATAATGAAAGTCCCCAGACTAGATATATATCCAGTTTTAAAATATACATACGACATAAAAATTTACATCAAGGTCACAACAGCAGTAAATAAGTTCATAAAATTTGTTAACAGCAATTACTCATAACATTTAATTTGCCGAAATTATCACTGCATACCTCCTAAATGAATAGTAGGAGCATTTATAGGAAGGACCCTCAGATTCAGATATTAGTACAGAAATTTTTAAGTATAAACTCAATGCATCTGTATAAACTTAAAAATTTTTAAATATTTAAACTAATACTTGAAAAGCAAATGTCATCTTCAGGTTCTTGTTTTGCATTTGGTCTTTTTTTTCTCCAGCAGGATTATTAATTAGTAGAAGAGCATCCTCGAATGGACCGAACTTGAGTTTGTCTTTAGGTTTCTCTCTAGCCTAATAAGTGCAATTGTTGCATAAGAATATTATTCAAATAAAATTAATATGTAGGGATGAAGGTACAAAACTCAATTACATCCACATAAAAGTTATAGATATAATTAACATAAAAATTATAAATATTACATCCACATAAAAATTATAGTAAACACAAAAGCATCTACAGAATTCGAGACATAGAAATAATCAAGGAAAACCTTCAGTCTGGATATATATCCTGTTTTAAAATTTAAACTCTAAAAAATTTACTTATACCAGGGAAAGAATCTTTACTGGGTCAATTTACTACTGAATTTATATTCATTAAACAAAGTTCTTTTATTATTATGACAATGGGTTCCATACACTTTTGTTTATTTTTAAAAACACTTTAAATGTGCCTACAATATTTTGATTACTTTGGTATCTGCAAGAGTCTTTTCGATTATTCAAAGGCCGTATGAAATCGTGCTTCCTACATACTACTTTAAGCATCTACAACCATAAAATTAGAGACTTAGCATAGTAAAGTCCTCAGTCCAGATATATATTCAATTTTAAAGTTTACACATGACATAAAATGTATACCAGAGTCACAACAGTAATTAATAAAAAGTTTACAATATTTGTTGACACCAAAATTACTCGTAATATTTATTCTGCAGAAATTCTCTTAAAATTATTATTATGGATCTAGAGAAATTTGACTTTCTACTAGTTTTACTTCAAATCGACAATGACTCGTTTTGAAATTCAAACTCAATGCAATTTTATAAAATTTATAAAATGTTTGGTAAAACACATACGTCAAAATCACATGTCTTCAGATTCTCCTTTTCCTTGCATCCTCTCTCTTCTCCAACAGAACAATTGCCTGCTACCGGAGCATTCTCCAATGAATCAAACTTGGATGGATCATTGAGGCTCTCGCTGGCCTATGATGTACAAATATTGCAAGTGAATATTATTGAAATAAAATTAAAATGTACGGAAACAAGCACGATAGTCGATTACTCATAAAATGACTTAAAAATTGTAGTAAACACAAAATCATCCATAGCAATCCAAACATGGATATGAACAATGACAATCCTCAGTCTAGATATATATACAGTTATAAAAATTTTCATTCGACTTAAAAAAATACATCAAGGTCACAACAGCAATTATTAAAAATTTTGCAAACTTTGTTGACAACAAAATATCTCGTAACCGTTAAATCTGAGGAAATTATCCCTAAAAATCTCTTAAACTAATAATAGAAACATTAAAAGGAAGGACATTCATAATCAGAGGGCAATCTATATAAGATTTTTCCTTTACAAATTTGAAAATATATACTATTTACCGTTAATTTGTCAATGCAGAATAAGTTATATTATGAAATAATAACTGTCTTTAAAATTTTTATAAGCTTTTAAAACTAAATAGATTTTTTCAACGATATAATATTATAGGCTTATTCAAAATAAGAGTGTTTTGAACAATACACATTGGGTCCGAAATTATATAAACATATTCTAATTTTGTTAGCCAAGTAATTACATGAGGTAATTTAGACTTGAAACTACAAAAGTTCTTATTTCAAAATATTATTTACTCAAAAAAATGTAAATCTAGGGAACTATATCTATAATCAATTTAATTGTTTTAACTTTCGAGAAAATATCTACATAATTTTGAGGTCGATGCTGAAAGTTATTGTTTTTTTAATGAAAATATACTAAATGTCTTGACAATATACCTACAAAATAAAAATATAAACACCGGTCTTTATAAAAAAAAACCCTATTTTTCCACTATATCTGTGATGAGCTATAAAATTTCAGAAACCTAATTTATACTGCTACTGAAAAGTCTTCAGTATAGTCTCTGTACTTTTAGTTACATAGACACTATATAATTGCGTATGTAATGTTACCTCCTCCCCCAACGTCCCCAGTGCAAAATGATATAAATTGCATTTAAAAAAGTATAAATGGGATTGCATGCAAAAAATTAGATACCCAATCCCAAAAATTTAGAGTTATGCATCATTTAATTTACTGGAATGTCTAAGGTAAATAATATTTTGTTATGTATACAAATACGAATTTAATATTCAGACGGCACGTTATGCAAATTTTATGCAGAAGAATTTGTAGAGGATGTTATTACAAATTGAATTTTGTCACTAAATTTGCTTTACGATGAATGAGGCTCGAATGGAAGGAGGTGGGGCTTTCATTTTCTTCAGCTGCACCTGTGTGCTTGAATGGCATCCTAATTAATAAAATGAATCCAAAGTAGTTTGACTATGGATCCATTTTATTACTGGATCGGCACTGAAAGTTTTAATTCATACCGACAATGACTCATATTAAAATGCAAACTCAATGCAATTTTATAAACTTATTAATATTTTAAATGGTTAAACAGATACTTCAATTTCATGTGTCATCTTCAGATTCGTCCTTTTCTTGTATCCTCTTTTTTTTCCAGCAGAACTATTACCAACTATAGGGACAGCCTCGGTTGGAACAATCTTGTGTGAATCTTCAACGTTCTCGCTAGCCTAATAAGAACAAATGCTGCATAAAAAATATTATTTAAATAAAATTAAAGTGTACGAAGTTAGACACTAAACTCGATTACACAGAAAATGACGTAAAAATTACAGTGAACACAAAATCATTCACAACAATTAAAGCATAGAATTAACTAATGAAATACCTCAATCTAGAAATATATCCAGTTTTAAAATATATATACGATATAAAAAATTACACCAAGGTCACCACAGTAGTTAATAATAAGTTTACAAAATTTTTTGACAGCAATTACTCGTAACATTTAATCTACCGAAATTATCACAATATACCTCCTAAATTAATAATAGGAGCATTAATGGGAAGGACCCTCAAATTCAGATTTTAGTACAGAAATTTTAAAGTACGAACTCAATGCATCTGTATAAACTTAAAAAAATAAATAAATATTTAAACTAATACTTGAAAAGCAAATGACATCTTGAGGTTCTTCTTTTTCATTTGAATATTATTCAAACAAAATTAATATGTAGGGATAAAAGTACAAAACTCGATTACATCCACGCAGACATAAAAATTTTAGTAATCACAAAAGCATGTACAGAAATCGAGACATAGAAATAATCAAGGAAAACACTCAGTCTGGATATATTATATCCAGGTTTAAAATTTACATTCGAAAAACATTACATCAATGTCAAACAGCAATTATTAAAAAGTTTGCAAAATTTGTTGGCAACAAAATTTCTCGTCACCTTTAAATCTGAGGAAATTATCATTAATAACCTCTTAAATTAATAGTAGAAACATTAATAGGAAGAACATTCTGAATCAGAGGACCTTCTATATAAGATTTTTCCTTTACAAGTTTGCAAATATATACTATTTACAGTCAATTTGTCAGCGCAGAATAAACCATATTATAAAAATAATGACTGTCATCAAAACTTTTATAAGGTTTTAAAATTAAATAGGTTTATTGAAGGATATAATATATGATAGGTTTATTCAAAATAAGCATATTATGAACAACACACCAAGGATCTGAAATAATATAAGCATATTCTAATTTTGGTAGCCAAGTAATTACATAAGGTAATTTAATCTTGAAACTGCAAAAATTCTTATTTTAAAATATTGTTTACTCTAGAAAATATAAATCTATGGAACTATGCCCATAATCAATTTAATTATTTTAACTTTCGAGAAAATATCTACAAAATTCGGAGGTCGATGCTTACAGTTATTGCCTTTTTACTTTCCTTATGTACATAATGTATAAGCAAAAGTATTGTGACGGGGTCGAAAATTCGAATTCAAGTTTTCGACGGGAAAGAACGTTTCAAGCATCCCTGATCACGAATCAAACATTTTTGAAGTGGTGTGTGTGTGTGTGTGTGTGTGTGTGTGTGTGTGTGTGTGTGTGTGTGTGCGTGCGTGCGTGCGTGTGTGCGTGTGTGTGGAGAGACGATAACTGACGAACGAATGGACCGATTCGAACGAAATTTGGTACAAAAATCAGAATCCGTAAACACTGGAAGCCTATTGTTTTTATATGCAATCGAATATTCAGAATCCTCCTAAATTTTCGAGTGAAATTTTGAAAAAATCGTCAAAAAATCAAAACCGCTAATTAAGTTACGCAAATAGACTTTGTTTATGTAATTTTTCATTAAAAAACGATTGACATAAATTTTAGAACCCTAACATGAACCGTTCTCGAGATATTGCACATTTTTGAAAAAAATTATCCAAAAGTCATATAAAATAAAAAAAAATATTTCCTATTGAGAAACATTTTCACTTTTCATATGTAATACCATGCAATAAATTAGGTGACATCATTCTCGTGGATCAAGCTCGTTCCATTCATGACAAAAGATACTTTGAGTATTACCTTTGTATTTGATCGTCAATAGTCATTTTTCTGCTGTAAGAATAACTTATTTCGTCATCCATAACGCTTGGCGAGATTTTGGCGACGAATTTGGCGGAATATCGCCAACTTGGCGACTTTTTGGAAATGTTGCTAAATTAACGAAAATCTCGTCAAATGGATAAAAATGACGCTAAATCAATAAAAATGACGACTAATTGGCGAAAATTCAATATCTTGGAAAGAATATAATTATAGGAAATTATCTACTATAAGAAAAACCTATTTTTTTTATTGTAAAAGTAGTAAATTCATTACATTATATAAGGAAAGTCATGCGTTGCCCACATCATATTTTTAATAAAAGTATACTGAAAGTTTTGACAATATACAAAATAAGCAATATTAACACCACTCTTTATAAAAGCCCTATTTTTTTACCATATTTGTGATGATCTATGAAATTTCAGAAACCTAACAAACGCTGCTACCGAACAGTCTTTAGTACTTTTAGTTACATAGATACCAATTACGTGTATAATGTTACCGCCCAATGTCCCCAGAGCAAAATGATATAAATTGCATTTAAAAAAGTATAAATGCGATTGCAAGCAAAAAATTAACGCCCAATCCCGGAAATTAGAATTATGGATCATTTAATTTACTGGAATGTCTAAGTCAAATAATATTTTGTTATGTATGCAAATACGGATTTAATGTTAAAGTCCAGGCGGCACGTTATGTAAATTTTATGCCAAGAATTTATAGAAGACGTTATTACAAATCGAATGATGTCTCAAATTTGGTTTACGATGAACGAGGCTCGAATGAGAAGAGATGGGGGTCCCATTTTCTTCAGTTGGATCTGTGTTCTTACATGGCATCCAAATTAATAAAATGGATCCAAAGTTGTTTGACCTGTGGATCCCTTTATTGCTGGATCTGCACTAACAGTTTTAGTGCAAATCGACAATAACTCATTAAAATACAAACTCAATGCAATTTTATAAACATAATATTTTGAATGATTAAACAGATAAGTTAAAATCCTGTATCATCTTCAGATTTTTCCTTTTCTTGTACCCCCCTTTTTTCTCCAGCAGAAATATTACCAGATACAGGGACAATCTCGACTGGGATACACTTGTATGGATTTTCAAAGTGCTCGCTAGCCTCATGAGTGCAAATGCTGCATAGAAATATCAGTTAAATAAAATTAAAGTATACGGAAACAGACATATTGAAATAAAAATTATAGTACACGCAAAATCATCCACAGCCGTTAAATCCTAGAATTAACCAAGAAAAGTCCTCACTCTCTCTCTCTCTCTCTGTATGTATGTGTATGTATATATATATATATATATATATATATATATATATATATATATATATATATATATATATCCAATTTTAAAAAATTTACATACGACATACAAAGTACATCAAGATCTCAACAGCAATTATTAAAAAGGTTGCAAATTCTGTTGGCAGCAAAATTACTCGTAACATTTAAATCTGCAGGCATTACCACTCAACATTAACCGGAAGGACACTCAGATTTTGAGAACAATCTATATTATAACAAGTTTTTTTACAATTTTATAAAAATATTTTTATTTGCATTTCGAATACCAACGCAGAACAAGTTGCGACAAATAAGTTTACATCAAACTAGAGATATCGAAATGAAAATAGAAATTTCACTCGAAAATTTAGGGGTGTTCTGGATTCACGGATTGTGAATTTTGTACCAAATTTCATTCGAATTGCCAAATTTGTTCGTGGAATATCGTCTCCACAGACTCACTGACACACACACCCACACACATACTTTCACACACACACACAGAGAGAGAGAGAGAGAGAGAGAGAGAGAGAGACATCACCTCAAAATTGTTTGATTCGTGATCAGGGATGCTTGAAACGTGCTCTCCCGTCGAAAACTCGAATTCGAATTTTCGACCCCGTCACAATACTTTCCTTATACATTATGTATATAAGGAAAGTAAAAAGTGTTTTCTTTTAGTAAAAGGCCATATATGGCAATGCTTCCTACATTTAATTGCAATATGGTTAAAACTAGAAAACAAACATGTTTAGCATTTCAGCTAAAACTTCTAATTTTTTAGCTTTTTCTGACTTTGGTTAAGTAAATGTCAAACTTGCTTTAAATATTCATATTAAATAAATATAACTTGCCTGCCTAAAATCTATAAAATATCTATATTTCAAACCATATTTTACACTAAAAAATAAAAAACATGACAACTATATCCATAATCATTTAATTAATTACACCTTCGAGAAAATATCTTGATAATTTTGTGTGAAAGGTAAGGACGATGTTAAGAAGCTAATGCTTTTTTTAATAAAAGTATAGTACATGTCTTAGCAAAATAAGAATTCCTTTAACAAAATGCTTTAAAAACTGGCAGTTTAAACGCCGCTCTTCATAGAAGCCCCTATTTCTTAACCACATTTGAGATCAGCTATGAAAACTCAAAAATCTAACGAATGCTGCTGCTTCATAGTCTTTAGCTTCTGCTCATTTAGTTTCAACGATAATATATTATTACTCTGCAATGTAGCCACCCAATTTCCCCAGAACAAAATTGTATAAATTGCATTTAAATATTTATAAATGTGATTGCACGCAAAAATTAGACTCTTAGTCACAAGAATTCGAATTATGGATCATTTAATGTACTGGAATGTCTAAGGTAAATAATATTTCGCTATGCATACAAATATGGTTTTAATGTTCTGACGGGCCCCTTATGCAAATTTTTATGCAAAAGAAGTTGTAGAGGACGTTATTACAAATCAAATGTTATCTGAATGTGCGTCACGATAAACGAGGCTCCAATGAAAAGAGGTAGGGCTTTTATTCTCTTCAGCTGTACCTGTATACTTGCATCGGATCCAAATTAATAAAATGGATCCAAAGAAGTTTGGCTTTGTAAAGGTTTTAGTGAAGATAGACAATGACTCTATTTAAAACGTAAACAATTCAATTTTATATACTTAATAAAATGTAAGCACATACGTTAACAACACATTTCTTCAGATTCTTCCTTTTCTTGTATTCTCTTTTTTTACCAGCAGCAATACGACTTGCTACAGGAGAAGCCTCGATTGGAGAAGACTTGTATGGATCTATAAGGTACTCGCTAGCCTAGGAAGTACAAATGTTGCAAATGAATGTTATTGAAATGAAATTAAAGTGTACAGAAACAGGCACAAAACTCGATTACACAGAAAATGACGTAAAATTATAATAAACACAAAATCATCTACCAATCCAATTTGAATGAATCCGATTTGAATGAATCTTCAAAAGACGCTCTAACCTAATAAATAGAAAGTTGCATCAGAATATTATTTAAATGAAACTGAATTGTACAGAAGCAGGCACGAAACTCGTTTACACTGATATTGAAATAAGAATTATAGAAAACACAAAAGCATCCACAGCATATAATGAATCAAAAAAGGTCGTCAGACTAGATACATATATCCAGTTATAAAATTTTTATTCGACACAAAAAATACATTAAGGTCACAACAATCTATATATATAAAATTGAAAATCTGTCTGTCTGTCTGTCTGTCTGTTTGTCCCGTCATCACGGGAGAACGGCTGAACCGAATTTGATGAAATTTTGCTTTGTGGATAGTCTGGAAACAGACCCACTTAAAATTTAGTCCATGTGTGGAATTTCTGCGATCAGTGGTTCTCGAGATATTAGTAAAAAACAAAATTTTTCTTTGTCTCATCATCACAAGAGAACGGCTTAACCAAATTTGTAGAAATTTTGTGGATAGCCTTGAAATAGCTCCCCATAAATTTAGCCAAAATTTCGAGTATCTAAGACCAGGGGTTGTCGAGATATTAATGAAAAACGAAACTTTTTCCTAGGAGTTCTACTCTCTAACTCCGTGGTTTATCCAAAGAAAAAGCTTGAAAATCGTTTGAAAGTGAATTAAAATTTAATCTCTCAGTTTGATGGGAGATCTTTTGCGCTAATTAGTCACTTTCTGAAAACATGAATTGTCTGAAACATGATTTAAATGCGAAATCTATCTCCATGGTTTATTTTAAACAAGCTTTCACTGAACAATGAAAAGTATAAAGAAATCAAAATGGTTATTTAATTTTGTAGTTTATGAAGAAGATTATATCTTATATCATGTGACTCAGAAACGCAATTAAATTAAATCTGTCTGTTAATTTTAATAATTATTTTTTCGATTTGAATAATAAAAAATAAGGGGGTGTTTAAATTGGTTTCTTCAACTGCACTCTGCTGCTAGAAAAGTAAGTTAGTTCAATTTAAAGAGAAAAAAATCTGATGTGGGCAACACATGACTTTCCTAATATAATGTAATAAATGTACTACTTTTACAATAAACAAAATAGGTTTTTCTTATAGTAGATACTTATATTCTTTCCAAGATATTGAATTTTCGACAATTAGTCGTCATTTTTATTGATTTAGCGAGATTTTCGTTAATTTGGCAACATTTCAAAAAGTCGCCAAGTTGGCGACATACTGCCAAATTCGTCGCCAAAATCTCGCCAAGCGTTATGGATGAAGAAATAAGTTATTCTTACAGCAGATAAATGACTATTGGCGTTCAAATACAAAAGTATTACTCAAAATATATTTTTTCATGAATGGAACGAGCTAGATCCACGAGAATGATGTCACCCAATTTATCGCATGGTATTACATATGAAAAGTGAACATGTTTCTCAAAAGGAAATATTTTTTTTATTTTATATGACTTTTGATAATTTTTTTGAAAAATGTGCAATATCTCGAGAACAGTTCACGTTAGCGTTCTAAACTTTATGTCAATCGTTTTCTAATGAAAAATTACATAAGAAATGTCTATTTGCGTAACTTTATTCGCGATTTTGATTTTTTAACGATTTTTTCAAAATTTCACGCGAAAATTTAGGGGGGTTCTGAGCATTCGATTGCATATAAAAACAATAGGCTTACAGTGTTTACGGATTGTGATTTTTGTACCAAATTTCGTTTGAATCGGTCCATTCGTTCGTCAGTTATCGTCTCCACAGACTCACTGACACACACACACACATACTTTCACACACACTCACACACACACACAGAGACATCACTTCAAAAATGTTTGATTCGTGATCTGGGATGCTTGAAACGTGCTCTCCCGTCGAAAACTCGAATTCGAATTTTCGACCCCGTCACAATACTTTCCTTATACATTATGTATATAAGGAAAGTAATAAATGGATATAAAAATATATTTTAGAAAAGAACGATTTGATATTTCTTATAGCAGTTTTGACTGGATAATATCAATTTCGGTCTTCAGGTTTAAACATTATTATTATTGATATTTTCGGGGATTAGTGATTCAGGGATTATTGATATTTTCAAGTTATTATGCAATTATTTTATTATAACAAAAATTGTTTAAACTCATTTATTGCACTTTGTACGAGTAATTTGCTAAAAATATACCACGGGTATATCTTTTAGTCTACGAGAATATAAGTAGTACAGGTATATTGGTATATGTTTTGACATATATTGGCATATACTGGAATCAATTACGACCTTCTGGTATTCTGGTATAAAGAGTACGGGGATTATTGATATTTTCAATTTATTACGTCATCTCTTTTATTTTGGCAAATATTTTTGAAACTTATATTGTAATACGGGTAATCTTCTACTAACACACTGGCATATTTTCTAATCCGCGACAATATAAGTAGTACGCGGTTGCATATATTGATTCAATTCCTTTTTTTTTTGTGTGTAAATTTGCTTACAAAAGGGGCCAGGATGTTTTATTCTTCAGAACTGCTCGTGAAGATAATTTTGCATAGTGAGAATATATATTCTTAAACTTCTCTTTAGGAGCAATACATTTAATATTTTAACAGAATTTGCACATGATTGCGAATTATAAGTTTCCTTATATTATATACTCCGTACGAAGAACGGGTATGCTGCTAGTCTATATAAATAAAATTAAAAATCTGTCTGTCTGTCTGTCTGTCCCGTAATCACTGGAGAACTGCTAAACCGAATTTGATGAAATTTTGTGGATAGCCTTGAGATAGCTCCCCATAAATTTAGTCTAAGTTTCGAGTATCTAAGACTAGGGATTGTTGAGATATTAATGGAAAACGAAACTTTTTCCTAGGAGTTCTACTCTCTAACTCCGTGGTTGATCCAAACGACAAGCTTGAAAATCGTTTGAAAGTGAATTAAAACTTTATCGCTGAATTTGATGGGAGCTTTTTGCGCCAATTAGTCACTTTCTGAAAACATGAATTGTTTGAAACATGATTTAAATGGGAAATCTATCTCCATGGTTTATATTTCACAAGCTTTTACTGAACAATGAAAAGTATAAAGAAATCAAAATGGTTATTTAATTTCGCAGTTTATGAGGAAGATTCTATATCATATCATGTTGCTCAGAAACGCAATTAAATTAAATCTGTCTGTTAATTTTAATTATTATTTTTTCGACTTGAATAATAAATAAATGGATATAAAAATATATTTTAGAAAAAAACGATTTGATTTCTATTATAGCATTTTTGACTGGATAATATCAATTACGATCTTCAGGTTTAAACGTTATTATTATTTATATTTTCGGGGATTATTGGATTCAGGGATTATTGATATTTTCAAGTTATTATGCAATTGTTTTATTGCGACAAAAAATTTTTAAACTCATATATTGTACGTTGTGCGAGTAATCTTCTACAAATACACGGGTATATCTTCTAATCTATGAGAATATAAGTAGTACAGGTATATTGGCATATATTTTGATATATATTGGAATATATCAGAATCAATTACGACCTTTTGGTATAAAAAGTACGGAGATTATTGATATTTTCAATTTATTATGTCATCTCTTTTATTTTGGCAAATATTTTTGAGACTCATATTTAATGCGGGTAATCTTCTACTGACACACTGGCATATTTTCTAATCTGCAACAATATAAGTAGTACGGAGTTGCATATATCGATTCAATTCCTTTTTTTTTTTTTTTTGTAAATTTGCTTATAAACGGGGCCAGGCCAGGATGTTTTATTCTTCAGATCTGCCAGTGAAGATAATTTTGAATAGTGAGTTCAGATATTCTTAAACTTCTCTTTAGAAGCAATAAATTTAATATTTTAACAGAATTTGCACATGATTGCGAATTATAAGTTTCTTTATATTATATGCTCCTTACGAAGAACGGGTATGCTGCTAGTTATTAATACGTTTGCAAAATTTGTTAGCAGCAAAATTACTAGTAACATTTAATCTGCAGAAATTTTCACTAAATACCTCTTAAATTAATAATAGAAACATTAATAGGAAGCACATTAAGAAACAGAGGACTATCTATATAACATTTTTTACAAGTTTGTAAATATATACTATTTTTATTTAGATTATCAACGCAAAACACATTGCTGAATAATGAACTACAGATACAAAAACCTATCATCTGAAGATAATGGCCATACTCTGAAAAAAAAAGGCTGTCTTTAGAACTTTAATAAGCTTTTCAAACTTATTAGGCTTATTGAATGCCATACTATGATAGGCTTATTCACTAAGCTTATCATTAGCAATGCACTCATAATCTGAAATAACAGAAGCAATTTTCGAAACTTAATGTTAAATGGTTAAACACATACGTTTAAATCACATATCTTCACATTCTCCTTGTATTCCCTTTTTTCTTCAACAGCAGTATTACCTGCTACAGGGGCAGCCTCAATTTGAGAAGACTTGGATGGATCTATAAGGAACTCGCTAACCTAGGAAGTACAAATGTTGAAAATGAATATTATTGAAATGAAATTAAAGTGTACGAAAACAGGCACGAAACTCGATTATACAGAAAATGACGTCAAATTATAGTAAACACAAAATCATCCACAACAATCGAGGCATGAACCAAGGACAGTCCTCAGTCCAGATATAAATCCAATAATAAAATTTACATAAGGCATAAAAATACAAAGTCACAACAACAATTTTGTATAAAGTTTACAAACATTCTTAACAGCAAAATTACTCATATTTAAGCTGTAGAAATTTTCACTAAATACTTCTTAAGTTAATAATAGGAGCATTAATAAGAAGAACATTCAGGATTAGAGGTTAATCTATATAATCTTTTTTACAAGTTTGAAATATATACAATTTATATTTAGATTATCAACACAAAACATGTTGCTCAATTGCCATACTTTAAAAAAATGACTATTGTCAAAACTCTTATAAGCTTTTTTAAACGAAATAGGCTTATTGAACGCTATAATGGCAGCACATGACTTTCCTTATAAGATGTAATGAATTTACTACTTTTACAGTAAAAAAAATAGATTATTTTCAGAGTAGTTATTTATATTCTTTCCAAAATATTGAATTTTCGTCAATGAGTCGTCATTTTCCATGTCGTCATCATCAATGAGTCGTCATTGATTTAGCGTCATTTTTATCCATTTGGCGAGTTTTTCGTTAATTTAGCAACATTTAAAAAGTCGCCAAGTTGGCGACATTCCACCAAATTCGTCGCCAAAATCTCGCCAAGCGTTATGGACGGAGAAATAAGTTATTCTTACAGCAGATAGATGACTATTGACGTTCAAATACAAAAGTATTACTCGAAGAATCTTTTTTCATGAATGGAACGAGCTAGATCTACGAGAGTGATGTCACCCAATTTATCGCATGGTATTACATATGAAAAGTGAACATGTTTCTCAATAGTAAATATTTTTTTTATTTTATATGACTTTTTGACATTTTTTTTTGAAAAATCTGCAATATCTCGAGAACGGTTCATGTTAGCGTTCTAAAATTTATGTCACTCGTTTTCTAATGAAAAATTTCATAAAAAATATCTATTTGCGTAACTTTATCAGCGGTTTTGATTTTTTGACGATTTTTTCAAAATTTCACTCGAAAATTTAGGGGGGGTATCTGAACATTCGATTGCGTGTAAAAACAATAGGCTTCCAGTGTTTACGGATTGGGAGTTATTGTACCAAATTTTGTTCGAATCGGTCCATTCGTTCGTCAGTTATCGCCTGACATCACTTCAAAAATATTTGATTCGTGATTAGGGTTGCTTGAAAAGTGTTCTCCCGTCGGAAACTCGAATTCGAATTTTCGATCCCGTTACAATACTTTCCTTATACATTATGTATATAAGGAAAGTAATAAGGTAATTTAGTCTTGAAAATGTATACACTGACATGCGGGTAAATATACACGGTTACTGAAGTTTTTAAATTACTTAGATCAGGGACATAATCTTTACTAGGTCAGTTTACTAAAATTATATGTAATAAAACAAATTTTAACAAGAAAGATCAATCATGCTTAAAGCATGGATTATGAAACACTTTCCAACTTCAATGCAATTTTATTTAAACAAGTCTAAAATGCAATACATTCCTTGGTAATATTTTGAAACTTATCACAATACTACATTAATTTATTATATTTGAAAACTCAAACCTTCATTGAAAAAAATGAACTTCATTCAAATGACGGCATTGAAATATAAATTGCCTGGTTTAAACATCTCTAAAATTCGATACATTCCTCGGTAATTTTTTTAAAACTATCATAATACTACGATAATTTATTATATTTGAAAACTTCAACGAAAACAACTGAAATTCATTCAAATGACGTCATAGAAAAAATAACACGCCTGGATCTCTCTATAAAAACAGGATTTCATTCATAACTTTCTCCCATTCATTTCATTCATCGCAAAACTATAATAATTTACTTTATTTAAACATTTTGTTTAAGACCATGGAGCTACAAAAAATTGAACTCTATGCTTGAAACTTCATCGAAAAAAATCGTCCTTCTCTTTATGAAATCAATTAATATTTCATTCATATCAGCTATGCAGACTCCATGGGCTAAATAATTTTGTGTTAAAAAAATACAGAAATTCTAATACAACTCATTCTACATATTTTACTGTTTACATTTTACATAAGTGAAAATTAGGCTTCGTTGTAGAAATAATCAAATTTGGATGATCATTTAAATTCAAATATATTGTAATTGCGTTGTTTCAGTATGTTGATGCACAGAATTTAAGCAAAAATAAAGTGGTTTTAGGACGGATACAACATTCAATATGAATAATAAAGAACTTCAAAAATCACGATTTTGAGACAAGATGGATACCATATATCATTTTGAAATGGGTCACGTGATTTTTCATGTCATGGTCACGTGATCGCTTTATATAAAAAATGTAATTATTATTTTAATGTTTATTTAAAAAACTACTGAATATATTTCGCTGAATTTTTTTTATATATTTTATGGAACAATTTGAATATTACCTAAAATTTTCGAAGTAATTTGTGAATTTTAAATCTGCTTAAAAAATGTTTGAAGAATTAGGTCCCATAGGGCTCAATGTATTTCATTTTTCAACCCGGGTTCAATCCAAAACTAATTGGGTGATATTATTCATTTATATTCCCATAAGTCCTACAGACCGTCTGGACAACATACTAAAATTTCATTTAGATTAAGTCATTTTTACGGCAGTTATCGTGCTAATGGACAGACAGACAGACAGACAGACAGAATGAACAAAGTCATAAACACTTTTCAACTTTGTTGTAAAGTGTTAAAATATGTTCATATTACTTAGTTTAACATGACAAAGGTCAAATATTTCTTACTCTATATTCAATTTTAAACGCTCTATAAAGTTTGAATATTATTGCTATCTGCAAAGAAGTGTTTTCTATTATTCAATGGCCAGATTTAGCAGTACTTCCTACTTTTAATCGCACCAGGTTTAAGCTACAAAACAAAAATCATTAGCATTTTAGCTACATTTTCACTTATTTAGCTTTTGCCGACTTTGGTTAAGTAAATGCCACACTTTTTTTGTAAATATCCATATAAAATAAATATAAAATTCATGCCTGAAAACTACAAAAATTCTTGTTTCAAAATATTTTTTAAACTAAATGAAAATCTAGATAAATATATCGATCATCATTTTAATCGATTTACCTTCTGAAAAATATCTACATAATTTTGAGGTCGATTCTAAAAGCTATTGCTTTTTAGTAAAAATGTATTAATATTTTAGCAAAATAATTTAAAAAATCTGATGTGGGCAGCACATGACTTTCCCTGCAGACTTATATTCACGTTATCTTTATTGTTTTTATAATTAATTCACTTTTAATTCAATTTTCGTTCTCATTTGATAAATGGACTTCTTTTCAAAGGTGGCGTAGAGAAAATACGAAAAAACTAAAATATCTCAAGAACGGCTAGTCCTAGTGTAATGGGATTGGTCTTATTTTTTCTTCGTTAAAAATTACGTATTAAACAAGCATTTTATGGATATATTTGAGCATACGTAGATTTTTATTTTAGATTTTTGTGATTTTTGCGGGCCATTTTGCAACAAAATCAGGTTATTTTTTTGTCGAATCATACCAAAATCTAATCAGCACCAGGGTGTCTCACAAGTGACTTACCTACCAAATTCTGTGAAATTCGGTCCATTATTTTTTCAGCTAGAGTGGATACAAACTTTTGCGGGCCATTTCGCTAAAAAAGGCGGGTTCTTTTATCCCGAATCGTACCCAAAACTAATCAGCACCAGATTCGCCCACAAGTGACTTAAATACCAAATTTCATGAACTTCGGTCAGTTACCTTTTTAGTTAGTGTGGATACAAAATCTGCACTGACTGACAGACAGACACACAGACGTCACGCTAAAAATAGTTTTTCCGTATTCTAGAGGTCTCGAAACGTGTAGATCCGTTGAAAACTCGAGTTGCGATTTTCGACATGATTCCAATACTTTCCCTATACATTACCATGTATTGCAGGGAAAGTAAAATGAGCAGTTTAAACCCGTTCTTCACGAAAGCCCCTATTTGCTTTTCTTAATAAAAGTATACTAAATGTTTTAGCAAAATAAGATTTCTTTTAACAAAATACTTCAAGAATAGGCAGTTTAAACCCCATTCTTCATAGAAACTCCTATTTTCCCACCATGTTTGTAATGAGATATGAAATTTCAAAAATCAAGCAAATGCTGCTACTGAACAGTCTTTAGTAGCCTCTGTAATTTTAGTTATATCGATACCATATAATTACTTGTGTAATATTACCGCCGAATGTCCCCAGGGCAAATATATAAAATGCATTTCAAAGATATAAATTGCATTCAAAAGAGTATAACTGTAATTGCTTGCAAAAAATTACTCGTCCAATCCCAAAAATCAGAGTTATAGATATTTTTATGTACTGGAAAGTCTAAGGTAAATACATTTTTTTATGTCCACAAATTTGGTTTTAATGTCCAGACAGGTCCTTAAGCAAATTTTATGCACAAGAATGTGTAGAAGACCATATTGCAAATCGAATGGTGTCTTTAATTTTGCTTTACGATAAACGAGGATCGAACGACAAAAGGTGGTGCATTTTTTCCTACTTTCCCTGCAATACATGGTAATGTATGGGGAAAGTATTGGAATCATGTCGAAAATCGCAACTGGAGTTTTCGACGAATCTACACGTTTCGAGACCTCTAGAATACGAAAAAACTATTTTTAGCGTGACGTCTGTGTGTGTGTCTGTGAGTCTGTCTGTCTATGCAGATTTTGTATCCACTCTAACTCAAAAACTAATGGACCGAATTTCATAAAATTCGGTGGATTTGTCATTTGTAGACACCCTGGAGCTGATTAGATTTTGGTACGATTCGGGATAAAAGAACCCGCCTTTTTTTGCGAAATGGCCCGCAAAAGTTTGTATCCACTCTAGCTGAAAAACTAATGGACCGAATTTCACAAAATTTGGTAGATAAGTCATTTGTGGAACACTCTGGTGCTGATTAGATTTTGGTAAGATTCGAAAAAAAATAACCTGCCTTTTCTGGCAAAATGGCCCGCAAAAAATCTCCAAAATCTAAAATAAAAAACTACGTATGCTCAAATATTTCCATTAAATGCTTGTTTATTACGTAATGTTTAACGACGAAAAGACCAACCCCATTACACTAGAACTAGCCGTTCTCGAGATATTTTAGTTTTTTCGTATTTTCTCTAGGCCACCTTTGAAAATAAGTCCAGTTATCAAATGAGAACGAAAATTGAATTGAAAGTGAATTAAATTTAATTAAAATAAAGAGAACATGAATATAAGTCTGCAGGGAAAGTCATGTGCTGCCCACATCAGATTTTTTTTCAGCTGTACCTGTATGTTGAACTATATATGCCCAACACCAAACTAAAGACATCAAAATCACAATAGCTATTCTCAGAAAAAAAACATAAGCTTTTTAAAACATAAGCTTTTTGAACTAAATGGGCTTATTGAACGCTTTAATATGATAGACTTGTCCATTTATCGTATTATGAACAAAACACCCAGGTTCCGAATTAACAGAAGCTTATTCTAATTTAGTCGCCAACTAAATAAAATAATTTAGTTTTGAAAAATTATACACGGTATTGTGGATAAATATACACGGTTACTGAAATTTTTAAATTACTTTTTTCAGGAAAAGAATCTTTACTAGTTAAGTTTACTGAAATTATATGCAATAAATCAAATTTTAAGAAAAATGTTCAGCTTACTTATTACTTTCCTTATATACATAATGTATACGGAAAGTATTGTGACGGGGTCGAAAATTCGAATTCGAGTTTTCGACGGGAGAGCACGTTTCAAGCATCCCTGATCACGAATCAAACATTTTTGAGGTGATGTCTGTGTGTGTGAGTGTGTGTGAAAGTATGTGTGTATGTGTGTGTCAGTGAGTCTTTGGAGACGATAACTTACGAACGAATGGACCGATTCGAACGAAATTTGGTTCAAAAATTGAAATCCGTAAACACTGGAAGCCTATTGTTTTTATACGCAATCGAATATTCAGAACCCCCCTAAATTTTCGAGTGAAATTTCGAAAAAATCGTCAAAAAATCAAAACCTCTAATAAAGTTACGCAAATAGACATTTCTTATTTAATTTTTCAGTAGAAAACGATTGACATAAATTTTAGAACGCTAACACGAACCGTTCTCGAGATATTGCACATTTTAAAAAAAATTTATCAAAAAATCCCGTAAATAGAAAAAATATATTAACCGTTGAGAAACATGTTCACTTTTCATATGTAATATCATGCGATCAATTTGGTGACATTATTCTCGTGGATCTAGCTCGTTCCATTCATGAGAAAAGATACTTTGAGTAATACTTTTGTATTTGAACGCCAATAGTCATTTATCTGCTATAAGAATAACTTAGTTCTCTGTCCATAACGCTTGGCGAGATTTGGTGACGAAATTGGCGGAATGTCACCAACTTGGCGACTTTTTGAAATGTTGCAAATTAACGAAAATCTCGCCATCTGAATAAAAATGACGCTAAATCTATGAAAATGACTACTAATTGTCGAAAACTCAATATCTTGGAAAGAATATAAGTATCTACTATAAGAAACACCTATTTTTTTACTGTTAAAGTAGTAAATTCATTGCATTATATAAGGAAAGTCATGTGCTGCCCACATCAGATTTTTTTACTGTAAAAGTAGTAAATTCATTGCATTATATAAGGAAAATCATGTGTTGCATTATATAAGGAAAGTCATGTGTCAAGTGTATCAGGGTTTGAACTAGAAAATAAACATCTTTAGCATTTTAGCTGAAATTTCAAATTATTTTATCTTTGTAAATATCTATATTAAATAAATATAAAAGACTTGCCTGAAAACCATAAACAGTCTTAGTTCAAAACATTTTTTGCATTAAAAAATAAAAACATAGTTAAATATATCCATAATCATTTTATTTGATTTAACGGAGAATATATTTACATAATTTAAATGTCGATGCAAAAGGCTATTGCTTTTTTAATAAAAATACACTAAAGTTTTAAGAAAAATAGATTACTTCTAGCAACATACTTGGAAAATGGGCAATTTAAATCCCGCTTTTCACAATATTCCCCAAATATTTGTGTTGAGCTATGCAAACAGAAACCTAACAAATGTTGCAACTGAACAGTCTTTGGTAGCTTCCGTACTTTTAGTTCCAACGATAATATAAAATTGCGTGTGTAATGTTACCGTCCTGTGTTCCCAGGACAAAATTGTATTTACAAGTTTATAAACGTGATTGCATCTCAGACATTGCACAGAAAATTTATGTATATTTTTATGTACTGGAAAATAATATTTTTTATGTATACAAATATGGTTTTAATGTTCAGGCGTACCCCTTATGCAAATTTTATGCACAAGAAGTTGTGTAAAGGACGTTATTAAAAATCGAATGATGTCTTTAAATTTACTTTAAGGTAAACGAGGTTCGAACGGCAAGGCGGGGCGTTTTTTTTTTTTTTTTTTTTTTGTTTTTTTTTTTTTTTGTTTTGTTTTTTTTTTTTTTTTTTTTTTTTTTATCTCTACCTGTCATTATCACGGGATCCAAATTAGTATTATGGATCTAAAGTAGTTTGACTTTCGACAAGTTTTACTTCATATCGGCAATGACTCGTTTTAAAATACAAACTCAATGCAATTTTATAAAGTTTATAAAATGTTAAATTGTAAAACACATACGTCAACATGGCATATCTTCAAACTCTCCTTATCCTCGAATTCACTCTTTTCTCCAACAGCGCTACTGCCTGCTACCGGGGCATCCTCGAATGAATCATTAAGGCACTCGCTGGACTAGGAAGTACAAATATTGCAAGTGAATATTATTGAAATAAAATTAAAGTGTATGTAAAGAAGCACGATAGTCGATTACACAGAAAATGACTTAAAAATTGTAGTAAACACAAAATCATCCACAGCAATCCAGACGTAGAAGTAACCAAGGACAGTGTTCAGTCTAGATATAAATCCAATTTTAAAATTTACGTTAGACATAAAAATACATCAAGGTCACAACAGCAATTTTGTAAAGTCTACAAATATTATTGACAGCAAAATTACTCACAATATTTAATCTGCAGAAATTTTCATTAACTACCGATTAAATTAATAATAGGAGCACTAATAGAAAAAACAATCAGAATCGGAGGAAAGTCTACATAAGATGTTTTACAAGTTTGTAAATATATATACTATTTATATTTAGATTATCAACGCAGAACCACTTGATCAACACCGAACTAGATATATCAAAATGACAATAACCATATTCTCTAAAAAGGAATGTCGTCAAAACTTTTATAAACTTTTTAAACGAAATAGGCTTATTGAACGCTATAATATAGGCTTTTTCAATAGGATTATTGTGAACGACATACAAAGGGTCCCACCTAACACAAGTGTATTCTAATTTTGGTCACCAAGTGTTTGGTCATAAGATAATTTAGTCTTGAAAAAATATACACGGTTATATGAATAAATATAAAAGATTACTGAAGTTTTTAAATGGTTAATAACAGGGAAATAATCTTTAATAGGATAATTTAAGAAAACTATAAAATTAAACCATGCTTTAAATACATTTCATCTTGCTTAGTTTATTATGACAAGGGTCAAGTGGTCCTTATTATATTTTTTCGTTTACAAAAGCAATTTAAAAGTAACTATAATAATTTGAATATTTTTACTATTTGTAAAGAAAAGTTTTCTATTATTCAATGACCATGCATCTTGGCCATCTGGCCATTGATTAATATATATGTTCAGGCAAGAATTTCAATTTCAACAGGATTAAACTACAAAACAATAATATTTAGCATTTTAGATAAATTTTCATTTATTTAGCATTCTCCGACTTTGGCAAAATCAATGTCAAACTTGTTTTGTATATATCCATTTTAAATAAATATAAGATGCTTGCCTGAAAACTACAAAAATGCTTATTTCAAAGCATATTTTACACTAAAAAATTAAAAGTCTTGAGAACTATATCCATAATCAATTTAAATAATTAAACCTTCAAGAAAACATCTACATAATTGTGTGCAAAAGGTAAAGAAGATGCTAAAAAACTATTGATTTTTTAATAAAAGTATACTAAATATTTTAGTAAAATAATATTTCCTTTAGAAAAATGCATAAAAAATGGACAGTTTAAACACCACTCTTCACAGAAGGTCTTATTTCCACACCATATTTATGATGAGCTATGAAAACTCAGAAACCTAATAAATGCTGCTGCTAATCAGTCTTTAGTAGCTTCTATACATTTAGTTACATTAATAATATATAATTACGTCTGTAATGTAACCGACCAGGGTTTCAAGGACAAAAGTGTATAAATGTTGTAAATGCATGTTATAAATGCATGATTGCATGTAAAAAAATCTTATGTGAGCAGCACATGACTTTCCCTGCAGACATATATACATGTTCTCTTTAATTTAATTAAATTTATTTCACTTTTAATTCAATTTTCGTTCTCATTCGGTAACCGGACTTGCTTTCAAAGGTGGCGTAGGGAAAATACGAAAAATTAAAATATCTCGAGAACGGCTAGTCCTAGTGTAATGGGGTTGGTCTTTTTCTTTTCTTCTCTAAAAATTACGTATTATACAAGCATTTAATGGATATATTTGAGCATACGTAGTTCTTTAGTTTGGATTTTGACGATTTTTGCGGGCCATTTTGCCAAAAAAAGGCAGGTTATTTTTTCTGAAGGATACCAAAATCTAATCAGCACCAGGGTGACCCACAGATGACTCATCTGCCGAATTTTGTGAAATTCGGTCCATTAGTTTTTCAGTTACAGTGAATACAAGCTTTTGCGGGCCATTTTGCATGAATAGGCGGGTTCTTTTATCCCGAATCGTATTCAAAACTAATCAGCACCAGACTCACCCACAATTGACTTACCTACCAAATTTTGTGAAATTCGGTCCATTAGTTTTTTAGTTAGAGTGGATACAAAATCTGCACAGACAGACAGACAGACAGACAGACAGACACACAGACACATAGACAGACAGACAGTCACACAGACGTCACGCTAAAAATGGTTTTCGTATTCTAGAGGTCTCGAAACGTGTAGATTCGTCGAAAACTCGAGTTGCGATTTTCGACATGATTCCAATACTTTCCCTATACGTTACCATGTATTGCAGGGAAAGTAAAATTAGACTCCCAGTCCCAGAATTTAGAGTAATTTATATTTTTATGTACTGGAATGTTTAAGGTAATTAAATTTTTGTTATGTATACAAATATGGTTTTAATTTTCAGGCGGTCCCTTATACAAATTATAAGCACAAGAAATTGTAAAGGACGTTATTATAAATCGAATGTTTTCCCTAAATTTGTTTTACGATGAACGAAGTTCGATTGACAAGAGGAGTGGTTTTTCTTTCAAAGCCGTACCTGTATGCCAGCATGGAATTCAAATTAATAAAATGGATCCAAAGTAGTTTGATTTTCTAAATGTTTTAGTGCAGATCGACAAGGACTCATTTTAAAATACAAACTCAGTTCAAATTTATAAATTTAATAAATTGCTAAATAGTTAAATATGTACGTTAACTTTACATACCTTCAGATTCTTCCTTTTCTTGTATCCTCTTTTTTTCCCACCAACACAATTAATTGCAAAAGGAAAATCCTTAAATGGATCAAGCTTGAATGAATCTTCAAAAAACCATCTAGCCTAACAAATACAAAGACTCATAAGAATATTATTTGCATAAAACTTTTTTTTTAATGGCCAGGCACTTGACTTTCGTCATTCGCCTTTCGTCAGCGGCCAGAACGTGAACCATTTAGCCGTTCTAAGACGTTGCCCCAGGAGCACCAGAGGGGGGTGGAACACACTACGCCCACAACACAAACGTCCATGCCTTACATGGGACTCGAATCCACAACGCAGCGGTTGAGCGATTGCTGTGGAAACGCTCGCCTTGACCACACGACAACTGCGTCGACATTTACATAAAACTAAATTGTACGGAAACAATCGCGAAATTCGATTACACTGACATTGACGTAAGACTCATAGTAAACACAAAAGCATCTACAGCCATCAAAGCATACAATGAATCAAGAAATGTCATCAGTCATGTCCTGTTTTAAAAAAAATTTTATTCCGACATAAAAAATTCATCAAAGTCACAACAGCAATTGGTAAAATGTTTGCAAAATTTGTTAACAGCAAAATTACTGGTAACATTTAATCTGCAAAAATCGTAATTAAATATCTCTTAAATTATTAATAGGAGTATTAGTAAAAAGAACACTCAGAATCAGAGGACAATTTATATAAGATTATTTACAAATTTGTAAATATATACTATTTACATTTAGATCGTCAAAGCAAAAGAAATTGCTCAACACCGAGCTAGAGATATCAGAGTCTATCATTTGAAGGCAATAGCCATATTCTGGGAAATTACTCAAAATTACTCTGACTGTTTTCAGAAATTTAATAAGCTTTTTAAACTTATTAGACTTATTGAATGCCATAATGTGATAGGCTTATTCACGAAGCTTATCATGAGCCGATCACTCATATTCCGAAATAACACAAGCAATTTTTGAAACTTAATTAAATGTTAAATGGTTAAACACATACGCAAAAATCATACATCGACAGATTCTCCTTTTCCTTGTATCCTCTTCTTTCTCCAACAGCAGTGTCACCTGGAGCAAAGATGTCTGGAAGTTCTTCGTAATTGATGGCCTAACAAATACAAATGTTGAAAAAGAATATGACATTGGAGTGTACGGAAATAAGTACGAAACTCGATTACATAAAAAATGAAGTAAAAATGACATTAAAACAAAATCATCCGCAACAATCGAGACATAGAAATAACCAAGGACAGTCCTCAGTCTAGATATAAATCCAATTTTAAAATTTATATGACATTAAAATACATCAAGGTCACAAAAGAAATTTTGTATAAAGTTTAAAAATATCGTTGACAGCAAAATTACTCATATCTAATCTGCAGAAATTTTCACTAAATACCTCTTAAAATAATAATAGGACCATTAATAAGGAGAACGTTCAGAATCAGAGGGTAGCCTATATAATAGATTTTTACACATGTTTGTACATATATATAAATTATATTTAGATTATCAACGCAAAAAATACTGCTGAACATCAAACTAGAGATATCAAAATGACAAGAGACATACTATGAAAAAATGACAGTCGTCAGAACGCTTATAAGCTTTTTAAACCAAATTGCCTTACTGAACGCTATAATAGGAGAGGCTTACTCAATAAAATTATTATAAACGACACACCCAGGATATCGAACTAGAGATATAAAATTCTATCATCTGAAGGCAATATCCATACTCTGAAAAAATGGGGTTTTTTTTCAGAACTTTAAGATTTTTAAACTAAATAAGCTTATTGAATGCTATATTTTGATAGGCTAAATTACTAAGCTTATCATGAGCAATGCACCTATAATGGCAAAAGTAATTTTATTAACTTAATGTTAAATGGTTAAACATATACGTTAAAATCACATATCTTCAGATTTACCTTTTCCTTGTATTCTCTTTTTTCTCCAACAACACTATTACCTGCTACAGGAGCAGCCAAGACTGGAGAAAACTTTGATGGATCTTTAAGGCACTCGCTTGCCTAGAAAGTACAAATGTTGTACGATGTAGTACGAACTCGATTACATAGAAAATGAATTAAAAATTACATTAAAAAAAATCATCCACAACAATCGAGACATAGAAATAACCAAGGACAGTCCAAAATCTAGATATAAATCAAATTTTAAAATTTACATGACATTAAAATACATCAAGGTCACAAAAGCCATTTTGTATAAAGTTTATAAATATCATTGACAACAAAATTACTTATATTTAATCTGCAGAAATGTTCACTAAATACCTCTCAAATTAATAATAGGAGCATTAATAAGAAGAACGTTCAGAATCAGAGGGTAACCTATATAATACTCTTTTACATGTTTGTAAATATATACAAATTATATTTAGATTATCAACGCAAAACATGTTTCTGAACACCGAAGTAGAGATATCAAAATGACAGCAGCCATATTATGAAAAAATGACTATCGTCAGAACTCTTATAAGCTTTTAAAGGAAATTGCCTTATTGAATGCTATAATATGAGAGGCTTACTCAATAAGATTATTATAAACAACACACCCAGGATAAACTAGAGATATCAAATTCTGTCATCTGAAGACAATATCCATACTCTGAAAAAATGAATGTTTTCAGAACTTTAATAAGCTTTTTAAACTAAATCAGCTTATTGAATGCTATATTGTGATAGGATTCATCACTAGGCTTATCATCAGCAATGCATCTATAATAACAAAAGTAATTTTATTAACTTAATTGAATGTTAAATGGTTAAACATATATGTTAAAATCACATACCACCGTATTCTTCTTTTTCCTGTATCTTCTTTTTTTTCCAGCAGTACTATGAGTATTACTCGCTATAGGGGCATCCTTGAATGAATCTTTAAGGCACTCGTTACTCTAATAAATACAAATGTCGTATAAAAATATTATTGAAAAAAAATTGAAATGTATAGAAAAAAGTCCGAAACTCTATTACACAGAAACTGACATAAAAATTACAGTAACCATAAAATCATCCACAGCAAACGTGACATAGCAATAAACAATGATAGTCCTCAGTCTTGATATATATCCAATACATAAAACAAAAAATACATGGCGTACGCAACAGTAATTTTTATAAAATTTACGAAAACAGATACGAAACTTAATTATACAGACGTAAAAATTATAGTAAACTCAAAATCATCCACAGTCATTAAATCACAAAATTAACCCAGGAAATGTCCTCAGTCTCTATAGATATATATCATTTTTAACACTTTGCAACAATGTTGAGAAGTGTTTATGACTTTGTTCACTCTGTCTGTCTGTCTGTCAGCACGATAACTGCCGTAAAGTGACTTAATCAAAATGAAATTTTAGTATGTTGTTCAGAGTGTCTGTGGGACCTATGGGAATATAAATGAATACTATCACCCAATTAGGTTTGGATTGAACACGGGTTGAAAAAATGAAATACATTGAGCCCTATGGGACCAAATTTTTCAAACATTTTTTAAGCGGATATAAAATTCACAAATTGCTTCGAAAATTTTAGGTAATATTCAAATTGTTCCATAAAATATATAACAAAAATTCAGCGAAATGTGTTCAGTAGTTTTTTAAATAAAAATTAAAATAATAATAACAGCTCTTATATAAAGCGATCACGTGACCATCATATGAAACGATCACGTGACCCACTTCAAAATGACATATGGCATCCATCTTGTCTCAAAATCGTGATTTTTAAAGTTCTTTTTAATTCATATTGAGTGTTGTATCCGTCCTAAAACCATTTTATTTTTGCTTAAATTATGTGTACCTACATACTAAAACAACGCAATTACAATATATTTGAGTTTAAATGCTCATCCAAATTTGATTATTTTTACAACGACGCCTATTTTTCACCTATGTAAAATGTAAACAGCAAAATATGTAGAATGAGTTGTATTAGAATTGCTGTATTTCTTTAACACAAAATCATTTAGTTCATGGAGTCTGCATAGCTGATATGAATGAAATATTCATTGATTTTACACAGAGAAGGACGATTTTTTTCGATGAAGTTTTACGCATAGAGTTTAATTAATTGTAACTCCATGGACTTAATTTTTAAATAAAATTAATTATTATAGTATTGTGATAAATGACATGAATGGGAAATTATTTATGAATGAAATGCTGCTTCTATAGAGAGAGGCAGGCGTGTTATTTTTTCTATGACGTCATTTGAATGAATTTCAGTTGTTTTCGATGAAGTTTTCAAATATAATAAATTATCGTAGTATTATGATAATTCTAAAATTATTACCGAGGAATATATCACATTTTAGAGATGTTTAAATCAGGCAATTTATATTTCAATGCCGTCATTTAAATGAAGTTCATTTTTTTCGATGAAGGTTTAAGTTTTCAAATATAATAAATTAATGTAGTATTGTTTGTAGTAAAAGTTTTAAAATATTACCGAGTAATGTATTGCATTTTAGATATGTTTAAATAAAATTGCATTGAAGTTAGAAAGTGTTTCATAATTAATGCTTTAAGCATGATTGATCTTTCTTGTTAAAATTTACATACGACATAGAAAATACATCAAGATCTCAACAGCAATTATCAAAAATCCGTTGACAGCATAATTACTCACGACATTTAAATCTGTAGAAAGTAAGACAGATCATTAACAGAAAGGACACTCAGATTCTGAAGACAATCTATATAATATATTTTACAAGTTTGTAAAAAATTTTTATTTACATTTTGAATATCAACGCAGAACAAGTTACCCAACACCGAATTAGAGATGCCGAAATGAAATTATCCCTACTCTGTGAAAAAAAATTATCCAGAAAAGAACTGTCTTCAAAAGTTATTTATATTAACTAGGCTTACTGAATGCTATAATATATGATAGGCTTTATTTAGTAAGATTATTATGAACAATACACACAGGGTCTAAAATACGAGAAGCGGATTCTAATTTTGGGCGCCAAGTAATTACATAAATTAAATTAATCTTCAAAAAATATGAACTGTCATGTGGATAAATATACAGGGTTACTTTAGTTTTTAAAAGACTTATAACAAGAAATTAATTTTTAATAGACAATTTTACAAAAACTATATAAATTAAACAGTTACAAAAAAGTTTCATCTTGCGTCATACAAACTCAGCGTAATTTTATAAACTTAATATATTAAATGGTTAAAGACATACGTTAAAATCACATATCTTCAGATTCTCCTTTTCCTTGTATCCTCTTTTTTCTCCAACAGCACTATTATCTGCTACAGGGGCAGCCTCAATTGGAGAAAATTTGCATGGATCTTCAAAGTTCTGGGTAGCCTAATAAGTTCAAATGTTGCATAAGAATATTATTGAAATAAAATTTTAAAGTGTACGATGACAGACACGAAACTCGGTTACACAGAAAATGACGTAAAAATTAGAGTAAGCACAAACTCAACCACAAAAAACGAGATATAGAAATAACCAAGGAAAACCCTCAGTCTAGATATATATATTCACTTTTAAAATTTACATACTACATAAAAAAAATACACCAAAGTTACCACAGCAGTTATTAATAAATGTACAAAATTTATTGACAGTAAAATTACTCATAACATTTAATTTGCAGAAATTTTCACTAAATATATCTTTATTTGTACTAAATACTTTGTCAATAAATATGTCAACAATATTTCTAAACTTTATAATAGGAACATTAGTAGGAAGGACAATAAGATTTTTTTCAAATTTGTAAAAATATACTATTAATTATAGTTTACCAGTACGCAACACCGAACTACAGATATCAAAATGAAAATAGCCATATTCTGTGAAAAAAAAAATATATACAAAAATTTAACTGTCTTCAAAACTTTTATAAGCTGTTTAAATAAATACTAGGCTTATTGAACGTTATAGTATGATAGGTTTATTAAATAAAATTATAATGGAAAATACACACAGGGTCCAAAATATTAGAAGCATATTCTAATTTGAACAAAATTAATCATAATATTTAATCTGCAGAAATTTTCACTAAATGCCACTTAAATTAGTAATAGGAGCATTAATAGGAAGAACACTCAGAATCAGAAGAAACTCTAAATAAGCTTTTATAGTTTGTAAAGATATACTGATTATCAATACATGTTGCTCACCACCGAACTAGAGATACCAAAATGACAATAGTCACACTCAAAAAATGACTCTCTTCAAATCTTTTAGCTTTTTAAACTAAATAGGCTTATTGAACGCTCTAATATGAGAAACTTATTCAACAAGCGCATTATGAACAATACACCCAAGTTCCGAAATAACAGAAACATATTCTAATTTTGGGCGCCAAGTAATTACATAAATTAAATTAATATTTAAAAAATATGCACTGTCATGTGGATAAATATACAGGGTTACTTTAGTTTTTAAAAGGCTTATAACAAGGAAATAATTTTTAATAGACAATTTTACAAAAACTATATAAATTAAACAATTTCAAAAAAGTTTCATCTTGCGTCATACAAACTCAGCGTAATTTTATAAACTTAATATATTAAATGGTTAAAGACATACGTTAAAATCACATATCTTCAGTTTCTCCTTTTCCTTGTATCCTCTTTTTTCTCCAACAGCACTATTATCTGCTACAGGGGCAGCCTCAATTGGAGAAAATTTGCATGGATCTTCAAAGTTCTGGGTAGCCTAATAAGTTCAAATGTTGCATAAGAATATTATTGAAATAAAATTTTAAAGTGTACGATGACAGACACGAAACTCGGTTACACAGAAAATGACGTAAAAATTAGAATAAGCACAAACTCAACCACAAAAAACGAGATATAGAAATAACCAAGGAAAACCCTCAGTCTAGATATATATATTCACTTTTAAAATTTACATACTACATAAAAAAAATACACCAAAGTTACCACAGCAGTTATTAATAAATGTACAAAATTTATTGACAGTAAAATTACTCATAACATTTAATTTGCAGAAATTTTCACTAAATATATCTTTATTTGTACTAAATACTTTGTCAATAAATATGTCAACAATATTTCTAAATTTTATAAAAGGAACATTAGTAGGAAGGACAATCTATAAGATTTTTTTCAAATTTGTAAAAATATACTATTAATTATAGTTTACCAGTACTCAACACCGAACTACAGATATCAAAATGAAAATAGCCATATTCTGTGAAAAAAAATATATACAAAAATTTAACTGTCTTCAAAACTTTTATAAGCTGTTTAAATAAATACTAGGCTTATTGAACGTTATTGTATGATAGGCTTATTAAATAAAATTATCATGGAGAATACACACAGGGTCCAAAATAGCAGAAGCATATTCTAAGTTGAACAAAATTAATCATAATATTTAATCTGCAGAAATTTTCACTAAATGCCACTTAAATTAGTAATAGGAGCATTAATAGGAAGAACACTCAGAATCAGAAAAAACTCTAAATAAGCTTTTATAGTTTGTAAACATATACTGATTATCAATACATGATGCTCACCACCGAACTAGAGATACCAAAATGACAATAGTCATACTCAAAAAATGACTCTCTTCAAATCTTTTTAAACTAAATAGGCTTATTGAACGCTCTAATATGAGAAACTTATTCAACAAGCTCATTATGAACAATACACCCAAGTTCCGAAATAACAGAAACATATTCTAATTTTGATCGCCAAGTAATAAAATAAGGTAATTTCATTTTGAAAAATTATGCACGGTTATGTGGATAAATATACACGGTTACTAACATTTATAAATGACTTATACCAGGGAAAGACTCTTTACAAAGAAAATTTACTAAAATTTTGTAAATTAAACCAAGTTTTAACAAGAAAGATTGATCAATCATGCATAAAGCAATGATTATGAAGCACTTTCCAACTTCAATGCAATTTCATTTAAACATCGCTAAAATGCGATACATTCCTCAGTAATATTTTAAAAATTATCACAATACTACATTAACTTATTATATTTAAAAACTTAAAACTTCATCGAAAAATATGAACTTCATTCAAATGACGGCATTGAAATAAAAATTGCCTGGTTTAAACATTTCCAAAATGCGAGACATTCCTCCGAAATATTTTTAAGATTATCATAATGCTACGATAATTTATTATATTTGAAAACTTCATCGAAAACAAATGAAATTTATTCAAATGACGTCATCGAAAAATATCACTCCTGGCTCTCTCTATAAAAGCAGCATTTCATTCAAAAACATTTTTCCATTCCTTTCATTCATCACAATACTATAATAATTTATTTTATTTAAAAACTTAAGACGATGGAGGTGCAAGTAATTAAAATCTATGCTTAAAACTTCATCGAAGAAATCGTCCTACTCTCTGTAAAATCAATGAATATTTCATTCATATCAGCTATATTACAGACTCCATGAGCTATATAATTTTGCGTTAAAGAAATTCAGCAATTCCTATACAACTCATTCTACATCTTTTGGTCTTTATATTTTCCATAAGTGAAAATTAGGCTTCGTTGTAGAAATAATCAAATTTGGATGATCATTCAAATTCAAATATATTGTAATTGCGTTGTTTCAGGATGTAGATGTACAGAATTTAAGCAAAAATAGAGCTGTTTTAGAACGGATACAACACTAAATATGAATTAAAAAGAACTTTAAAAATCACGATTTTGACACTAGATGGATGCCATATTTTATTTTGATGTGGGTCACGTGATCTCTTCATATAAACGGTGTAATTATTATTTTAATTTTTATTTAAAAAACTACTGAATATATTTTGCTGAAATTTTTTTTATAAATTTTATGGGATAATTTGAATATTTCATAAAACTATCGAAGCAATTTATGAATTTTAAATCCGCTTAAAAAATGTTTGAAAAATTAGGCTCCATGGGGTTTAATGTATTTCATTTTTTCAACCCGGGATCAATCCAAAACTAAATGGGTGATATCATTCATTTATATTCCGATAGGTCCCATAGACAGCCTGAATAACATACTAAAATTTGATTTTTATAAAGTCTATTTTACGGCAGTTATCGTGCTAGCGGATAGACAGACAGACAGACAGACAGAGAGAATGAACAAAGTCATACACATTTTTCAACTTTGTTGTAAAGTGTTAAGAACGAGTTTTTCTTGCTAAATTTATCATGATAAGAGTCAAATGGTCCTAATTCATTTTATCATTTTTAAAAGCCTTTTAAAAGTACCTACAATAATTTAAATATTTTTACTAACATATCTGAGTCACATCGATACTATATAGTTGAGAGCTTAATGTTACAACCCAATATCCTCAAGATAAAATGATATAAATTGTATTTAAAAGTATAGCTGTGATTGCATTGAAAAAAATTAGATCCCCTATCCCAGCAAATAGAGTTATGAATATTTTTATATAGTGGAAGGTCTAAGGTAAATAAATTCGTGTTACGTCTATAAATATGGTTGAAAAGTTCAATTAAAAATTATAGAGGCAAGTATTACGATGAATGAATTATCGTAGTTATTTTCTGAAACGAAAACATAGCGGTTAACATTAAATGGCCGTTGATAAGTTTTATAAGAATATTATTTACATAAAACTAAATTTCTACAGATCCAATCACGAAACTCGATTACGCTGACATTGACGTAAGAATTATAGTAAACACAAAAGCATCCACAGCCATCAAAGCATATAATGAATCAAGAAATTTCATCAGTCATGTCCTGTTTTAAAAAATTTTATTCGATATAAAAAATTCATCAAGGTCACAACAGCAATTAGTAAAATGTTTGCAAAATTTGTTAACAGCAAAATTACTGGTAACATTTTATCTGCAGAAATATTAACTAAATACCTCTTAAATTAATAATAAAAGCATTAGTAGAAAGAACACTCAGAATCAGAGGACAATTTATATAAGATTATATACAAAATTTGCAAATATATAATATTTACATTCAGATTGTCAAAGCAAAAGAAATTGCTCAACACCGAGCTAGAGATATCAAAATCTATCATTTGAAGGCAATAGTATATTTTTGAAAAATTACTCATAAAATTACTTTGACTGTTTTCAGAACTTTAATAAACTTTTTAAACTTATTAGGCTTATTGAATGCCATAATGTGATAGGCTTATTCACGAAGCTTAACATGACCAATACAATCATAATCCGAAGCAACAGAAGCAATTTCTGAAACTTAATTAAATGTTAAATGGTTAAACACATACTTTAAAATCACATATCTTCAGAGTCTCCTTTTCCATGTATCCGCTTTTTTCTCCAACAGCACTGTTACTTGCTACAGAAGCAGCCTCGACTGCAGAAAACTTGGATGGATCTTTAAGGCACTCGCTAGCCTAGGAAGTACAAATGTTGCAAAAGAGTATTTTTGAAATGAAATTGAAATGTACAGAAAAAGGTCCGAAATTCTATTACACAGAATTCTATTACACAGCGTAAAAATTATAGTAAACACAAAATCATCCGCAGCAATCGACAGATAGCAATAAACAAAGATAGTCCTCAGTCTTGTTATATATCCAGTACATAAAACAAACAAGAAAGATCATTCATGCTTAAAGCATTGATTATGAAACACTTTCCAACTTCAATGCAATTTTATTTAAACATCTCTGAAATGCGATACATTCCGCAGTAATATTTTTAAAATTATCACAATACTACATTAATTTATTATATTTGAAAACTTAAACCTTCATCGAAAAAATTGAACTTCATTCAAATGACGGCATTGAAATATAAATTGCCTGGTTTAATCATCTCTAAAATGCGCTAAATTCCTCCGTAATATTTTTAAAACTATCATAATACTACGATAATTTATTATATTTGAAAACTTCATCGAAAACAACTGAAATTCATTCAAATGACGTCATAGAAAAAATAACACGCCTGGATCTCTCCATAAAAACAGCATTTCATTCATAACATTTTCCCATTCATTTCATTCATCACAATACTATAGTAATTTATTTTATTTAAAAATTAAGACCATGGAACTGCAAGTAATTAAACTCTATGCTTAAAACTTCATGGAAAGAAATCGTCCTTCTCTTTGTAAAATCAATTAATATTTCATTCATATCAGCCATGCAGACTCCATGGGCTAAATAATTTTGTGTTAAAGAAATACAGCAATTCTAATACAACTCATTCTACATATTTTCTGTTGACATTTTACATAAGTAAAAAATAGGCTTCGTTGTGGAAATAATCAAATTTGGATGATCATTTAAACTGAAATATATTGTGATTGCGTTGTTTCACTATGTAGATGCACAGAATTTAAGCAAAAATAAAGTGGTTTTAGGACGGATACAACACTCAATATGAATTAAAAAGAACTTTAAAAATCACGATTTTGAGACAATATGGATGACATGTATTATTTTGAAGTGGGTCATGTGATCTTTTCATATCATAGTCACGTGATCGCTTCATATAAGAGGTGTAATTATTATTTTAATTTTTATTTTCAAACTACTGAATATATTTCGCTGAATTTTTTTTTATATATTTTATAGAACAATTTGAATATCATCTAAAATTTTCGAAGCAATTTGTGAATTTTAAATCCGCTTAAAAAATGTTTGAAAAATAAGGTTCCATAGGGCTCAATGTTTTTCATTTTTTCAAACCGGGTTCAATCCAAAACTAATTGGGTGATACTATTCATTTATATTCCCATAGGTCCTACAGACCGTCTGAACAACATACTAAAATTTCATTTTGATTAAGTCATTTTTACGGCAGATATCGTGCTGAGAGACAGACAGACAGAATGAACAAATTCATAAACACTTTTCAACTTTGTTGTAAAGTGTTAAAAATACATGGAGGGCACAACAGTAATTTTTATAAAGTTTACAAATACTGTTTACAGCAAAATTACTTATAACATTTAATCTGCAGACTTTTTAAAAACACTAAATATGTCTTTATTTGTACTAAACACTTTGCCACTAAATATGTCAACAATATTATTATAGGAACATTAATAGGAAGGATATTCAGAATCAGAGGCCAATCTATATAAGACTTTTTCCAAGTTTGTAAAAATATATTTTTAATTACAGTTTACTAGTTACTCAACACCGAATAAGCATAAGCTTTTTAAACTTATCAGGTTTATTGAATGCCATAATGTGATAGGCTCATTCACGAAGCTTATCATGTTGCAATATACTCATAATCCGAAATAACAGAAGCAATTTTTGAAATTTGATTAAATGTAAATGGTTGAACACATACGTTAAAATCACATATCTTCAGATTCTCCTTTTCCTTGTATCCTCTTTTTTCTCCATCACTATTACCTGCTACAGGACCAGCCTCGACTGGAGAAAACTTGGATGGATCTTTAAGGCACTCGCTAGCCTAGGAAGTACAAATATTGCAAAAGAATATTATTGAAATGAAATTGGGGTGTACAGAAAAAGGTCCGAAACTATATTACACAGAAACTAACGTAAAAATTATAGTAAACACAAAATCATCCACAGCAATCGAGGCATAGCAATAAACAAAGATAGTCATCAGTCTTGATATATATCCAGTACATAAAACAAAAAATGCATGGAGGACCGAAAAGTAATTTTTACAAAGTTTACAAATATTGTTCACAGCAAAATTGCTCATAACATTTAATCTGCAGAGATTTTCACTAAATATATCTTTATTTGGACTAAACACTTTACCACTAAATATGTCAACAATATTTGTAAACTATATAATAGGAGCATTAATAGAAAGGATGTTCAGAATCAGAAGACAATATATATAAGATTTTTTTCAAGTTTGTAAATATATACTATTTATATTTAGATTATCAATACATGTTGGTCACCACCGAAATAGCAATATCAATATGACAATAGTCATACTCAAAAAATGACTGTCTTCGAGTCTTTTAGCTTTTTAAACTAAATAGACTTATTGAACTCTATAATATGAGAGACTTATTCAACAAGCTTATTATGCATAATACAATCAGGGTCCGAAATAGCAGAAACATATTCCAATTTTGATCGCCAGGTAATTAAATAAGGCAATTTCGTTTTGAAAAATTATGCACGGTTATGTGGATAAATATACACGGTTACTGACATTTATAAATGACTTATACCAGGGAAAGAATATTTACAAAGCCAATTTATTAAAATTTTGTAAATTAAACAGTTTTAAAAACGAGTTTATCTTTCTAAATTTATCATGATAAGGGTCAAATGGACCTTATTCATTTTTCATTTTTAAAAGCCCTTTAAAAGTACCTACAATAATTTAAATATTTTTACTGGAATATCTGAGTCACATCGATACTATATAATTGCGTGTTTAATGTTACCGCCCAATATCCTCAAAATAAAATTATATAAATTGTATTTAAAAGTATAACTGTGATTACCTTAAAAAAAATTATACCCTCTATCCTAGCCAATAGAGTTATGAATATTTTTGTATGGTGGAAGATCTAAGGTAAATAAATTCGTGTTACGTCTAAAAATATGGTTGTAAGGTTCAATTAAAAAATTATAGAGGCAAGTATAACAATGAATTAATTATCATAGGTATTTCCTGAAACGAAAACATAGCGGCTAACATTAAATGACCGTTTATAAGTTTCATAAGAATATTATTTACATAAAACTAAATTGTACGAAAACAATCACGAAACTCGATTACACTGACATTGACGTAAGAATTATAGTAAACACAAAACCATCCACAGCCATCAAAGCATATAATGAATCAAGAAAGGTTATCAGTTATGTCCTGTTTTAAAATTTTTTATTCGACATAAAAATCCATCAAGGTCACAACAGCAATTATTAAAATTTTTGCAAAATTTGTTAAGAGCAAAATTACTGGTAACATTTTATCTGCAGAAATATTAACTAAATACCTCTTAAATTAATAATAAAAGCATTAGTAGAAATAAAACTCAGAATCAGAGGACAATTAATATAAGATTATTTACAAATTTGCAAATATATAATATTTACATTTAGATTGTCAAAGCAAAAGAAATTGCTCAACACCGAGCTAGAGATATCAAAATCTATCATTTGAAGGCAATAGCCATATTCTGAAAAATTACTCATAAAATTACTCTGACTGTTTTCAGAACTTTAATAAGCTTTTTAAACTTATTAGGCTTATTGGAATGCCATAATGAGATAGGTTTATTCACGAAGCTTATCATGACCAATACATTCATAATCCGAAACAACAGAAGCAATTTCTGAAATTTAATTAAATGCTAAATGGCTAAACACATAATTCAAAATCACATATCGACTGGAAAAAACTTGGATGAATCTCTAAGGCACTCGATAGCCTAGGAAGTACAAATGTTGCAAAAGAATATTATTGAAATGAAATTATAGTGCACGGAAATATGTTAGAAACTCGATTGCATAAAAATTGAAGTGAAAATGAGATTAAAAACAAAATCATCCACATCAATCGAGGCATAGAAATAACCAAGGACAGTCCTCAGTCTAGATATAAATCCAATTTTAAATTTACATGACATTAAAATACATCAAGGTCACAAAAGCAATTTTGTATAAAGTTTATAAATATCGCTGACAGTAAAATTACTCATATCTAATCTGCAGAAATTTTCACTAAATACCTCAAATTAATAATAGGAGCATTAATAGGAAGAACGTTCAGAATCAGGGTGTAGCCTATACAGTAGTCTTTTACATGTTTGTAAATATATACAAATTATATTTAGATTATCAACGCAAAATATGCTGCTGAACACCGAACTAGATATATAAAAAGGGCAATAGCCATACTATGAAAAAATGACTGTCGACAGAACGCTTATAAGCTTTTATACAAAATTGCATTATTGAACGCTATAATATGAGAGGCTTACTCAATAAGATTATTATAAACGACACACCCAGGATATCGCACTAGAGATATCAAATTCTATCATCTGAAAACAATATCCATACTCTGGAAAAATGAATGTTTTCAGAACTTTAATAAGCTTTTTAAACTAAATAAGCTTATTGAATGCTATATTGTAATAGGCTTAATCACTAAGCTTATCATGAGCAATCCATCTATAATAGCAAAAGTAATTTTTTTAAAAGTAATTTAATTGAATGTTAAATGGTTAAACACACACGTTAAAATCACATACCATAGTGTTCTTTTTCTTGTATATTCTTTTTTTTCCAGCAGTACTATGAGTATTACTCGCTATAGGGGCATCCTTGAATGGATCTTTAAGGCACTCGTTAGTCTAATAAATACAAATGTTGCATAAGAATATTACTGAAAAGAAATTAAAGTGTATAGAAAAAGGTCCGAAACTCTATTACACAAAAACTGACTTAAAAATTATAGTAAACACTAAATCATCCACAGCAATCGAGACATAGCAATAAATATAGTCCCCAGTCTTGATATATATCCAGTACATAAAACAAAAAATACATGGAGGACACAACAGTAATTTTTATAAAGTTTACAAATATTGTTCACAGCAAAATTACTCATAACATTTAATCTGCAGAAATTTTCACTAAAGAACTAAATATGCCTTTATTTTTACTAAACACTTTGCCACTATATATGTCAACAATATTTGTAAATTTTATAATAGGAACATTAATAGGAAGGACATTCAGAATCAGAGGATAATCTATATCAGACTTTTTCCAAGTTTGTAAAAATTTACTATTAATTATAGTTTACTAGTAGCTCAACATCGAATAAGCATTAATAAGCTTATTAAACTTATTAGGCTTATTGAATGCCATAATATGATAGGCTTATTCACAAAGCTTATCATGAGCAATACACTCATAATCCGAAATAACAAAAGCAATTTTTGAAACTTAATTAAATGTTAAATAGTTAAATACATACGTTAAAATTACATATCTTCAAATTCTCCTTTTCCTTGTATCCTCTTTTTTCTCCATCACTATTACTTGCTACAAGAGCAGCCTCGACTGGAGAAAACTTGGATGGATCTTTAAGGCACTCGGTAGCCTAGGAAGTACAAATGTTGCAAAAGAATATTATTGAAATGAAATCGGGGTGTACAGAAAAAGATCTGAAACTCTATTACAAATAAACTTTCGTAAAAAACACAAATCATCCACAGCAATCGAGACATAGCAATAAACATAGTCCTCATTCTTGATATATATCCAGTACATAAAACGAAAAATGCATGGAGAACAGAATTGTAATTTTTATAAAGTTTACAAATATTGCTCACAGCAAAATTACTCATAACAAGTCATCTGCAGAAAATTTCACTAAATATGTCTTTATATATACTAAACAATTTGCCACTAAATATGTCGACAATATTTGTAAATTTTATAATAGGAACATTAATAGGAAGAACACTCAGAATCAGAGGACAATTTATATAACAATATTTACAAATGTGTAAATATATACTATTTACATTTAGATTGTCAAAGCAAAAGAATATGCACAACTCCGAACTAGAGATATCAAAATCTATCATTTGAAGGCAATAGCCATATTCTGAAAAATTACTCTTAAAATTACTCTGACTGTTTTCTGATCTTTAATAAGCTTTTTAAACTAATTAGGCTTATTGAATGCCATAATGTGATAAGCTTATTCACGAAGCTTATCATGTGCAATACACTCATAATACGAAATAACAGAAGCAGTTTTTGAAACTTAATTAAATGTTAAATGGTTAAAAACATACATTAAAATCACATATCTTCAGATTCTCCTTTTCCTTGTATACTCTTTTTTCTGCAACAGCACTATTATCTGCTACAGGAACAGCCTCGACTGGAAAAAACTTGGATGGATCTTTAAGGCACTCGATAGCCTAGGAAGTACAAATGTTGCAAAAGAATATTATTGAAATGAAATTTGAGTGCTCGGAAATATGTTCGAAGCTCAATTGCATAAAAATTGAAGTGAAAATGAGATTAAAAACAAAATCATCCACATCAATCGAGGCATAGAAATAACCAAGGACAGTCCTCAGTCTAGATATAAATCCAATTTTAAAATTTACATGAAATTAAAATACATCAAGGTCACAAAAGCAATTTTGTATAAAGTTTATAAATATCGCTGACAGTAAAATTACTCATATCTAATCTGCAGAAATTTTCACTTAATACCTCATAAATTAATAATAGGAGCATTAATAGGAAGAACGTTCAGAATCAGGGGTAGCGTATATAATAGTCTTTTACATGTTTGTAAATATATACAAATTATATTTAGATTATCAACGCAAAATATGCTGCTGAACACCGAACTAGATATATAAAAAGGGCAATAGCCATACTATGAAAAAATGACTGTCGTCAGAACGCTTATAAGCTTTTTAAACGAAATTGCATTATTGAACGCTATAATATGATAGGCTTACTCAATAAGATTATTATAAACGACACACCCAGGATATCGAACTAGAGATATCAAATTCTATCATCTGAAGACAATATCAATACTCTGAAAAAATGGATGTTTTCAGAACTTTAATAAGCTTTTTAAACTAAATAAGCTTATTGAATGCTATATTGTGATAGGCTTAATCACTAAGCTTATCATAAGCAATGCATCTATAATAACAAAAGTAATTTTATTAACTTAATTGAATGTTAAATGGTTAAACACATACGTTAAAATCACATACCATCGTGTTCTTCTTTTTCTTGTATCTTCTTTTTTTTCCAGCAGTACTATGAGTATTACTCGCTATAGGGGCATCCTTGAATGGATCTTTAAGGCACTCGTTAGTCTAATAAATACAAATGTTGCATAAGAATATTACTGAAAAGAAATTAAAGTGTATAGAAAAAGTCCGCAACTCTATTACACAGAAACTGACTTAAAAATTATAGTAAACACAAAATCACCCACAGCAATCGAGACATAGCAATAAACATAGTCCTCAGTCTTGATATATATCCAGTACATAAAACGAAAAATACATGGAGGACAGAACAGTTTTTTTTTTATAAAGTTTACAAATATTGCTCACAGAAAATTACTCTTAACATTTAATCTTTGACACTAATTATGTCAACAATATTTGCAAACTTTATAATATTAACATTAATAGGAAGGACATTCAGAATCAGAGGATATTCTATATCAGACTTTTTCCAAGTTTGTAAAAATATGCTATTAATTATAGTTTACTAGTTACTCAACACCGAATAAGCATTAATAAGCTTTTTAAACTTATTAGGCTTATTGAGTGCCATAATGTGATAGGCTTATTCACGCAGCTAATCATGAGCAATACACTCATAATCTGAAATAATAGAAGCAATTTTTGAAACTTAATTAAATGTTACATGGTTAAACACATACGTTAACATCACATATCTTCAGATTCTCCTTGTATCTTCTTTTTTCTCCATCACTATTACCTGCTACAGGAGAAGCCTCGACTGGAGAAAACTTGAATGGATCTTTAAGGCACTCGCTAGCCTAGGAAGTACAAATGTTGCAAAAGAGTATTATTGAAATGAAATTGCAGTGTACGGAAAAAAGTTCGAAACTCTATTACACAGAAACTAACGTAAAAATTATAGTAAACGCAAAATCATCCACAGCAATCGAGGCATAGCTATAAACAAAGATAGTTCTCAGTCTTGATATATATCCAGTACATAAAACAAAAAATACATGGAGGACAGAATAGTAATTTTTATAAAGTTTACAAATATTGTTCACAGCAAAATTACTCATAACATTTAATCTGCTGAAATTTTCACTAAATATGTCTTTATTTGTACTAAACACTTTACCACTAAATATGTCAACAACATTTGTAAACTTTATAATAAGAACATTAATAGGAAGGACGTTCAGAATCAGAGGACAACATAAGATTTTTTTCAAGTTTGCAAACATATACTATTTACATTTAGATTATCAATATATGTTGCTCTCCACCGAACTAGAGATATCAATATGACAATAGTCATACTCAAAAAATGACTGTCTTCCAATCTTTTAGCTTTTTAAAGTAAATAGGCTTATTGAACGCTATATTATGAGAGACTTATTCAACAAGCTTATTATGGATAATACACCCAGGGTCCGAAATAGCAGAAACATATTCAAGTTTTGATCGCCAGGTAATTAAATAATGTAATTTCGTTTTGAAAAATTATGCACGGTTATGTGGATAAATATACACGGTTACTGACATTTGCAAATGACTTATATCAGGGAAAGAATATTTACAAAACCAATTTACTAAAATTTTGTAAATTAAACTAAGTTTTAAAAACGAGTTTATCTTGCTAAATTTATCATGATAAGGATCAAATGGTCCTTATTAATTTTTTTTTCATTTTTAAAAGCCCTTTAAAATTACCTACAATAATTTAAATATTTTTACTAGAATATCTGAGTCACATCCATACTATATAATTGAGTGTTTAATGTTACCGCCCAATATCCTCAACATAAAATGATATAAATTGTATTTAAAAGTATAACTGCGATTGCATTAAATAAAATTAGAACCCCATCCCAGCAAAAAGAGTTATAAATATTTTTATATTGTGGAAGGTCTAAGGTAAATAAATTTTTGTTGCGTCTACAAATATGGTTGTAAGGTTCAATTAAAAAATTAGAGACAAGTATTGCAATGAATTAATTATCATAGTTATTTTCTGAAACGAAAACATAGTGGTTAACATTAAATGACTGTTGATTTATATAGGCAATATTGTGTAGATTTTTGTCGCCAAGGAAGGGGATGTTGGGGGGCCATAACCTACCCCAGGAACCTATTAGGTTTTCTTATAAAGGACGGATTTGATACGAAATTACAATCTGAAAGAAAATTTTATTTCTATTTTTTTTTACACTGGAGGGCCACAACTGGAAAGCCACAGCATAAAATAAAAATCCCTACTCGGTCGAAAGTCTTTGCCTCCAAACTATTCCAAGCCAATTAGAATTTAAATCGGAAAATGATTTATTTCACTAAGTTTCCCAATTATTTATCTATATTCGCACCACATTTATTATTTTTGCATTTATTGTTTTTGCTTAAGAGACCGAGAATCTCGAAAAACGCACCGATCTTCGCCTCCTACTTGCTGGTGTTCACTGAAATCGCTTCGCTAGCTGTTTCAAGTCAAACTAAAATTTAAATTGAAAAACGGTTTATTTCAGCGTGTTTCCCTATCGGAAAGAATACAATTTAGGAAATGGGAAACAAAATACTTAGTTATTACACAAAAAAAAAAATTCTGACGGCGTTCATAGTGTAAATTATCATATTAGGTCATTATCTAATTCTATCATTATAACCCAAGAAATTACTTTTCTTTTAGCCGAAAGCAAACGATAAATCGCCAAATATGGTTTAATTGTGCAACAGTTGATCTGTGGCAATTCGAACATGGATCTATGCCCACTATGCAGGCTTACCTCGTTGGCGCTCGCTCCCTAAAACACATCACAGAACCCGGATCAGCTGGCTGTCAGAGGCCGAACGCAGGAACAGCGTTTGTTCAACAGCTGCTTCGTAGCACATAGATTACAGGCTTACCTCCACTGCTAGACGTTAGTTTAATTCTAGTTTTTGGACTAGAATTAAACTAACGTCCTTTTGTGGACGTAAGCCTATGCTTCATTGTACATAGAGCATAGGCTTACGTCCACAAAAGCATATTTCTCAGAGTTCAAAATGGAAAATTTCACGTACCGGAAGAAAGCCACAGCATAAAATAAAAACATTGACAAAAAATAGACAGAAATTTAATTTATTTTCAAACAAGGAAACGGGATGTTGTTACAAAGAGTATATGTTGTTTTAATAAATAACATACTTAAGTAGACGGTGGACATTGAAATTTTTTTTTATTTATTTATTGACTTCGAAACGTTAAAATTTGTATAAATATTCCTCTTAACATTACTATATACAATACCATTAAATTTTTTTTCAATTTTGTTACAATTTTGTATTTTTTTTTTTTAATTTAATTTTTTTTAACGAAAATTTGAAAATGCTCCTTGCGTGTCATTTGTTCACATTTTTGATTCATTTTACATTATGATCACTCAAAAACACATTATGAACAAATTTGGGTATTCATTTTCAAATCCCTTAGAAAGTAAATTTTTTTTAAATATTTTTCTGCATTAAAACTTAATTTTCTTCATTTAATTAGGTTCTTATTCACTTTTAATTAACTTAATAAAGTCCAATTATAAAATGCATACCCAGTTTCATTACAAAGTATGAGAGGTGTCTTCTGATCAAATTTCATGCATCTCAGACAAAAATGAAGACGCATGGAGCATTTTAAAAATGTAAAACCTTTGAAATTCCGTTTAAAAAAAAAATACATTCAACCTCTTGCTTACGAGTGGGACAGAGTCCATCCCAAACGAAGAACCTCCCAAAAAGACAGGTATTTGACATATCCTATCCCAAACAGTTCGTCCCCCTTTACAGGCATTGGCATCCATGGAAATCGCCGACAGAAACATTGCACCTGCTGCAGCAGGTGCAATGTTTCTGCAAATTCGTAAGCAAATGTTAAATGTGTAATATAATGTTATATATTAAAACTTTTTTTAGTCGATTTTTGCTCATTTCAACGTCCACCGTCCCCTTAAACCATATTTAACGATTTATCACTTATGCTCGGGAAAAGGAAAAGTACCCACAAAAGTAACATTAAAATTACCAACCTCCATAGAATTTGATCCGCCATTTTCGTTAGGAATACCAAAACTTTCTGGTGAAAGCAGAACGCCAGAATCGTAAACTTGAACAATCTTCATCCTGCATGTAAAGGGATAATATTTTAACTTCTTTAATAAGCCAGCTTCGCGGACTCCAATTTCAGTCATCTTCTTGATCAAATGTACTTTATTCTGTAAAACATTTGTACAAAATGAAGTTAGTGCCAACGATCTTACAAAACAAACACTGTCCAGACGTATATATATCATTCTATTTTTATAAGTCTACTAGAACAAATTGCATGACGTTCCCAGATTTTAAATAAACGCCCACTACGTGTAAATGATTAAACAAGCACGCGCTGCCTAAGCAAAACATTTGAACTCAATTTAAAATAGTTTGAAAATGGTTTCTTTGTTAGAGTTTTTAATTCCGGAACAAGGGGAAAAAACGCTTTAAAAAGAGATAAATGTATACGCATCTAAAAAAATCTATCAAATACAATTTTCGTGATAAGATCTCCATTTACTGTCCAACTACAGTTAAATATATTTCGAACGGCTCCAAGTGCCCAAATTTTGAAAAAGGCTTTTTTTATATGAATTTTCATTTCTTTTATACGAACTTTTTTTTTTTTTTTTTGCAATTTTGAAGTTAAAATTTTATTTTCTTTGCCATCTAGCTTCAAAATCTAACATTTAATTGTTGCGAAAGCTGTTGCCATTTCAAAAGATGTAAAGATATTTAAATCATTTAACCAATTAAAAATAATTTTATTACTTAGAGTCCTAATACTGAAGTGATCATCGCTATCGTTGACGAGTGACGTCATGAGCTGAATTGAGACTTTATTAAAAAAAAATTGCTTATTATATTCGGCGATTGGTTCAGAAGAGTACTGGAAATATAAAAAAAAAAAATATGCTGTTCGCGCAAGATAGTGCAATTGCTTTAATTGTGCGATAATTATTGAAATTGCCATTAAATTTGTATCTAATGGGCCACTCGACCTGCTCACGCTAACTGTAGACCCGCTTTTATTGATTTGCGACTTTTGAGCCGGCGCAAGATGGGGGCTATGAAAGAAGGGGGTCTTTGTTAAAAATCATCGCTTTTATCTATCTTAGCCATTTTTGAGCTCCGCTTTTAATGCAATTTTGACGTTGTATTTTTACTCTGCAATGCACTCACTCGACCTGCTCACGCTAAACTTCGACCCACTTTTGTTGCTTTGCGACTTTTGAGCCGGAACAAGATGGGGGCTGTGGAAGAAGGGAAACCTTTGTTAAAATCTTCGTTTTTATCTATCTTAGCGATCTCTTCTCCGCTTTTAATACAGTTTTCACGTTGTATTTTCTACTCTGAAATATACTACCTCGACCTGCTCTCAAGCTAAATATCAACCTACTTTTGTTACTTTACGACTTTTGCGCCAACGTAGCGGCAACAGGCGGAGAAACTGGTTGCTTTAATAAATTGGTTACTAAATTTAGTGACCGCTATCTGGTAAAGCCCTCTAGCACTATTAAGATGTTGAATAGACTTTCTAAAATACATATATAAATAAACGGTGCGAAATGTTTATGGATAAAGCTGCAACACTTCCTTAAATTTTTATTATTCTCAGATCTCAATCTACTTTTAATTACAGTTACTAGGATGAAGCACACATTAATTTTTATTTTAAATTATAATCAAGTAATTATAGGTACAAATGCATCAAATTCTATATTATGCTTTTAAAATGGCTGTATTTCTGAATGTCGGCATAATTGTTTTAACAATATTTTTCAGAAAATAGCTCTTTATTTACGTTTACAAGTAATTTTGGTTTCATTTCCTTTTTTTTTATTCGAATTTTGAATACCATTGGGTGTTTACCTACTTTTATCCAATCCTGCGACTTACTTTTATCCAACCCTATGACCTACTTTTATCCAATCCTATGATCTACTTTTATTCAATCCTACAGCCCATTTTTATCCAACCTTATGACCAACTTTTATCCAACCTTATGACCTACTTTTATCCAAACCCAGACTATCACTGAGAGGCCTATATTAATATGTTTTTTTCAATTGTTAGATTTCAGTTTCATTGTATTTAACAATTCTATAAAATATAAGACATTGAAGATAAGAAGAAAAAAAATCATACCAAAATTTCAATAGTCCCCTTTGTGTAATTATGTTTAATTTCCAAATCTTGGAAGAGACGGGAGTTCTCAGGAGCCAATTCAGTATTATGAGGCTGCAAAAACACGTCACAGGGAGCAACAATACCAGCCCTTGCAGGAGCATTGACTTTATTACCCGCAATCATGTTGCAAATGCGGACCAAGTCGCGCATTGTGAAAATGAAACCAGAATTTTCACAAATGAGTGGAATAACCCTATAAAATAGAAGTAGATTCTATAAAAGTGAATTTGTTTTTGCGGTCAGCAAAATTTGACAATAAAAAAAGAACTATTCGAAAATCAATTATTTTGAAAAAAAAATTCGCCACTTTTATAAAAAAAGAAAAGAGCGTTTGCTTTTAGGACTTTTTTTTTACTTTCATTACAATGCATGGTAATGTATAGGGAAAATTATTGGAATCGTGCCTAAGATCGCAATTCGAGTTTTAAACGGATTTACGCGTTTTGTGAGCTATAGAACACGAAAAAGCTATTTTTAGCGTAACACCTCTGAGTCTGTTTGTGTCCACTAACTCAAAACCTAATTAATCAAATTTCATAAAATTTTGCAGCTCAGCCACATGTTGGTTACCCTGGTGTTGATTAGATCTTGGTGCAATTCGTGATAAAAGAACCTGCCTATATTGTTAAATGGCCCGAGTATGTGTATGTGTGCGTGCGTGTGTGCCTGTGTGTGTGTGTGTGTGTCTGTGTATCTGTGTGTGTCTGTCAGTGTGTGTGCCTGTGTGTGTGTGTGTGTGTGTGTGTGTGTCTGTGTATCTGTGTGTGTGTCTATCTGAGGGTGTATGTGTCTGTGTCTGTCTGAGTGTGTATGTGTGTGTGTGTGTGTGTGAGTCTGTCTGAGGGTGTGTGTGTCTGTGTGTGTGTCTGAGTGTGTGTGTGTGTGTGTGTGCGCGTCTGTCTGAGGGGGTGTCTGTGCGTGTGTCTGTCTGAGTGTGTGTGTGTGTGTGTGTGTGTGTGCCTGTGTGCGTGTGCGTGTGTGTATGTCTGTCTGAGTGTGTGTTTGTGTCTGAGTGTGTGTGCCTGTGTGTGTCTGTGTGCCTGTGTGTGTGTGTCTGTGTGTGTGTACCTGTGCGTGTGTGTTTGTGTGTCTGAGTGCGTGTGTGTCTGTGTGTGTGTGTGTGTGTGTGTGTGTGTCTGAATGCGGTGTGTGTGTGAATGCGTGTGTGTGAGTCTGAGTGTGAGTGTGTGCCTGCCTGTGTGTGTATGCAAGTGACTTACCTATGAATTTTTACCAATTATTTTTAGTTATATTGGATACATACATTACACACACAGACGTCACGCTAGAAACAGATTTTTCGTGTTCTAAAGATCCCAAAATGTGTAGATCCGTTCAAAACTCTAGTCGCGATTATCAACAAGATTCCAATACTTTTTTATACATTGCCATGTATTATAAGGAAAGTAAAAATATAGCTGTACCAATTTCATTTAATCCAAAAAGGTTTAAATAGCATCCCCATTTACATCCTGCTTGTTTTAATCTTCCGGTTGTGCACACAATTTTTATGATCCAATAAGGACATGGGAAGGGGAGGGGGTTAAAAATACCCTTGAAATTCGTTAATTCATTATTGAGTTAGAGTGAAACATACATTATGCACACACACACACGCAGAGAGAGAGATATATCACCCACAACGGATTTACCTACACAATATTATGAAATTTGGTCAATTAATTTTTGATTTAGAGTGGATACATGAATTGCGCACGCACACAAGCACACACAGAGAAAGAGAGAGAGAGGGAGAGGTCATCCACAAGTCATTTACATACAATATTTTATTAAATTTAGTTATTTAATTTCTCAGAGTTTATACATACATTGCACACACACACACACACACAGAGAGAGAGAGAGAAAGAGAGAGAGAGGAAGAGGTCATCCCCAAGTCATTTACATACAATATTTTATTAAATTTGGCTATTTAATTTCTCAGTTAGAGTTTATACATACATTGCACACACACACACACACAGAGAGAGAGAGAGAGAGAGAGAAAGAGAGAGACAGAGACAGAGAGAGAAAGAAGCAGAGATAGGTCATCCATAAGTCATTTACCTACAAAATTTTATGAAATTTGGTCAATTTATTTTTGAGTTAGAGTGAATACATATATCTCACACAGACACGCACAAACAGAGACAGGGGAAGAGAAAGAGGCCTCCCACAAGTCACCTACAAAATTTTATGAAATCTGGTTAATATATTTTTGAGTTAAAGTGGATACATGCACACACACGCACAGAGAGAGAGAGAGAGAGAGAGAGGGGGCAGAAGGAGAGGGACACAGAGGGAGAAAGAGAGGCAGAGATACAGAAACAGATCACCCACAAGTGATTTACTTACAAAACTTTATGAAATTTGGTAAAATAATTTTTGAGTTAGAGTGGTGACACACACACAGAGAGAGAGAGAGAGGGGGGTCACCCACGAATTATTTATCCACAAAATGTTATGAAATTTTGTCAATTTATTTTTGAGTTACGGTGGATACATACTTGTATATTGCATACACACAGAGGGAGAGAGAGTGACAGAGGTCACCCACAAGTGATTAACTTATGAAATTTTATGAAATCTGGTAAATTAATTTTTGAGTTAGAGTTTATACATACACACACACGCACGCACGCACACACACACAGAGAGAGAGAGAGAGAGAGAAAGGCCACCCACAAACCTACAAAATTTTATGATATTTGGTAAATTAATTTTTGAGTTACAGTGGATACATACATTGCGCGCGCACAAACAGAGAGAGAGAGGTCACCCAGAAGTGATTAACCTACAAAATTTTATGAAATCTGGTTAATTCATATTTGTGTTAAAGTGGATACATACATTGCGCGCATACACGCACACACAGAGAGAGAGGGGGGGGGAGGCAGGGGGGATCACCGGATCAATCACCGGAAATCTTGATTTAATACAGGAACCTCATCTCAAACAATTTCTAAGCTACGGATCCAAATACAGAATACCTCTTCTTTATAATAAAAAGAAAATAATACAAACTTTTGACATAGATCTAGACAAATATATATTTAAAATGTCAGGTAAATCCCACTGCCCATTTGAAGCCTTCAAGAGCTGGAAAGTACAAATAACTAGCCATGTAAAACATTTGATCCAACACTTTCCCATTCCAATATATAAGCATAATTATCAAGAAATCGCTAAAGAAATCAAGTCACTTCAAGACAAATTTGTAATCACATATGTTGACAAGGCATCCAGTAATTATGCGTTTATCTGCAAAAAATTTTATTTGGACGAGCTTAAATTGCAACTCAGTACCTCTCTTTCTTTAACTCCTTTATACACTCATATCAATGTTATAAATAAACAAATAATAGCTTACTACAAACTTCTTAAACAAAAATACAATCTCAATTTTCCTTACTTGGTACTCATACCTAAATTCCATAAAACACCTATTTCATTTAGAACAGTCACTATAGGATTTAATTCATATACCAATGCAGCTGACAAACAACTTCTAATCATAATCAAATTTATGATTATTTTACTGTACAAAAAACACATATAATCAAAAATAGTATAGAACTAATTAATAAAATAAAACTAATCCCTTACATACATGATGTAAAAACTTTTGATTTCAAAGACCTATTTAATAATATAGACATTAATGATTTATATAAAGTCATACTACTTTTATATGAACAATTCACTCAAGCAAAAAACATATCATTTCCAAAATTCAAAACTTTATTAAAATTCATTTTGTTCAAACAGTATATAGTTCAAGGAAAATGCATATACAAATTAAATAAAGGAATCCCACAGGGATGAAATCATCCACCATACTGGCCAACCTTTATCTACATTTTTACGAAAATCAGAACCCTTTCAACAGTCATATAATGTACAGATATATTGATGATCTTATTATTATTGGAATTACTAATGAGGCCAATGAATTAAATTTTGATTTCTATCCACCTAATCTACAACTCATTGAAAATGTGTATACATCCAACTGGATCAATTTTCTAGACGTTAGTTTAACAATTAAAAATGCAAATACAATACAATTTAAAATCTATGACAAAACAGAAACTTATAACTTCAAAGTAAATAAATTTCAACATTTCTCTTCCAATCTTTCCAAATCTGTATATAGAAATATTATTAATAACCAGTTATTAAGAATCAAAATGTTAAGCACACCTTGTTACTACAAAGAACATCTTCATAAATTCATCAACACCGTCATCAAAAATAACTACCCGCCCAATCTTATTTTTTCTTTTATTAAAACACATTTTAAATTTAAATTCAAAAACTTGCAACAATTACAGCAACATATTGACAGATCATACTCTAGCATTTCTAAATAATTCATAAACTCCATGTCTTCTTCTAACAGTTAAACTATTCGTATAATTCACTTTAACCTGCTTTGAGAAAACTGCTTAGTCAGTAACAAAAAATTCACTGTAACCTGTTCTGAGATGATTGGTAATACACATGCTTTTCCAGAAGTACCACAGTACTAGGGGTAGATATATTTTCATTTTATTTTCATTATATTCTTTTGATATTACATTATAATACTTTGCATCCTCATTTCAATAATTAGCCACAAGCTGGTGTAACAGAATATTTTATATTCATGTTTGATTTTTTTGTGTATTTGATCCACTTTGTCTTTTCTTCTACGTCGGGCCATTTACATTATTTCTGTAATACATTTTACAGTTGTGTAAACAGAAACGTAGAATCAGCATTAATGAAACATGTATGGCCCTTGATAACGTACATGGTTTCAGAAATGCTTTTCATATTCATTTTATTCCTTTTAAAATCACTAGATTCCATTTATTCAATTTCCAAACTTCTTGCATAGCTCATCGTGCTACACTAGGCTTCTGATTTGCAAAAACCTTCAGTTTACAAGCAATTTTCATTGGTATTTCTCGGGTATATATATTACAAGTAATCATAAAAATCTTCAATTATATGTATATATATATATATATATATATATATGTATATATATATATATATATATATGTGTATATATATATATATGTATATATATATATATATGTATATATATATATATATGTGTATATATATATATATGTGTATATATATATATATATATATATATATATATATATATATATATATATATATATATATATATATATATATATATATATATATATATGCTTCACGCTAAAAATAGTATTTTCGAGTTCTAGAGGTCGTACAACGTGTAGATCCTTCTAAATGTCAACTTACTATTTTCTACCTGATTCCAATACTTTCTATATACTTTACCATGTAATGTAGCGAAAGTAATAATAAGAATTGCAAGGACTGTAAAATTCAAACGCCTTCAAAGACCTCAGAAAGTAAAAATGACACTTTTCTGAAAATATACAGTACTTAGCGAGCATGGTGCGAATTAGCTGCACTCGATTTATTGAAATTGCACAAGATAAATTGAGCAGATAAATATAGCAGTGAACCCTGACACCATTATTGCTTTCGCACCATTCATCAGTGGGTTAGACTAACTACGGCTTGGATTGCAAAATTTATATTTCTCTATCATACCTGTTCACAAAATATTTTTCAAGTACACAGGACATAAAAAAAATTAATACTTACTCTGTTAAAACAGGGTTGGTTTTTAATTTATCTTGGAAAACTTCTATTGAGTCTTCTCGTGGTCCTCTAATATAAACAGCCTGGTGTCTTAAATACACGCCTGTTTCATCGCTTTGTGTTGATGAATATTTCACATTTACAAGTATAAACCTGTCATAGTCATCTAAAAGCTTCTAAAATATCAACAAAAGTTATAATGTAACAAAAGTTGTATAACAAAAAGTTTGATAGCAAGAATTATAAAAAGTTACAAATGTTAAAATATTACAAAAGTTTACACTATGCAACCTTACTCCGAAATATAAAAAAAAAAATCTGATGTGGGCAACACATGACTTTCCTTATATAATGTAATGAATTTACTACTTTTCAGTAAAAAAAATAGGTTTTTTCTTATAGTAGATACTAATATTCTTTCCAAGATATTGAATTTTCGACAATTAGTCGTCATTTTCATTGATTTAGCGTCAATTTTATCCATTTGGCGAGATTTTCGTTAATTTGACAACATTTCAAAAAGTCGCCAAGTTGGCGACATTCCGCCAAATTCGTCGCCAAAATTTCGCCGAGCGTTATGGACGAAGAAATAAGTTGTTCTTACAGCAGATAAATGACTATTGGCGTTCAAATACAAAAGTATTACTCAAAGTATTTTCTTTCATGAATGGAACGAGCTAGATCCACGAGAGTGATGTCATCCAATTTATCGCATGGTATTACATATGAAAAGTGAACATGTTTCTCAATAGGAAATATTTTTTTTTTCATTTTATAAGACTTTTTAATAATTTTTTTGAAAAATGTGCAATATCTCGAGAACGGTTCATGTTAGCGTTCTAAAATTTATGTCAATCGTTTTCTAATGAAAAATTACATAAGAAATGTCTATTTGCGTAACTTTATTAGTGGTTTCGATTTTTTGACGATTTTTTCAAAATTTTATTCGAAAATTTAGGGGGGTTCTGAACATTCGATTACGTATAAAAACAATAGACTTCCAGTGTTTACAGATTGTGAATTTTGTACCAAATTTGGTTCGAATCGGTCCATTCGTTCGTCAGTTATCGTCTCCACAGACTCACTGATACACACACACACACACACACATACTTTCACACACACACACACACACACACACACACACACACACACACACATACACACACACAGACATCACTTCAAAAATGTTTGATTCGTGATCAGGGATGCTTGAAACGTGCTCTCCCGTCGAAAACTCGATTTCGAATTTTCGACCCCGTCACAATACTTCCCTTATACATTATGTATATAAGGAAAGTAATAGTGAAAAATCATTAAATTTTAGCATGCAGTTAGTCATATACAAAATACCAATGCCATTCTTGGCTTTTCCCCTCCGTATACAGGACAGCCAGTCCGAAAGCTGCCTGATCTCCGGAAAAACACCTAAATTGAAATAATGATAAATTCTAAAAATCGAAGCGTTATCTTTAAAATCAGCTAAATTGGAAAATCCCCTAAATTAACACTAAGCGCGTCTAGACATTTTTTGATATCGTCATAAAAAGTTAACTGAAAAGTGACTCAACTCAACTCAACTTCCTCATACCAGAATTCATTTTTTTTTTCAAATTTTACAAGAAAAAATCTCCACTCAAAGAATCTCAAATGAAAAAATCTCAGAAAGAAAGATCACGGAGATAAGACAGACGGACGTCACTCAAGAAATAGTCAAAAAGTGTTCAAGCGGTCTTAAAACACAAATTGGTATCAAAATCTCGAAATCGAAAATTGTCGTGAAAATTATTATAAAATAATTATTACTTTCTTCGTACTATGTATGAGGAAGTAAAAATCTGCGCTCTTTCTTACGATCGGAAAGATTAATTGGATTTGATATATTAAATACTATCTCAGCAAATGATCATCAAGTCTAAGGTATTTTAGCACAATATTCATAATTACAATATATTGGCAAATTTAAAAAATAAGAACGATCTCTAAAATTTACGAAGTTGGATCTTTGGATTGCTTAAAATAAACCACACGTTTTTAAATTAAAATTCAAAACGATATCTTTAAAATTATCGAAGTTAGAAAACCGATAAGTTTTATTCACTGCGTTAGCTAAACACCGACTTTTTCATCTCGACAGATGCCTGAGATATCATTATGATCTGCTAGAAATAATTCTGAATATAATAATAATCTAATAGAAATAATTCGGACTTTCGAATTAAAAAGAAGAAAAGAACTCTACGAAACGCATGATCCAGGGACCGGAAGTGCCCCTCTACGGAATTTCGCCACTGTACGAAGCTTTGATTTTCCGTCTACAGACGACACACACATATTTTATTATGTAAGAAGCTTTTCCACTCGGTTCCATCGTTCAAAGTCAGAACCAATTTTACAATGCAGTACCCAAAATGTATTCCTTCTATTTTGGAACCGCGATTGTAAAACACTATCTTACTCTTTTAAGATTTTAGGCGAATTCTCTTAAGAATTTAGGCTAAATCTCTTAAGATTTTATTTCTCTTAAGATTCTTGGCGAAATTCCTTCGACCCTGTCAGGCCTTCCATTAACCTATTTTAACTTTTATTTTGATTTTCCTCCACCTTTCCTTCGATTTATTTTAGTTTCGATAGCGAAATAAAGTCCAGTTTTCTAGATAAGTTTTCAGATAAGTTTCTAGATAAGTTTTTTAAGAACTCCGGCTTGAGCCTATAAAGCGAGAACCCATTAAGGATAGAAAGATTTACTTGTTTTTCTGTCACTGGTATACCTTGATTTGCATGAAATCTTGTTGATTTATAACCAGGAACTATGCAGATCTAAGATTCATATAAAGGGACTCCTACAAGGCTCCTAAAGTATATATAGGGGCTCTATGTAGAACCATAAAACAACAGCTTCGCTGAATTCAAACTATTGCGACCAGGTACACTCAAACCTATTTTTGTGCGGTGATAGGGACCGCATAAAAGAAAACGCATAAAACAAAATCGCACAAAACTTCACGAGTAGCTATAAAAAATAGTTTTCGCAACACAATTAAAAAGGTTTTTTTTATGCGGGGAATAGGGACCGCATAAAAAGTCTCACGTAGAAAATAACTCAAAACCTTACGAAATAACTAGGAATTGCTTTTTTAAACGAAATCAAGACACGAGGCTTGGCAGCTACTTGGAATCTCGCCAAACCTTTTGGAATCTGAATTAGAAAATACATCATGCGAACATTTTTAAATATTTTATTTACATATGTACTTATTTTACACATACAAAACTTTTCAAAACGTATAACCATTATCCTTCGTAGTCTGACAATACGCGAACTTTCATGTGGTAAACGGGTTCAAAATCGGCTTCGTCACTTGAAGATACTACCTCGCACTCGTTTAGAGTTGACTTTTTTTCAGTTACCACGTAGTCGCTGATCAGTTTTTGCGACGACTGTTGTTTTACTAGACGCTTGTATACGTCTCGGTATCCAGATATACAAGATTGAAGCTCCTTTTGGAATTTTGAAGTTCTTTCAGAATTGGCATCGAAAAGCTAAATGGCCGATCAAACCTACAAATTTTTTTTTATTGATAACTTCGTCAATTATGTTCCAATTTGATTGAAATTTTCATATACCGCACAAAAAAAATCGCACAAAAAGAATCGCACAAAAACAGGTTTGAGTGTACTTACTAATTTTCCGTCGAGCAGCCACTTCGTACTCCCCTATCAAGTCGCTCCGGGGTTCAGACGAGAGGTAGTCCTATGCCCTACAAGAAGGAACCAGATTATTTACGCGAGCGGATGTGCTCAAGTGTAGCTCACATCCAGGCTTAGATATCACTGCAGTGATGTCTTATGGTAACGCTAGGTAGAGTGGAACAAAATTAGGCAAATCGAAGTTGAGACTGTTATTTAAAAAAGCTCATCAGGCAGTGGCGATCATCGAAGCAGCGCGGACTTCGCCCCTTTCACCGCGCAAAGCCCACATAGCTCTGGAAATAGACTACGTAATATTGGTACACCTCTTTGTACCCTATACACTATAGCTAACAAATGTGTGGACTGCAATTGTAGACGGCACAAATGTGTGGACTGCAATTGTAGACGGCATCTTGATAGCTCAGTAGCTGCGCCACCACAGACGAACGACGATGTACTGGCGGAGGTACCAATCCTGGACCTCTGCGCAACATATAACAAGCCTCATCTGAGTGATTCAACCGCTATCAGTTCGGAAGACTAGTGGTGCATGCAACCATACCGTTTTAACGGGATCCTACACCGACCGGCATCGACCTTCAAGTACGTTCCCTGGACATCGAACCAGCGACATCGGCCATCGAATACGTCCTCCGAACGAGGACCCCAGTGAGTCAACCGGCATATGGACAGTAGATCCTCACAGTGGACCTTGATGTACAAGAGATCTCCTGAAATCAGGAAGCCCGTATGTCCTGTTTTCCCTATAGCCTATCTCAGGAATCCTATACATAGGAATATTGGAGGCAGTTACGAAAGACAAGACAAATCCTTACATTAGTGTTTGGAGGTATTGTATTTTTAAAAATATCTGATGTAGGTAGCACATGACTTTCCTTATATAATGCAATGAATTTACTACTTTTGTAGTAAAAAAATAAATTATTTTTATAGTAGATATTTATATTCTTTCCAAGATATTAAATTTTCGTCAATGAGTCGTCATTTTCATTGATTTAGCGTCATTTTTATCCATTTGGCGAGTTTTTCGTTAACTTAGCAACATTTAAAAAGTCGCCAAGGTGGCGACATTCCGCCAAATTCGTCGCCAAACTCTCGCCGAGCGTTATGGACGGAGAAATAAGTTATTCTTACAGCAGATAAATGACTATTGGCGTTCAAATACAAAAGTATTACTCAAAGTATATTTTTTCATGAATGGAACGAACTAGATCCACGAGAATGATGTCACCCAATTTATCGCATGGTATTACATATGAAAAGTGAACATTTTTCTCAATAGACAATATTTTTTTTTATTTTATATGACTTTTTGATATTTTTTTTTAATGTGCAATATCTCGAGAACGGTTCATATTAGCGTTCTAAAATGTATGTCAATCGTTTTCTAATGAAAAATTACATAAGAAATGTCTATTTGCGTAACATTATTAGAGGTTTTGATTTTTTGGCGATTTTTTCAAAATTTCACTCGAAAATTTAGGGGGGGGGGGGTTGAACATTCGATTGCGTATAAAAACAATAGGCTTCCAGTGTTCACGAATTGTAATTTTTGTACCAAATTTCGTTCGAATCGGTCCATTCATTCGTCAGTTATCGTCTCCAAAGGCTCACTGACGCACACGTGAACACGTACACACACACAGAGAGAGAGAGAGAGAGAGACATCACTTCAAAAATACTCGATTCGTGATCAGGGATGCTTGAAACGTGCTTTCCCGTCGAAAACTCGAATTCGAAATTTCGACCCCGTCACAATACTTTCCTTATACATTATTGTATATAAGGAAAGTAATTAGATTGTTCCAAATATAAGTAAATGCATAGATAATCATATCCATAAGCTCTGAGTTTGGGAAAAATCCCCTTGCACTGTAAGGTATAAGTTCGAATTTAGGTGTAATTAATCAATCATAATTTTTGGTAAATAATATTGGCTAAATTAGTACAAAATACTCGTTTGTTTGGAACAAAATACTCGTTTGTTTAGCAGTACGGAATTTTTCATTATATCTGTATTAAAAACGATTACTTTCGAAATTTACAATCGCTTAACCTGTAATTTTAGTGGGATATATCTAAATTTATCTTCTTTGATGGATATTTTTAATTAACCGGAAAATAAAATATTCACTTTCATTAAAATATATGCAATAGATTTTTTTAAGAAAAATCGTTATGTACCTTCCCCTTCTCGCTCACATATACATCTCAGAATTTGCTAGTAAATGTATACATCTGCAGAACACTAGTAAGTGACTACGGTAAAAATGAGTAGTAATGTATATTCACTTAAAATAACTTAAAGTACACTTTAGCAAATGAAATCTTTAAATATAAATTATTATTCAGGTATTTCTAAATAGCTTATATCCATTACAGAGATAAATTTCGACGTTAATTGTGTTTAATTTCAATTTTTATTTGCCGTCATCATCAGCTTACCATTGCACGCTATGGTAAAAAAAAATGCCTTTTGCCCTTACGTTCCTGCGCATTCTACTAGGCAGGATGTTTATTTACGCTCGTGTTCATGCTCTATTCAATATAGGAATAAAAAAATAATTTGATGTGGGCAGCACATGACTTTCCATACAGACTGAAATTCATTATCTCTTTCTTCATTTCATAGTTCATCAAATTCAGTTTAATTGCTCAAATTAACAAGGATGAAAATTTGAAAGTATACTGAATATGCAGTTTTGATTTAATTTTTCATTTTATTTGGCGACTGGGCGTATTTCCGAAAGAGATGTGGCAAGAATGTGAAACCTATATATCTCGAGAACGGTTATTACTGGAGATATGCGTTTGGTCGTTTTCTTTAACTCGTCAAAAACTGTGTATAAAACAAGCATTTACTTGATATACTCTTTGGAAAGGATTTATCCAATGATCTAGAAGAGCCCAGTAACACCATTTGATTTATGGCATGACTCTGCGCATCATAACCGAATTCCAGCTACGAGGTAAATCAAAGGGTGTACAGTACATAGGCGCGCCACGAGGGGTGCTTCAGAACCCCCATTACAAATTGCGCAAACACTCCTTTTTACTTAGCAACTGCCCCTTATTACAACAACTCCCTCTCTCTCTCCCTCTCTCTCTCTCCCCCTCTCCCTATCTCTCACCCTACTTCTCTCTCTCATCCTCCCTCCCTCTCATCCTCCCTCCCTCTCATCCTCCCTCCCTCTCATCCTCCCTCCCTCTCATCCTCCCTCCCTCTCATCCTCCCCTCTCTCTCTCATCCACCCTCCCTCTCATCCTCCCCTCTCTCTCTCATCCTTTCCTCTCTCATCCACCCTCCCTCTCATCCTTTCCTCTCTCCCCCTCCCTCTCTCTCTCATCCTCCTCTCTCTCTCATCCTCCCCTCTCTCCCCCTCCCTTCCTCCCTCTCTCCCCTCCCTTCCTCCCTCTCTCTCCTTCACCCCCTCCCCTCTCTCTCTCAAGTTGTTTTTTTTACGGATTTATAAGTCTGAGATCAGATATTTTTTCTGGCTAGACCCAGTTCCAAATGACTGCGCATGCACAAAGCTTCAATAAAGAAACCTGTCATGAAATCGTTTCTATCGCGGAAGGATGAAGAGACGGTTAGTTTCGTATCGAGTTTGGCAGAACGTTGTCAATATTCAATTGGCGCCTGTGCTAGCGTGTTCATAGTTTTCAAATTTTCTTTTATTTAGTATTTTTTTACGAATTAAGACCATGGCTATATCATGAAGAAATCGGTGGACAAAATATAATGAATTAAAGTTTCACAAGTAAACTATTTATTATTTTTAAATTATACATGCTTCGCGTGAGCACCTGTGGTATTACTTAATGGGTATTAATTACGGAAACTTGATGAAACCTCTTGATTTTTATAATTGGAATTATGGGTCGAGATAAAATCCTTGAATAGGAAACACACCCTGTATATAAAAAATAACTTTTCAAATTTGACTTTGAACAACTCAACTTCTTCATTCCATTGAAAACACATTGAAAGTTTATTGCTGCATTTTTACTTGATGTGAATTATAGTTTTTAGAAAATTACTATTTACCCAGATTTGCCTACAAATCTGCAATTTTTATTCTACTTTCCACGACTTTAGAAAATTACTTTTCACATTTTAGGAGAGGAGTGAAAATTGGACAGCCTACTAATAATAAGACCTCAAATTTTTGTAGGCATGCACCTGTATAGTTGAATTTTTGCGTGAAGGAGACCTTTTTTATTTCGATTTATTTAATGAGTTATTTAATTTTTTATGCACTTCTGAAGTGAAAATTTTTATTCTGTACCGGCAAAGATTTAATGGGTCGAGTCGATTTGCAACGTCTATGATGGAAATTTCTATTCACTAAAATTCACTTTCTCGTTACTCTCTTTATTTGTTGCAAATATCTCTATACTATAAACGTAACACGATATTTTGCTACTGTATTACGAACAGACGTCAAAACTTATGAAATTTAGCCGTTTGTTTATAGTACAGTAAGCAATCGTTCGTAATGACAGGTGTTATGAAGCATAGCACAATGTTTACACGATGTGCAAACACTATTCATGCTTACCGGGCTCGACCCTTAATAGGAAGTAATAACTTAAAGTAAAGGTCTTATTACACTATAGTCAATTGGGACAGCAAACCGTTCATAAAGCAGTTGCCTCAACATTTGGCACAACTTAATCGCTACCCTTCACCATGAAGAATAGAGACATCTTTCGTTCAACTATTTTATCAATAAATATCTTATTAGTGCGCACGCACGGCGAAAGCACGACTGAAATTGTGCAGGAACAAAATTCGCCTGTAAGTTGCCCTATATAAATTGTCCTATTTGCCCTATATAAATTGCCCTATTTTCCCTATATAAATAATATCTAAATGCTTCATCTTTACAAATCCAACATTGCAAATTTAAGGGTGTTGTTAACATATTTCTTAACTTTCCCCCATTTGTCTTTACTCTTCACAAAGAATCTCTATCACAAAGAATGCCCTTCATAGTGTTTTATTCAGCCCCCCCCCCCGAGACATTTGACGATAATCTAGTTTCTATTTATGTGACAGCATTTAGATATTATTTATATAGAGCAAATAGAAAGCTTGCCCCCCTCCCCCCCCCAAAAAAAAATGTTTCATTCGCAATCATTTACATAAGAAATTTAATTTATTTCTACCAACTTCCACCAGTGGTCTGATAGGAGAAATAAGTTACAAAGGGCATACGCTTAGCATGTAGTCATTTTACAGACATTAAATCATAAACACGAAACCGCCCAATGTTGTTGGTGTAGGCTGTATCAAATCCACATCTAAATGGCTCTTGGTGAATCCTAAAAAGATCTTGTTTTCGCTTTGTTTTCAAACATCAGTTGCTCCGCAAACCTTCAAATATCGTTATACTCATATCTTTCTCCCATTTTGAAATGGAGTCCAAATTTTTGTCTCTGTTCCCAAATTTTCTCCATGTTACATTTTCTCGTTTATTATTTTTACACTTTTATTTTGTAGATCAGAACACACGTGCAGCTCCTCTGGTTTCTAAGCGTCGACTGCTGGAATGTCGCGAAATGCGTTAATTTTTATCTTATCTCGCGGTCGGTCGCATTCCTCTATTTCAAGCGCGTGACGCCGAAGAGTCGCCCCTCACAACACGCATACGTACTCACCTTAATCCCACTGTCGTCCCCCTCCAGGGGGATATTTAAAGGGGGTTAGGGAGTTCAACCCCCCTCCCCCGAAATTGAAAAATTTCAAAATGCTTCCTAAACACACATGTGATAAAAAAAATCTGCTGAATTTCTATTCTATTTGCTGTTCTGAAATCCTTGAACTAAAAGAAAGTCCGTTTTAACCTCCAATAAATAAATAATAATGATAATAATAATAATAAAATAAAACAAGTGTTCAGATGACTCAAATGTTCATCAAACTGCCACATTAGGAGCCTAGTCAAAATAAAGCCAGTCAAAATAAAAACATCGATTCATCATTTATGGGTCATTGAAATAATGTCATAATATAATAAGTGCCAGAAGTTGCATCATTCTTCATCATGACAATGCAAACTCACACACTGCATTTCAAACTATCAATTATTTGAAGCATGAAAATTTGATTCGGTGAGTCATTATCCTCATTAGCCTGATTTAGCACCCAATGATTTTTTTTTCTTATTCCCAACAATCAAAAATAAAACGCATGGTCAACGTATTAATAGCCCAAAAGAAGAAGTTGAAGCTTATAAATCAGATGTTTCTGCTACACCAACTTCTGAATGGCATAACTGTTTTGAAAATTGGTTTATTCGAATGGGAAAATGTATCGATTCTATAGGCGAATATTTTAAAAAGCAATAAAACGATTGATTTCCATACAAAAATATTGTGTATTTATTTTCTAAAAATTAAAATACTAGCCTAAGTACTCACCGATAGTTTCTGCATATACGTCTTGTCCCGTGCGGTTCTCTGTTCCATTTTGGATGGCAGTGCTTTGTCTGGATTTGCTGGAAAAGTAGATTTTACATAAACATTTGTGGATATCCCTGCTTTATAACATACAAAACAATAAGATTGCTATCGGGCCCTAACATACCAAATTTACCCTTTTAGTCGTAGTCATTTTTGTGACCCCTATATACATAGTATACAGGGATCCTATATGCATGATACGTTCCGCAGGGCCATAGCCAGTCAGAGGCCAGACTCAAGAGGTATACTCAGCCCCCCCCCCCCCCCCGCCTCCCCAGATAAAAATATTAAATTTTTAGTAGTGATATGAAATTTATATAAAATGTCATTCAAGTTTTGCATAAAAAATTTCCTTTGAGATTTTTTTAGAAATGATTTCGTTTTAAAGGTTTTATTTTAAATTTAGCTGAATTTGTGATAATACTAATGATTAATTTATTTACATATTTAATTTAAAAATATTTAAAAATTATGATCGTATTTAGAATACTTTTGTATTATTGCGGGGTTCACATTATAGAGTCATTATTGGGTGCATACATTATAGAGTAAGATGAGTAGGTAAGTGTTAATATTAAGCATTAACTTGTATTAACTTTCAGAATGTTTCTACAAATTATAAACAGCTTTGTTACTAGTTAATGCTTACATTAAAATCAATTGTAATTACTATATATTCATATTGATGTACAGTAGCTATTATATGGATATTAATAATCAACACTTAGCTTGCAAATAAAAAAAATCTGATGTGGGCAGCACATGACTTTGATTATATAATGCACTGAATTTACTACTTTTACAGTAAAAAAAAATCTGATGTGAGCAGCACATGACTTTCCCTGCAGACTTATATTAACGTTCTCTTTATTTTAATTAAATTTATTTCACTTTTAATTCAATTTTCCTTCTCATTCGATAACCGGACTTATTTTCAAAGGTGGCGTAGGGAAAGTATGAAAAACTAAAATATCTCGAGAACGGCTAGTCCTAGTGTAATGGGGTTGGTCTTATTCTTTTCGTCGTTAAAAATTACGTATTAAATCAGCATTTAATGGATATATTTGAGTACACCCAGTTTTTTATTTTAGATTTTGGCAATTTTTGCGGGCCATTTTGCAAAAAAAGGCAGGTTATTTTTTCTGAATCGTACCAAAATCTAATCAGCACCAGGGTGACCTATACGTGACTCATCTACCGAATTTTGTGAAATTCGGTCCATTCGTTTTTCAGCTACAGTGGATACAAGCTTTTGCGGGCCATTTCACAAAAAAGGCGGGTTCTTTTATTCCGAATCGTACCCAAAACTGATCAGCACCAGCCCCGCCCACAAGTGACTTACCTACCAAATTTTGTGAAATTCGGTCCATTAGTTTTTTAGTTAGAGTGGATACAAAATCTGCACAGACAGACACACACACAGACACACAGACATACACACAGACGTCACGCTAAAAATAGTTTTTTCGTATTCTAGAGGTCTCGAAACGTGTAGATCCGTCGAAAACTCGAGTTGTGATTTTCGGCATGATTCCAATACTTTCCCTATACATTACCATGTATTGCAGGGAAAGTAAAAATAGGTTAATCTTATAGTAGATATTTATATTCGTTCCAAGATATTGAATTTTCGTCAATTAATCATCATTTTAATTGATTTAGCGTCATTTTTATCCATTTGGCGAGATTTTCGTTAATTTGGCAACATTTAAAAATGTTGGCGACATTCAGCCAAATTCGTCGCCAAAATATCGCCATGCGTTATGGAAGGAGAAAGATATTCTTATAGCATATAAATAAATATTGACGTTCAAATACAAAAGTATTAAAGTATCTTTTCTCGTGAAGGGAACGAGCTAGATCCAAGAGAATTATTTCACCAAATTTATCGCATATTACATATGAAAAGTGAACATGTTTCTCAACAGTTAATATTTTTTTTTAATTTGTGGGATTTTTTAATACATTTATTTGAAAATTGTGCAATATCTCGAGAACAATTCATGCTTGCGTTCTAAAGTTTATGTCAATCGTTTTCTAAGGAAAAATTACATAAGAAATATCTATTTGCGTAACTTTATTAAAGATTTTGATTTTATGATTTTTTCAAAATTTCACTCGAAAATGTAGTGGGGTTCTAAACATTCGATTGTGTTTAAAAACAATAGGCTTTCAGTATTCACGGATTGTAATCTTTGTACCAAATTTCATTCGAATCGCTCCATTCGTTCTTGAGATATCATCTCCACAGACTCACTGACACGCACGCACGCACGCACACACACACACATCACCTCAAAAATGTTCGATTCGTGATCAGGTATGCTTGAAGCGTGCTCTCCCGTCGAAAACTCGAATTCGAATTTTCGACCCCGTCACAATACTTTCCTTATACATTGTATTATGTATATAAGGAAAGTAATATGTAATTATTTGTTAATAATTTATATGTATTGAAATATATAATAGTAACTATTATGGTTTATAAATGCTAATGATTAATTGTAACTAATTGTAATTAATTGTGACTAATAATTAATAGTTACTAATTGTGATTAATAGTGACTAATGATTAATTGTACTAATTATTAATTGGTTTATAAATGCTAATAATTAATTAATTTCTGTGAATACTGCACGATGTGTCATTTTCCATGTGAGTTGCATGAGTATATAACATCATTGGCGCTGACAGTTTGATAATTTGCATAACTCTTAAAACAACATTTGCATACCGAGTTTCGCGGCTAGAGCTCAATTTTTTATGGGTGCACATATTTTTACTTTCCTTATATACATAATGTATAAGAAAAGAATTGTAACGGGGTCGAAAATTCCAATTCGAGTTTTCGACGGGAGAGCACGTTTCAAGTATCCCTGATCACGAATCGAACATTTTTGAGGTGATGTCTGTGTGTGTGTGTGTACGGGTGTGTGTGTGTGTGTGTGTGTGTGTCAGTAAGTCTGTGGAGACGATATCTTACGAACGAATGGAGCAATTCTAATGAAATTTGGTACAAAGATTACAATCCGTGAATACTGAAAGCCTATTGTTTTTAAACGCAATCGAATGTTCAGAACCCCAGTACATTTTCGAGTGAAATTTTGAAAAAAAACATCAAAAAATCAAAACCTTTAATAAAGTTACGCAAATAGACATTTCTTATGTAATTTTTCCTTAGAAAACGATTGACAAACTTTAGAACGCAAGCATAAACCGTTCTCGAGATATTTCACATTTTTGAAATAAATTTATCAAAAAATCCCATAAAATAAAATAAAAATATTAACTGTTAAGAAACATGTTCACTTTTCATATGTATTATCATGCAATAAATTTGGTGACATCATTCTCGTGGATCTAGCTCATTCTATTCATAAGAAAAGATACTTTGAGTAATACATTTGTATTTGAACGCCAATAGTCATTTATCTGCTGTAAAAATAACTTATTTCTCCGTCCATAACGCTTAGCGAGATTTTGACGAAGAATTTAGCGGAATGTCGCCAACCTAACGACTTTTTAAATGTTGCCAAATTAACGAAAATCTCGCCAAATGAATAAAAATGACGCTAAATCGATGAAAATGACGACTAATTAACGAAAATTCAATATCTTGGAAAAAATATAAGTATCAACTATAAGAATAACCTATTTGTTTTGCTGTAAAAGTAGTAAATTCATTGCATTATATAAGGAAAGTCATGTGCTGCCCACATCAGATTTTTTTGCAACAAAATGTATTTTAATAATTCACAAATTTGGAGTCGTTTTCGCAAAATTTTGAGCATATTTTCGTCAATCTGTGGCGAAACATCATTAAGTTGCTGATATTTCGCAAAATGGGTAGTCAAATTCGCCAAATTTGTCGTCAAGGGTCACAGGCAAACTGAGAACAGAGTTTTTCTTATACATAAATGACTACTGGCAAATTATTAGGAGTCAAAATACAAAACTTTAACTCAAAGTATCTTCTCTTGTGAAAGAAACGAACTAGATCCACGAAAATGGTGTTAAATTGATCGCATAATATTACATATGAAAAATGAACCTATTTCACAATAGTTAGTACCTCTTTTGATTTTGTAATTTTTATGATACATTTATTTGAAAAATGTGAAATCTCTCAATGATTCATACTAGCCATTTAAAGTGTCATTCGTTTTTTAGTAAAAAATTATATAAAAAATAATCATTTGTGTAATATAATTGAAGGTATTGATTTTTTCAAAATTTCATTCGAAAATTCGTGAGTATTCCGAACATTTGATTGTGTTTAAAATCAATAGGGTTCCAGTATTCACTTATTGTAATATTTTTACCACATTTCGGTCGAAACGCTCCATTTGTTTGTGAAATATCCCGTTTCCACATATACGCATACATCACCTCAAAACGTTCGATTCGACTTCAGGGATATTTGAAACGTGCTTTTCCGACGAAAACTCGAATTCGAATTTTCGACGCCGTCACAGTACTTCCACCTATACACTGGTTTCCAAAAGTTAAGCACGGACGGCAAAATCAACAAAAATGGAAAAGTAAAGCTTTGATTAACTCAAAATTGTACATGAAGGTATCAAATGTGTTTATGCATTGAAGAAAACAAGAATTATGTACAAAGATGAAAAAAATATTTACTTTTCGTAAGTTATATGATGACGCCACATTTGGGTCATTAACAAAATGATGTTTAAAGGCAAACAAACCGAACAAAACTTACATTAATATGGTATGTGATCACCCTGGACCTTCATACAAACTTTACTACGATTTTCCATGCTTTTAATGAGGTGATCAACCATCGCTGATGCGAGCAATGGCCATTCCTTCAATAGGGCAGTTTCCAATGCTCTGAGACTGGCTGGAGAAGATAAACTTGTAGAGACAGCACGCCCGAAGGCATCCCAAAGGCTTTCAATGGGATTAAGGTCTGTGGAATAGGCCGGCCACTCCATACGAGAAATGCCCTCACTTTCCAAGTATTCATCAACGGTGTTAGCTCGATGGGGACGGGCATTATCGTTCATAAGGAGGAAATCAGAACCAACTGCTGCAGTGTAGTCTCGCAATGGGGTCTAGTACTTCATCCAGATACCGCGCAGCCGTCACAGAACCGCCTTTAAAGATGTGCAGCTCTGTGCGATATTCCAATGAAATTCCAGCCCACACCATGACGCTGCCGCCTCTGAATGCGTGATATTCAATGATATTCTCTCCAGACCCTTATACGCTTATCATCTGATTCCATGGTAAATCTGGACTCGTCTGTGAACAGGACGTCGCACCAATCTGAGACAGTCCAATTGACATGTTGACGACATCACTTTAATCTTGCCCTTCTGGCGTGGACAGTTAGTGGAATGAATACAAAAACGTGGTACTCGGGCGTACAGTCCTTTCACGTGGAGCCTTTGGAGCACAGTACTAACAGATGTTGTCTTACCAAGGGCCACTGCAACCATGGATGTAACAGTTGTGGAGGTCGCTCGTCGATTCCGTTTGGCTACTATAGTAATATACCGATCATCAGAGGGGGTGGTAACCTCTTGGACGATCGGGCACTGGTCTCCGGACAACTGTTTGACTTGTTTGAAATTGTTTTCATAATCGAGATGAACGCCAAAGAAAATAGCGACATTTTTGATTGACTGTTCTGCTTCACTGCGTCCGACAGCAAGCCAGCGTTCACTATCTGTCATTCGTCTTCTTTCAGCCATAAAAACACGAATATCATCAAAAATAATCCTACAAAAGTTATAAACACTTCGTATCAGCATTTAAATGCACCTCCTCAGACCCTTCAGAATGCTAACGTCTTCAACGACTGTCTAATTAGCATATATCCGGACAGTCAATCGTGATTGGCTGTAACATACGATATTTGTATACTACCATCTACATCCGCAGCGATTTTCAGTCACTCGAATTCAAATACGCTTTCGAAAAATGAAAATTTGCGTTGCGTGCTTAACTTTAGGAAGTCAGTGTACATTTTACTATGTATGCAAGGAAAGTAATAAACACTGACCATGGCATGATTAAAATATTTTATATAAAAAAAAAATGATTTTAAAAAAGAGTTCGTCGCTATGGTGAAAATTATCTCTAATAATCTTTAGAATAAAAAATAATCTGATGTGGCCAGCGCATGCCTTTCCTTACATAATGCATGAATTTACTTCTTTCACGGCGAAAAAATGGTGTACAAGATCCACGATACAAGGTTTTTAATGTTGAGTTGAACATTTATCATCTTTTCTAAATGACAACATGTGAAACTATTTCGAAGTACCCTATTAACTGAAATTTCGGGGCAATCTAAATTTACAATTATCGATATTGATAGCATCCGCAATAAGCAATATAATCCATGTATCAAAATATTTTAATTAATTCATCAATTTGGCTCCATTTTCGCAATTTTGAAGATATTGTTGTCAAATTGTCCTCATTAAATGAAAACGTCAAGTTAGCGATATTTTGCTAAACGTGTCGCTAAGTTCGTTAAGTGTATCGCCCATCGTTACAGACAGACGGATAGGAGAGCTTTTCTTATATATAAATAGATAGCTATATCCTAATTATTGGGCATTAAAATGCATGATTATTACACATGGTATATTCTCTCGTGAATGGAACATACTAAAACCGCGAGAATGTCAACACATTTGTCAAATAGTAGTGGATATAAAAAGTGAACACATTTCACTATTGTTAATACTTTTTTTTTAAGTATGCAGTTTTTTAATAAATGTATTTGAAGAACATGCAATATCTCAAGAACGGTTGTTAGCGTTCTAAAGTTTGTGCCATTTGTTTTCAAATGAAACGTTATATAAGTAACGATTATGTAACATTATTGAAAGTTCTGATTTTTTTTTAATTTCATTCAAAAATTTGGAGGGGGGGGGGGGTGTATTTTTAGCATTTGATTAAATTAAAATCAATGTTTTCCAGCATTTACCGATTCTAGTAATCGTACCCAATTTTGTTCTAAACGCTTCAAATATTCATGAGATATCGCATTCATAGACTGGAGGACATACATACATACACACACACACACGCACACACACATCTCCAAATCGTTCGATTCGAGTTCAGGGATGCTTGAAACGTGCCCTTCTGTCGGAAACTCGAATTCTCGACCTCGTCACAATACTTTCTCCATACATTATATTATGTATATCAGGAAAATAATTCTCATTTAATGTAAAAGATCCAGATATTTTATGCATTAACTTTTTATACATTAACTGATTCGGATAATCAAAACTCTAGATAATATATCTTACGTATATACTCATATTCGTGATATAATATTTAGATTTATATGATTACAAGTATATATTATTAGAAGCGCCTATATCATGATTACAAGTATATATCTATTAAAAGTGTCTATCACACTCTTTATAGGCACTTTTAATAGATATATATGCTTTGTAATTTGATACACGGGTCAATCGTTTGATGAAACCCCTGGGGGGAAAAAAAAGAAGTGTTCAATAGTGGGCGTGCTCCACACGAAAACGTTCAAAACGAGAAGCGATAGACAATCATACCTCGCAATGTGATAGAAACTTCAAATTTGGCGTATGAGTATAAAGTTCGAAAAGAAGAAGTTGTAATTTCAGTCTTACAAATTCTGTTACTTTAGAGAGTGACGCACACCAAAATGTTCGATTTGCCGAACAAATGAGAAACGCCTTCTTTGAAATGCGATGGAGGCTTGAAATGAGGTATATGCGCCAAACATTTAATAAAAAACTAAAAATGAAGAACTAAATATGTTCATTTGAAGGGGGGTGCTCCACACCAAAACGTTCGAAAGGTGAAATGATGGAAAAACATACTTTGCGATAAGATAGCGACTTTAAATTTGGTGTAATGGTAAAATGTTCGAAAGGAAGAAAATGTACAAACTCATTTTTCGAATATTTGTTCCGTAATCCGATTTACATTGAGATCATAATACTATAATCCCATGGTGCCCTGGCTTTTGTCGTGTTTCGGTGGTTTTGTAGTCTTTGCAGCATTTTATATTTCGAGTTTTAGTTATTAATGATTTCAAGATGGCGGCTTAAAAGCTTCGACCTAAATGCATTCGCATATCTAGGCCTCAAATTGTGTCGCTAGCAATTGCAGTGGCTACCTAAAACTATAATTATGGACCTTTAGATATTACATAAAAAAAACTACGGTTATATAACCAGGGTTGAATTATCCATTGGGATAAGGTAGTTTAGGGATCACAAATACTTTTATATCATACAGATAGGTCCCCAAAATATTGTTAACCCAGGAAGCATAAAAATCCTATGTTAGAACCTAAAGTAAAAAATCTAAAGTAATGAATCCGTATTCTTTTTTGAATTTGTGAAAACATAATAAAAATTCTGATGTGGGCAGCACTTGACTTTACCTGCAGACTTACTTATATCTACGTTCTCTTTATTTTAATTAAATTTAATTCACTTTTAATTCAATTTGCGTTCCCATTTGGTAACTGGACTTGTTTTCAAAGGAGGGGTAAAAAAAATATGAAAAAACTTAAATATCTCGAGAACGGATAGTCTTAGTGTAAGGGGGTTGGTCTTATTCTTTTCTTCGTTAAAAATTACGTATAAAACAAGCATGTAATGGATATATTTGAGCATACGTAGTTTTTCATTTTAAATTTTGACGATTTTTGCTGGCCAATTTGCAAAAAAAAAGGCAGGTTATTTTTTTTTAAACATACCAAAATCTAATCAGCACCCGAGTAACCCACAAGCGACTTATCTAGCGAATTTTGTGAAATTCGGTCCATTAGTTTTTCAGCCAGAGTGGATACAGGCTTTTGCGGGCCATTTCGCAGAAAAAGGCGGGTTCTTTTATCCCGAATCATACCCAAAACTAATAAGCACCAGATTCGCCCACAAATGACTTACCTACCAAATTTTATGAAATTCGGTCGATTAGTTTTTTAGTTAGAGTGGATACAAAATCTGCACAGACACACAGACAGACAGACAGACAGACAGACACACACACACACACACACATAGAGAGAGATGTTACCCTAAAAATAGTTTTTCGTATTCTAGAGATCTCGAAACGCGTAGATCCGTCGAAAACTCGAGTAGTGATTTTCGGCATGATTCCAATACTTTCCCTATACATTACCATGTATTGCAGGGAAAGTAAAAATCTGATGTGGGCAGCACATGACTTTCCCTGCAGACTTATATTCAGGTTCTCTTTATTTTAATTAAATTTAATTCTCTTTTAATTCAATTTTCGTTCTCATCTGATAACTGGACTTATTTTCAAAGGTGGAGTAGAGATAATACGAAAAATCTAAAATATCTCGAGAACGGCTAGTCCTAGTGTAATGGTGTTGGTCTTATTATTTTCTTCGTTAAAAATTACGTATTAAACAAGCATTTCATGGGTGTATTTGAGCATACGTAGTTTTTTATTTCAGATTTTGGAGATTTTTGCGGGCTATTTTGCTAGGAAAGGCGGGTTATTATTTTCCGAATCGTATCAAAATCTAATCAGCACCAGGGTGACCCACAAGTGACTTATCTTCCGAATTTTGTGAAATTCTGTCTATTAGTTTTTCAGCTAGAGTGGATACAAACTTTTGCGGGCCATTTCGCGAAAAAAGGTGGGCTCTATTACCCCGAATCGTACCAAAAACTAATCAGCACCAGATTCGTCCACAAGTGACCTACCTACCAAATTTTATGAAATTCGGTCCATTAGTTTTTTAGTTAGAGTGGATACAATATCTGCATAGAGAGACAGACACACATACAGACGTCACGATAAAAATAGTTTTTTCGTATTCTAGAGGTCTCGAAACGCGTAGATCCGTCGAAAACTCGAGTTGCGATTTTCGGCATGATTCCAATACTTTCCCTATACATTACCATGTATTGCAGGGGAAGTAAAAATCTGATGTGGGCAGCACATGACTTTCCCTGCAGCCTTATATTTACGTTCTATTTATTTAAATTAAATTTAATTCACTTTTAATTCAATTTTCGTTCTCATTTGAAAACTGGACTTATTTTCAAAAATTGTGTAGGAAAAATACGAAAAACTAAAATCTCGAGAACGGCTAGTCCTAGTGTAGTCGGGTTGGTCTTATTCTTTTCTTCGCTAAAAATTACGTATTAAACAAGCATTTAATGGCTATATTTGAGCATACGTAGTTCTTAAGTTCAGATTTTGATGATTTTTGCGGGCCAGTTTGCAAAAAAAGGCAGGTTATTTTTTTCCGAATTATACCAAAATCTAATCAGCACCAGGGTGGCCTACAAGCGACTTATCTACTAAATTTTGTGAAATTCGGTCCATTAGTTTTTCAGTTAGAGTAGATGCAAGCTTTTGCGGGCCATTTCGCAAAAAAAGGCGGGTTCTTTTAACCCGAGTCATACCCAAAACTAATCAACACCAGATTCGTGCACAAGTGACTTACCTACCAAATTTTATGAAATTCGGTCAATTAGTTTTTTAGTTAGAGTGGATACAAAATCTGCACAGACAGACAGACACACACACAGAGACACACAGACACACACACAGAGACACACAGACAGACAGACACACACACAGACGTCACGCTAAAAATAGCTTTTTCGTATTCTAGAGGTCTCGAAACGTGTAGATCCGTCGAAAACTCGAGTTACGATTTTCGACATGATTCCAATACTTTCCCTATACATTACCATGTATTGCAGGGAAAGTAAAAATGTCGGATAGTCGATTTTCGGATTCCCAATTTTTGGATTTGTGAAGTTTTATTGCAAGTAATGCTCAGATGGGGGTTTTCATGAAAATTCGTTTAAAGCCTAAGATACAATCAGGACGCTACTGGTCTTTTGTTTTGACTCGTCTGCAATATAGTAGGTAGTTGAACTGAGGTGCAACTATATTTCTGGAAGTTATATACTTAGACATCTGTTGTTTAAAGTATTGGAATCATATCGAAAATCGCAACCCGAGTTTTCGACGGATCTACACGTTTCGAGACCTCTAGAATACGAAAAAACTATTTTTAGCGTGACGTCTGTGTGTATATCTGCCTGTGTGTCTGTGTAATGTATGTATCCACTCTAACTCAAAAACTAATGGACCGAATTTCATAAAATTTGGTAGGAAAGACCCTTGGGTGTGACCCTGGTGCTCATTAGTTTTGGGTACATTCCGGAAAAAAAGAACTCTCCTTTTTTTGCGAAATGGCCCTCAAAAATCTCACGTATTTACTCAAGCTGAAACACAAATTGACCAAATTTCACAAAATTTGGTAGATAAATCACATGTAGGATACTCTGGTGCTGATTAGATTTTGGTACGATTCGGAAAAGAGCAATCTGCCTTTTTTTACGAAATGGCCCGCAAAAATCTCCAATATCTAAAAAAAGACTACGTATGTTCAAATATATCAATTAAATGCTTGTTTTATACGTAATTTTTGACGAGGAAAAGAATAAAAACAACTCTATTACTCTACGACTAACCGTTCTCGAGATGTTTTTTTTTTTTTTTTCGCATTTTTTTATACCGCCTTTGGAAAAATGTCCAATTGCCAAATAAAAGCAGAAATTGAATTAAAAATGCAAATTTAGAGTCATTTTGTGCAAGTAAACATTTTGTGCAATTTAATTTAATGAATTCTTAAAGAAATAAAGAAAAAATGAATTTGAGTCTGCAGGGAAAGTCATGTGCTGCCCACAACAGATTTTTGTTACATCAGACATATCACTCCTATCGCAGTGATCGTCGTCCGTAGTTGTTTTAGTATTTTGAGCAAAATAACGGAATTGGTAGTTATCTAGAAAGATTTACTACATGCTTTGAACTATGTGACCATAAACTTGGTCTTTGCATCGTCTTGTGGGTCAAGCCCGATCTTTAAATTTGAACCCGGCTGTGTGATATGACTTTGTCGGTCGACAAAATTGTGGCACGCAGAAAATATTCTTGTTGCCGAATGCAGTTATTTGTTATTCTGTACTGATGAACGCTATAAGAAAGCGAAACTAATCCACGCAAAATTGTATATGTGGAAACTATTTTGAAGTTCATAATAGGGTGGTACTTCTGGGATCCCGGCAAAAGCATTGATGAGAAAATTAGAGATGCCAAAATCTTTGAATTTTGGGTTTATCTTGGTTATTTCAATTTATGAAGTAATACTTTCTGAATTCTACATTTTTATCAAATTATTGTAAAAATCTTGTCAACCATTTCATTAAGCAAAATTTCACCAGAATATAACGTTTAAATGTTCAAAATTTGGTTGATACCGCATAGTATGCAATTATTTCTAATTATAATCATTTATCCTCGTAAAATTAAAAAGTAATTTTGAATTCTATATTTAAAAATATGTAATTTGTAACTGTTCTGTGACTTACTGAATGAATTGAGTCATCAATAGATGGTTACTGCAGAATGTAAGCAGAATGTTCTATTTAATAATGGTGTTATTCAGAGACTGATTATGAAAACTGATGAATTACAGAAATTATTTTTTTTAATCCTCGTAAAATTAAAAAGTATTTTTGAATTCTATATTTAAAAATATGTAATTTCCAACTGTTCTGCGACTTATTGAATGATTTGAGGGATCAATAAATGGTTACTGCAGAATGTTATCCTATTTGATAATGGTGCTATTCAGAGACTGATTATGAAAACGGGTGAATTACAGAAATTATTTTTTTTAATCCTCGTAAAATTAAAAAGTATTTTTGAATTCTATATTTAAAAATATGTAATTTGCAACTGTTCTGCGACTTATTGAATGATTTGAGGGATCAATAAATGGTTACTGCAGAATGTTATCCTATTTGATAATGGTGTTATTCAGAGACTGATTATGAAAACGGGTGAATTACAGAAACATTTTTTTCTGATCCTCGTAAAATTAAAAAATATTTTTGAATTCTATATTTAAAAATATTTTATTTGTAACTGTTCTGTGACTTATTGAATGAACTGGGTGATCATGGTTACTGCAGGATGTTATCCTATTAAATAATGGTGTTATTCAGAGACTGATTATGAAAAATCGTGAATTACAAAAACATTTTTTTTAAATCCTTGTAAAATTAAAAAGCATTTTTGAATTTTATATTCAAAAATATGTAATTTGTAACTGTTCTGTGACTTATTGAATGAACTGGGTGATCATGGTTTCTGCAGAATGTTATCCTACTTGATAATGGTGTTATTCAGAGACTGATTATGAAAACTGATGAATTACAAAAATATTTTTTTTAAATCCTCGTAAAATTAAAAAGTATTTTTGAATTTTATATTCAAAAATATGTAATTTGTAACTGTTCTGTAACTTATTGAATGAACTGGGTGATCATGGTTTCTGCAGAATGTTATCCTATTTGCTAATAGTGTTATTCAGAGACTGATTATGAAAACGGGTGAATTACAGAAACATTTTTTTCTGATCCTCGTAAAATTAAAAAATATTTTTGAATTCTATATTTAAAAATATTTTATATGTAACTGTTCTGTGACTTATTGAATGAACTGGGTGATCATGGTTACTGCAGGATGTTATCCTATTAAATAATGGTGTTATTCAGAGACTGATTATGAAAAATCGTGAATTACAAAAACATTTTTCTTAAATCCTCGTAAAATTAAAAAGCATTTTTGAATTTTATATTCAAAAATATGTAATTTGTAACTGTTCTGTAACTTATTGAATGAACTGGGTGATCATGGTTTCTGCAGAATGTTACCCTAGTTGATAATGGTGTAATTCAGAGACTGACTACGACAACTGATGAACTACAGAAACTTTTTTTATCTGAAAGATAAATCTTTTAATCACTTTCACTAAAAATTGTTTTCTTAGCAATGCTCATGCTTCTTTCATTTATGATAAAACTTGCAATAAGCGCGATGCATTTAGTAACCTATGTATTTATATGTAAATTTACACATAATTTGTTCGATATTGAACAGTTACAATTTAAAGTATGTATGTTCAAAGTGCGTATGTAATAAATGTAAAATTACCAACATTCATGTTTTTATTGCTTAATTTTGAGTATATTATTTCAAATCACGGTTAAAACAAAAGTTATGAATATAGTCAGAGTTCATTAGAAATTCGAATAATTGCCTATATATATATTTCTAATATATAAAAAAAATGTCCCTTATATTCGAAAGTTCTTTGTGCCAAAAGTTTGCTATATAGAAATCTCATTATGATATTATCGTTCAAATGTATGAAGTATTTAAAAACAAATGAATCAAAATGTAAAAGCATAAAATATGGTCTCTTTTAAATAAAGCAAAATGAAATTCCCAATCCCGCTAAATCCCGGGATTGAAAAAACGTCTAGGATAGCAATCCCTCAACTGACGGGAGGAAACTAAAGAAAGGGTTCATACCCAAGGTACTGTTCATACCCTCCCTTCAGTTTTCAATGCAGTCGTCCCCGCTTAAATGCATATTGACAGTTCCAGCAAATATTTGAGTAAGCTGGGTAATCGATTACCCGGGGAAACAGATATGTACTATAGATACTACTTAAATGTTTTAGTATACCGACTACACACATAATAAACACGAAATATTGAAATGGTCAATTACAAAAAAAAATATATTTTTACTTTCCCTACAATACATGGTAATGTATAGGGAAAGTATTGGAATCATGCCGAAAATCGCAACTCGAGTTTTCGACGGATCTACATGTTTCGAGACCTCTAGAATACGAAAAAACCATTTTTAGCGTGACGTCTGTATGTGTGTCTGTCTGTGCAGATTTTGTATCCACTCTAACTAAAAAACTAATACACCGAATTCCACAAAATTTTGTAGGTAAGTCACTTGTGGGCGGGTCTAGTGCTGATTAGTTTTGGGTACGATTCGGGATGAAAGGACCCGCCTTTTATAGCGAAATGGTCTGCAAAAGCTTGTATCCACTCTAGCTGAAAAACTAATGGACCAAATTTCACAAAATTCGGTTGATGAGTCACGTATAGGTCACCCTGGTGCTGATTAGACTTTGGTACGATTCAGAAAAAAGTAACCTGCCTTTTTTTGCAGAATGGCCCGCAAAAATTGTCAAAATCTAAACTAAAAAGCTACGTATGTTCAAATATATCTATTAAATGCTCGTTTAATACGTAATTTTTAACGACGAAAAGAATAAGACCAACCCCATTACACTAGGACTAGCCGTTCTCGAGATATTTTAAGTTTTTCGTAATTTCCCTACGCCACCTTTGAAAATAAGCCCAGTTACCGAATGAGAACGAAAAATCTGATGTGGGCAGCACATGACTTTCCCTGCAGACCTATATTACCGTTCTCTTTATTTTAACTAAAGTTATTTCACTTTTAATTCAATTTTCGTTCTCATGCGGTGACCGGGCTTATTTTCAAAGGTAGCGTAGGGAAAGTACGAAAAACTAAAATATCTCGAGAACGGCTAGTCCTAGTGTAATGGGGTTGGTCTTATTCTTTTCGTCGTTAAAAATTACGTATTAAATCAGCATTTAATGGATGTATTTGAGTATACCCAGTTCTTTAGTTTAGATTTGGACGATTTTTGCGGGCCATTTTGCAAAAAAAGGCAGGTCATTTTTTTCCGAATCGTACCAAAATCTAATCAGCACCAGGGTGACCTATACGTGACTCATCTGCCGAATTTTGTGAAATTCGGTCCATTAGTTTTTCAGCTACAGTGGATACAAGCTTTTGCGGGCCATTTCACAAAAAAGGCGGGTTGTTTTATTCCGAATCGTATCCAAAACTAATCAGCACCAGCCCCGGCCATAAGTGACTTACCTACAAAATTTTGTGAAATTCGGTCCATTAGTTTTTTAGTTAGAGTGGATACAAAATCTGCACAGACAGACACACAGACAGACACACACACAGACGTCACGCTAAAAATAGTTTTTTCGTATTCTAGAGGTCTCGAAACGTGTAGATCCGTCGAAAACTCGAGTTGTGATTTTCGGCATGATTCCAATACTTTCCCTATACATTACCATGTATTGCAGGGAAAGTAAAAATGAATTAAAAGTGAAATAAATTTAATTAAAATAAAGAGAACGTTAATATAAGTCTGCAGGGAAAGTCATGTGCTGCTCACATCAGATTTTTTTTTTAGGAAAAACACTAGAACAACGTATACATACTACTTACTGCATTATTTATCCCTATTATCAAATGATATGCACAATGATCAGTCTTTCTCTCATGACTTTTTGGCCGGGGGGGGGGGGACGAATGATATTTTAGGGGGGAGAGGGGGTAAGTTTTCTATTTGCATTATACAAATATATTTAAATACTGTCACATAAATAAAAACTAGATTAACATAAAATATCTCCGGAGGGGCGAATACTAATCCCCCCCCCCCCCCGAAAGAAATACTGACAATGATAAGCATGTTCCATCGTAAATTTACTTCGCAGCATACCTGGATTCAGTGACCACCTGCATAAAAAAAACGGCTTTTCGAGATGCGAAGTGGTCATGGACATTTCTTTCGAAAATCCAAATAACGAGGTATAAAAATATACAACAAAAATACATATTGAAAGGTGATATTTCTTTTATTTAAAGAGGAATGCCAGTATAAGACGCTATCATTTCCCGTTCTCGATATATTTCATAGTTTCGATCTAAAATGGAAAAATTGTTAAACAATAAAATAAATTAGCTATTATCAAATGACTAAATGTCTTGCGCATACTGTTAATCCGAAATGAAAGACACCAAAAGCTATTCTCGAGGTATTGGAAATGCTATTTATTTTTTCCCCCCTATTGAGCGCTATATCTTTTCAACGAATTTAGCAAATTGAATGCAATTAAATATGAATTCTTCAGTCAATAAAAGTTAATGAAAGTCCATTTATTATTTGGGAGTGCAAATCAGGAAAACATGTGAAAATTGCTTGAACTTTTTTTTTTTTCGAAAATCGAAAAAATATATAAAAAACAAAATTTTACCACAATGCTGCTAAAAAATAGTCATTTTTATGTAATCTTTTCTTTAGAAGCCAATGGCAGAACTTACAGAAGCATAATCCGCGCGCTTCTTGAAATGTTGAGGGTTTTTATTTATTTATTTTTTTTTTGTAATCTGAAATGAAGTAAATGACAAAAAAATTAAATATTTTAGCTATTATCAAATGACTCAATGCTTTGAAGTGCTTTTAATCGAAAATAAATGGAAACTGTTTATTACTTATCATGAGCTGTTCTCTAAATATTATATCCTTTGCACGAAAAACTTGATATCTGTAGATATTAAATGGGATGCGGCTTATCCCGACTTTTTTATCCCATAATCCATTTTTAAGTAGCTTGTGGGACATATATATATATATATATATATATATATATGAAAAAAAATTCTCTGGAATTTCAAAAAATTCTATCAAGTTCTACATTTTTTGATATCAAAACCGCATGTAAAGTTTTGTGAAAATCCAGTGATATTTGAAACAGCTATCGTACATAGTCGAAACGTGTTCAGAAGGTTTTACAACATGTTAGTATCAAAATCACGAAATCGAAAATTTTCGTGAAAACAATACTTTCTCAATACTGAGTATGAGGAAGTAAAAATTAAGCGAACTACGTGAAATTTCGTATGATGATTTTAGTCTGTAACAGCAAAAGAACTACCGATTTAGTAGCAAGATCTAGTAATAAGAAATCTTTAATTTATATTATTTTTCCCACTAAGTCAAAATCCATTAATCTGTAGGGAAGTCACGTGTTGGACGCATCAGATGTTTTATTTATTTATTTATTTTATTTTTTTTACACTCAGCTGACTGGAACGGAATATTTATACTGCATCTGGGGTGTTTTTTAATTGTATGGCTGATCACTATATGTTAGGCATGATACTGAATAAAATAAATGTTTAACTTTAGCCACTTCATGCTGTTATTGAAAATTAAATTAATGCTATGATAGATTAATACTGTAAGAAAATATAAACGTTAACTACAAATTCTTTAACAGAGAAACCTACCTAAAATAACCAACCCGCTGTAGCTGAAATAAATAATCTTTAAAATACAGGTGGTCACTTTACACAGGGCCGATTGTTAAAAACTAGATATAGATTGTTGAGAAATTGGAATAGTACTCGTCTTAAAATATTGCGATGTTTTTGTTTTGTTTTTTCAATCTGAACTGAGTAAACTATAGAAAAAACTACAGTATATATATATGTACATCTTTCCCACAGTGCCTGCACAGTGCATCAATATACAAACCCCAATTATCGCAGGTCATGTAAGCATCTGTTAACCTACTCTGGCAATCATATTAATATCAACACTCGAATACGATTAGCAACTGTTAAAGTTAGCAACTGTTGCTGTTGCAAATGATAAAGCGCACGGCACCAAGATGGACAACATATTATTGAAAACTTAAAACTCATTGGAAATTTTTAGATTGTTGTAGTCAGACAAAGATGAAGAATATAAAGGTGAAACATTTTTAATAAAATAACGAGTATGCAACTTACCGTAAAGTATAAGGGAGAATATTATTAAGCGCCAAGCGCGATCAGCGAAAATGCTCAGTTTAGAAAGGGACTACAGCACAACTTGACCGTGTTCAGAATTGACAGCCGAGGCGATCGTGAGATTGAAACGTCACAAAATAGATCATTTTGGGGAATTCAATCGGCCAATGCCGACTCAACTGTCCAACCAGGGAAACCGGGCTTGACTTCTGAACATAGGCCTTGTTACGTATTTTATTTTTTTTTCATTTTGATGCCAATCTCTTGCAATGAAAATATATATTAAAATACTTGCGTTGATGTGGTGAATTTTTATTTTATTTTGTCAAGAGTAATCAAACTGCTTCCAAATGTAGTTGGGAGTATTAATTTAACAAAATCGAAGCATGCTTGAAAACTCTCAACCTATCCGGTCGGTAACCGCAGTTTTCAACCGCAGTGTCAACTCGCGAGTTCGAACATCAGATTTAGTAGCACAGCTAAGATTCAGAACATTTTTTGAAAGTTCAGGACACAGTTATCATTACGAAGTTGAAACGTATTTTCACCCTCTCGTAGATATTCTGTATAATATATGGTTAACAGGGGCTTCCAAAACGGTCCAAAGATGTTCCTTAGGCGGGTTGTGCCAGTAGCGTTTTTTCTCGGATGTCCCCTATTTCCGCGAGGTAATTAAGAAAGCTTATGATCCTCACCGGTGGTCAAAATTCAAATCCCATTATCGTACGAAAAGAAGGCGTGGCCATTAGGTGATTAACGAACAGAATGTCAAAAACAGTAGCCAATCAGAGATTTTTGATACTCTCGTCAAAACCACGAAGTCAAAGTGAGAGTTCAGCGTGAGATGTTACCTTCGGATTACTAGTATTGGGAAATATCCTAAAGAATATACGGAGTCTTCCTATATCTACGCTAATACTACCATATAAAATATAAGAATTTGTATCTTAGGGGATACCGTCCACAGAAATGTTCGATTGCACACATAAATGAGAAATACTATCTCAAATGAAATAAGACTCGAAATTTAGTTCATGGGTACAATTTGATAAGGCCGGTGGGAAAAAATCGAAATATCTAAAATTTACATTATTCGCAGTTTTCTTATGTCCATTGATTTTCAACGGATATTCAGATAGTATATACTAACTCTTGAATGTCCGTCATACTTTTATTTAGGTACTTGCGGAATAAGGTACAAGGGTCGGGTCATTCGTTCGGTAAAACCTCCATAAAAATGATATTTTTTCAAAAAATAGCCATTTGGCCAAAACGTTCGAAATTCGAAATGGTAAAGAAAAAAAAGTCGTATTTCGAGATAAAATGGAGACTTAAAATTTGGTGCAACTCTTCAATAGGAAGAAGGTCCATAATTTCAGTTTTTCTAATATTTGTTACTGTAGAGGTGCTGCACAGCACACCAAAATTTTGATTTGTCGAATAAATGAGAAACGCCATGTTTTAAGTCAGTTACTTGAAATTTGGTGCAAGGATCAGGGACGTAAGTACCGAGGGGGTGTGGGGAAGGGTGTCACACCCCTTCTGACTCAAAAAAGTTGGTAATCATTGGGGAGGGGGGGGGGGGGGGGACATCCAAATGAGAGTAGATTTTATTCATCATACATTTCCCTTTTTAAACTGTTTTTTTACTTTAATTCTCTAAATATCCACTAGGAAATAACCGATTTTCTTTAATGGAACAAAATCTTCACGCACATATTTAAGCAAAAGCATTTGTGGACGATGGGGGGTCAATGGTTTCTTTTCGGTGTCAGAAATCCCATTCAAGCACAGGAGAGCCCCACCTGGGTAAGGGCATAGATATACTTGCGGTTGAGGGCAATATTAAGGAGTGTGGTCCAGCAATTCCCCATACTTTGTCCTAGGATATCCACAGCTTTCAATACGTAAAGTACACTTTGTACAAAAGATAAGGAACTTGAGCAATGTATATAAGCACAAATAACACAATAATGCGGCATATTGCGTTATTTAATTTGTATTTATAAACGTTGCTCAAGTTGCTTAGCTGCGGCTTTTTTTATTGAGGAAATTTGGAGATTAATATCTCGAGGATGCCGATCATTTGTGGTACACATTTTTACCGTAAATATATTATATAATAAATTGTTAGCAAGGGCTTCCAAAACGGCCCAAAGATGTTTCTTAGGTGAATTGGGCCTAAACAATATTTTTTTTTTATCGATTACCCCTACTTCCGCGAAGTAATTAAAAAATTTGATGTGGGCAGCACATGACTTTCTTTATATAATGCAATGGATTTACTACTCTTACAGTAAAAAAAAAATAGGTTATTCTTACAGTAGATACTTATATTCCTTCCAAGATATTGAATTTTCGTCAATGAGTCGTCCTTTTCATTGATTTAACACCATTTTTATTCATTTGACAAGATTTTCGTTAATTTCGCAACATTTTAAAAAGTCGCCAAGTTGGCGACTTCAAAATTTGTCGCCAAAATCTCGCCAAGCGTTATGGACGGAGAAATATGCAATTCTTATAGCAGATAAATAACTATTGGCATTCAAATGCAAAACTATTACTCAAAGTATCTTTTCTCCTGAATAGAACGAGTTAGATCCACAAGAATAATGTCACCAAATTTATGGCATGATATTACATATGAAAAGTAAACATGTTTTTCAACAGTTAATATTTTTTTTCAATTTATGGGATTTTTTGATAAATTTATTTGAAAAATGGGCAATATCTCGAGAACGGTTCATACTGGCGTTCTAAAGTTTATGTCAATCATTTTCTAAGAAAAAATTACATAAAAAATGTCTATTTGCGTAACTTCATTAAAGGTTTTGATTTTTTCGAAATTTCACTCAAAAATTTAGGCAGATTCTGAACATTCAATTGTTTAAAAACAATAGGCTTAAAGTATTCATGGATTATAATTTTTGTACCAAATTTCATTCGAATCGCTCTATTCGTTCGCGAGATATCGTCTCTCTCCACACACACACACACACAGACATCACCTCAAGAATGTTCGATTCGTGATCAGGGATGTTCGAAACGTGCTCTTCCGTAGAAAACTCGAATTCAAATTTTCGACCCCGTCACAATACTTTCCTTATACATTATTGTATATAAGGGAAGTAATACTCAAAATTTGCGATTTACATGGATTTGGAAAACAACAGTGTCTTTAATTGGTCAAGTGATTTATGGCTCTCAGAAAAATGAATGGTCACGGCTTTGCCTTACAGTCAATTGCACTGAATTTGCCCTTGTAATTCAGTTCTTATTTTCAAAGGTGGTGTAGCGAAAATGCGAAATAACTAAAATATCTCGAGAACGGCTGGTCCTAGTGTAATGGGGTTGGTCTTATTCTTTTCGTCGTCAATAATTACGTATGAGGCAAGCATTTAATTGATATATGTGAGCACACGTAATCTTTTATTTTAGATTTTGACGATTTTTGAGGGCCATTTCGTAAAAAAAAGGCAGGTTATTTTTTTCAAAATTGTACCAAAATCTGATCAGCACCAGGGTCACCCACAAGTAACTTACCAAATTTTATGGAATTCGGTCAATTAGTTTTTTTTAGTTTGGATACTTTCCTTATACATTATTGTATATAAGGGAAGTAATACTCAAAATTTGCGATTTACATGGATTTGGAAAACAACAGTGTCTTTAATTGGTCAAGTGATTTATGGCTCTCAGAAAAATGAATGGTCACGGCTTTGCCTTACAGTCAATTGCACTGAATTTGCCCTTGTAATTCAGTTCTTATTTTCAAAGGTGGTGTAGCGAAAATGCGAAATAACTAAAATATCTCGAGAACGGCTGGTCCTAGTGTAATGGGGTTGGTCTTATTATTTTCGTCGTCAATAATTACGTATGAGGCAAGCATTTAATTGATATATGTGAGCACACGTAATCTTTTATTTTAGATTTTGACGATTTTTGAGGGCCATTTCGTAAAAAAAAGGCAGGTTATTTTTTTCAAAATTGTACCAAAATCTGATCAGCACCAGGGTCACCCACAAGTAACTTACCAAATTTTATGGAATTCGGTCAATTAGTTTTTTTTAGTTTGGATACTTTCCTTATACATTATTGTATATAAGGGAAGTAATACTCAAAATTTGCGATTTACATGGATTTGGAAAACAACAGTGTCTTTAATTGGTCAAGTGATTTATGGCTCTCAGAAAAATGAATGGTCACGGCTTTGCCTTACAGTCAATTGCACTGAATTTGCCCTTGTAATTCAGTTCTTATTTTCAAAGGTGGTGTAGCGAAAATGCGAAATAACTAAAATATCTCGAGAACGGCTGGTCCTAGTGTAATGGGGTTGGTCTTATTCTTTTCGTCGTCAATAATTACGTATGAGGCAAGCATTTAATTGATATATGTGAGCACACGTAATCTTTTATTTTAGATTTTGACGATTTTTGAGGGCCATTTCGTAAAAAAAAGGCAGGTTATTTTTTTCAAAATTGTACCAAAATCTGATCAGCACCAGGGTCACCCACAAGTAACTTACCAAATTTTATGGAATTCGGTCAATTAGTTTTTTTTAGTTTGGATACATACATTGCACAGACACACACAGACGTCACGCTAAAAATGGCTTTTTACTTTCCCTGCAATACATGGTAATGTATAGGGAAAGTATTGGAATCATGTCGAAATTCGTAACTCGAATTTTCAACGGATCTACACGTTTCGGGACCTTTAAAACACGAAAGCACTATTTTTAGCGTGACGTCTGTGCAATGTATGTATCCACTCTTACTCAAAAACTAATGGATCGATTTTTATAAAATTTGGTAGGTAAGTCGCTTGGGTGTGACCCTGGTGCTGATTAATTTTCGATACGATTCGGAAAAAAAGAACTGCCTTTTTTTGTGAAATGACCCTTAAAAATATCATGTATCCACTCTAGCTGAAATACTAATTGATCAAATTTCACAAAATTTGGTAGATAAGTTATGTCTGAGATACTCTGGTGCTGATTAGATTTTAGTACAATTCGGAAAAGAACAACCTGCCTTTTTTTACGAAAAGGTCCGCAAAAATCTAAAGAAAAGACTAATGTTCAAATGTATAAATTAAATGCTTGTTTATACTTAAATTTTGACGAGGAAAAGAATAAGAACAACTCTATTATTCTAGGACCAACAGTTCTCGAGATATTTAGGGTTATGCGCCATCATTGGTAACATATCCAATTGCCAAATAAAAACAGAAATTGAATTAAAAATGCAAATTGTGTTATTTTGTGCAATTAAACTCAATTTAATGAATTATTAAAGAAATGAAGAAAAAATGAATTTAAGTTTGCAGGGAAAGTCATGTGCTGCCCACATCCGATTTTTCGTATTCGAGAGATGTCAAAACGTGTAGATCTGTCGAAAACCAGAGTTGTGATTTTCGACATGATTCCAATACTTTCCCTATACATGGTATGTATTGAAGGGAAGTAAAAATCTGATGTGGGCAGCACATGACTTTCCCTGCAAACTCATATTCACGTTCTCTTTATTTCTTCAATAATTGATTATTAAGTTTAATTACGCAAAATAATACCCATAATTATTTAAAATTACCCTGAATTTGCTCTTTCAAATCAATTTTCTTTCTCATTTGGTAATTGCACCAAAGGTCGCGTAGCAAAAATGTGAAAAAGCGAAAATATCTCGAGAACGGCTGGTCCTAGTGAAATGGGGTTAGGTTTGTTCATATCGTTATATATTACGTATAAAACAAGTATTTAATTGATATATCTAAACATACGTAGTTTTTTATCTTAGATTTTTAAGATGTTTGCAGGCCATTTTGCAAAAAAATACAGGTTATTTTTTTCTAAATCATACAAAAATCTAATCCACACAAGGGACACCCACAAATGACTATCTACCAAATTTTGTAATATTTGATTTATTAGTTTTTAAGCTAGAATGGATACAGGCAATTTTTGCAGGCCATTTCACAAAAAAGGCAGGTTCTTTTATCCTGAATCGTACCAAAAACTATCAGCACCAGGGTCACACACGTGACTTACGTACCAAATTTTATGAAATTTGGTCCATTAGTTTTTAAATTAAGAGTGGGTACATTGCACAGACAGACACACACAGAAGTCGAACTAAAAATAATTTTTTCGTGTTCTAGAGGTCTCAGAACGTGTAGATCTGTCGAAAACTCTAGTTGCGATTTGCAAAATGATTCCAATACTTTCCCTATACATTACCATATATTGTTGGGAATATAAACATGAATTAAAATTTTAAAAGTATAGCCTCACCTCAAACTTTTCAAATAAAATCAGAAATATAAACAGTCCTGAGGGTATACCACATAGCACTTGCTTCCATTGATCAACTGAAGAAACAAATGCTTTTCTGAAGGGGAGGAGACAACACATCTCGAGTTTCTTTTTGAATCTGCAACTTGTATATATGTAATGCATGTGCATGTAAACCATTTACTTTGTCAGAACATAAGAAAAATTCTATTTCGAACACATGCTTCAGTTGATGATATTAAATAAGCCATGAATTTTCGAAGGGTACTAGGCATCTAGAGCTCCCTCCTTGAACTCACAGCTTGTACAAAATGTAATATAATATACTTTATTTAAATTTTATCTCAATATTTACAAAATTCTATTAAGAAAGTTGCGCTCATTGAGTAAATGAAAATAATAAGAGCTTTCCTACGGGGACCTTGAGCCGTGCCCCTGAGGCTCACCTATTGGATCCATGCCAGATTATAATTAGGTGTCTCATTGAAAAATATTAAAATCTACCGTTCATTATGTTGGATGAACACTTAATGATGCAATTAACCACGTAAATATGTAACCATGTGTTTGACTTGTTTAAATTTGTTCACCACCATTTTATTAATTTAAATCTTTTTAATGATTTTAGCAGCTTTATATGCATCAACATTCAATGAACATGTTTGTAGTATTGCTGGAAAACTTTGCAAAATCTTAATAGGGGGCATCACTCAAAGAGCAACCTGGAGGCTCCTTTACAAAGAATACATATCGTTTGATAATACCCTTTAGTAGCCCGGGCCACTGGGATAAAAGCTCTTTAAATGAACTTGATTAAAAAAGGGTCACACTTAGCGCAATAGAAGCAAAAGAGGAAGATCTGATTTTGGACAAAATACATACTAAATCTCAAACTGATATAGTAAAGGATTTTGGAATTTCACAATATCATGTCTGGGTGCGGTAGCCCAGTTGTTAGCGAGCGGGAATTGCACTCGGTAGACCCAGGTTAGATTCCCGCTACTGCCAAAACTGCCGCAGTGTTCACACAGAGTACGATCACATTAAACATGTGGGTCCGTAAGTCTTTCTGAGTGGTTGGTGGTAGGGGAAGGAGGGTACGGTCCCTGTGGATGCCTCCCCCACTGGGTTCCGATCTAAATTGGATGGCACTTCCCGGCCGTCCAAACAGTTACCTTACACCTTTCTGGTAGGTCAGACGATCTGGGTCTCAACAATATCATGTCTCCTGAATAAGTAAGAGCTTCGAGAACATGCTTCGGAACTAGAGGGGAAATGGAAATTTAAACAGAAAACACAAGTATAATTTGAACTGTGAAAAGGTGGATCAAGCAGTACTGCAAAGGTTTCAGGAGTGAAGTATGTAAGGTGCATTAATTTAGTTATTTTAAATTATAAAATATCTAAATATCTATCTATTATAAAATATCAGTTTTAAACATTATACATCCTTAAAAATTTTAGTATATTACTTTTAAGTAAAATGTTTAGACGCTTTCTATATGTATGTGCAAAAATGCCTTCGGAACAGTGATCCTAAACTCCAGTAAATTTCTTACGTGTTCATGTTTTGCATGTGTATGGTATAAACATGGGGCCCCGAATTAACAGCAGGCCCTGGGCCCCACTTTGGCTTGATCAGGCTCTGAGTATAATAGCACACTTGTACCGGACGGTATCTTTAATTGCAACAAAACTGCATTGTACCATCGTGCAATGCAGGAAGTACAATTGCTGGAAGAAAGATTTCTGGATTTAAAAAGGCAAAAGGTCGAGATACTCTTATTTTTTTAGTTAATCAAACGGAAACAACATAATTGACTCATTGAATGATTGGAAACAGCCAAAAAACGCAATGCAAAACGTTAAAGATTATCCAGTTACTTATACATCTTCCAAAATGCTCCTTATGGATGACAAAGAATATAGAAACTAGATCATGAAATTGGACTCAGACATCATAAACAGAACCAGAAGATCATTTTATTCATGGAAAGTACATCCAGCCACAAAATTAACGATGTTCGTCTTGTAATGTGAATGTACAATTAATTCCAGCTACTGCAACAAATACATCCAACCTTTAGATCAAGTTATTATAAAGTCCCTTAATTTTTTATTATCTAGTTATTTATGTATTTTGTAATTTAAATATTTATTATTGGCATCGGATTTTCTAGAGATCCATATGCAAATCTTGTTTTATGGTTGGTGCTATATATAACGAGCTTATGTTCATCCCATCTTAAACAATTTACATTGCCACTGATACAGGACATAGTGGCGTCTGAAAGCACTTTGGATTTGTAATTTAATGTACATCATATATGGTGCTAATATTAAAAGACCTTTTTACCACACAATTTGGTTGTTTTCACTATATATTTTTAAAGTTTTGCTAAAATGCAGTGTTTTCATGCTTTACTGGCGTGAGATTGTTGTGCATCTCTTAGATGATGAAGACAGTGTTTGTTTCTTTAATTTACAAAACGATAACTCTGCTAACAGCAATGCATTCCCCCCCCCCCCCCCCACCCCCCAAGAAAGCCCCAAACAGTGCTCCTCTAAAAGCATTCTAAAACTGTTTCATAAAAGTGTGACTTTTAGAAGCCAAAGAAAATGACTTGAACAATGAAGCTGCGATTTGATTTTAATAAATTTACGATGTGAATGAGTTATTTGTAGCAACTTACTGTTCCTATATTTTTTTTAATTTGTATATGATAAAAATGAACACAGAAAATAATCATACTGGTGAAGAAATCGTGGCAACCTCCTAAAACTGCATCAACACAATGAAAGTGCCAATGAAGATATAGATCTGTATCAGTATCAATAAATTTCTGTGCATTATTCATCGACATTTTGAAATAATGTATTATGCATATATTAATAAATTACTATTATTCACAATATAAATTATTATAGTGATTTTATATTCATTATCTTTATAGTATATAATGAAGGGTACTAATAATCCTCATATGTGTACCCACTTAATTGCATACAATAGAATGAAATTAATAATAATTAAATAGAAGAGTATTATGCAATTAAGTGAGGCAAATTAAGTAATTTTCAAATTCAACACACTACATTGTTTTTCCCTTTGCCACAAAATTATAGCAGGCTACTGCTATCGGCAGACTATAATTCAGCCATAACTTGACTTTGTAATTAAATCCATAAGAACTTAATTTTTAGAAAATAAAGTTCCATAACATTCGTTTCCAGGGGGCCCTCCTGAACACGAGTGAATTCACCCATCCCTCAGACATACACCTGAAAAGAACAGTGATGGCCATTTATTTTGTCAGATTTGGGTTAGAAAATAGACTAAATGTTTACTTTTACACAGAAGTGATATGGAATCCAAATTTTAACTTTTTTCAGCATTTCTTGACACAATTAGTATCTTCAATCTTTCCAAAACAGCACAAAAAATGATTAGAAAATTGGATATAGCATATATAATGTTAACTACTATTTAAGGATTTGGAACACCTTTAGGAGCAAATAAATTGCTATCTGGAAGCAAGCAGGTCCACAAGGTTTAGGAGTGGCTCATTAGGAAAATTTTAACTAACTACCTTATGTTTTCTACCTTGCATTAACTAATGTTTCTTAACAAAATATACAAATAAAAAAATAAAACAAATTACCTTTTTTAATGCAGGGATGGATTTATATGCTGAGGGTGGCCATAAGCCGATTACTTCTTAGGGACCCTGTGATATTACTATATTTTTGTCCTTATGGTAGTGTTTTAAATATTTCAATTTACATAAATCAAATAAATAAAAATATTCATTTGAAAAGGAAATACCAGTACTGTCTTTGATAGCAGTATTCTGACATGGTTGAAGAGCAGTCAACATTTTATTTTTTAACTAAAAGTAACATTTTCCGCTATCATTTTCTAGAGGTCCTGTAAGTTGAAATTGTCTTTTTTAGCTATCAGTATTTCAGCATTTCATTTTCGAGAATATAGAAAATAATTATTCCTCTAATTGAGTAAAAATAGTAATAAAACCAAATTAATAATCATGAAATCTGGGAGCCTCCTCTGAAGTAGGGATCTGAAATTGCAATTAAATAAAAACATTGAATACTAAATACCATTATAATGGATTAATACTCTGGAATTAATTCTTTTTTTTTTTTTTTTTTTACGAAACAAAAAACTTCAAACATTGGTCATAAAATATGTCATCTTGAAAAAATGTTTGAGTAAAGAATAAAAAAAATTAATAAATGTTCACCACTGACGACCTCAAATCATAAATTTCATGTTTTGGAGCATGGTGGGAGCAATTTTCATACAATACCCTGTTTGGAGCAGAATTAACATCACTGATGTATATATACAATTCCAATAAATCTTCAGTATATAAACAACTTTTTCAGTATTCAAAGTCATCAACTCCTAGTAAAAAGCGATATAAGAGTGGCAAAGGAAAAAGTAACTCAAGTAATACTATTGATTACAATGCAGACATATTGAAATTACAATATAATTATTCTTAAACTTTCTATTTCCTACTAATTAGAACTTGGTTATATAAAGTCAGAAATTGCAAATTAAATATTGTTTACGCTTACTTTTTAAAATTAACTAATGAACATTTTAAACATTTATTTTATGATTTGCTTCTTTCTTGTACAAATTTCTTAAATTTCCACTTACACCATTCACCTAATCCACATACTAAAATAGCTTACTGTGTAATTTCCGGGTCCATTCCAGGTCATTAAACTCCGATAATCTTGCATCATGTGTATGCAGCGATGTCAACTCATCTCATGGACACATTATTACCGAGGATCTCAGTATAGTTCAGGATAATATACTTAGGGATATTATGAATAGTGTCTAAATTTCGCATTCCATTCTGTCATTACCCCAAACTTCTTCAGTCTTTATCCTTTGATTTTAATAAATTCATATACCAACAGGCTTGTTCACATTCCATTCCAATTGAAGCATTCTATCTATGGAAGTATATTACCCTACATCTTCTTAATGTTATTACAAACATTAAATTGAAGAAGCCTAGTTATCCTTTTAAACAACGCCTATATGCTATTAAAGAACTACAACAACATTTTGTCATGACTTATGTAGATAAAGCTTCTAATAATTATGCCATTATTTGTAAAAAACATTGTTTCTGTTACAGAATTATTTAAAACATAATTATATTTTTAAACCCATTAATAATCAATCAGTCTATCAAGATCAAAACTAAAATGCTAAAATTATATGCACAATTAAATATTAATTGTAAGTTTTATAAATTTCCATATGTTACTTTGGTTCCTAAATTCCACAAATCACCTCTCAGTTTTAGAACGGTCACTTGTGGACATAATACCTTTACCACTACAGCTAGTAAGTACTTGCTAAACTGTTTAAATAGAATTAATGAATCTCTTAAATTTAAGAATTCAGGATATTTCATATTGAATAATAGTTTTGATTTAGTTAATCACCTTAGCAAGCTTCCACATATTCTTGGTTTCCATACCTTTGATTTTAAAGACCTATTTAATAATATTGATATTAAAGATTTATATAAAGTTATTATCTCTCTTTATCATGATTATTAATGTTCCAATAATGTTCCATTTAATGTCAAAAACTTTCCTATGCTATTGCACTTTGTACATCTGGTGTACCTCAAGGGAGCTGTAGTAGTAGTATTCTAGCTAACTTATATCTTTATTATTATGAACGTCATTTTAACTCTAATTCATATATTATATATCGATATGTTGAAGACTTAATTTGTATTATCATTGATGATTCCTATCCCATTAATATTGATTTTTACCCTTCTAATCTAGAATTAGTCCCTAGTGTTAGTCAAACTGTAAATTATTCAGACCTAAATTTAGATACCCTCAATAATCATGTTATCACGAATATGACAAAAAAGATTCTTATAACTTCACTATTATTAAGCAGCTATCACATCAATCTTGTAATTCTATTCAATTGTTTAGAAACATTATTTTAAACCAGCTATTTCTAATACATCGACTTTCTGATTCTCAGTTTCACTTACTCCACATCAATCATCTTGAACGCATTTGTCAAAATTACCACTATCCGGAAGTATTTATAAATAATATTATTAATAATTTCAAATACACCACGTAATAATTTTACAAATGCATTATTTATCCTTGATTGGATAACTCATTTTGTGAATTTCACCTGTTCTTATCACCTACTTACCACTAGGCCTGAGTCTGATACTGCTTACTATTTTTGAGGGACTACTTTCCACTTGTCCTGAATCCTATACTGCTTACTATTTTTGAAGTCTTCATACACATTACTTTTCATTCAAGTGTATTCATTCCGGTGTCCACTTGCTTTGACGAAGATATGCAAAATGCTCTGTCAAATGTTCGCCTGTGAATACGTAGACTCCCATGTGGTGGCTGTACCTGTGAGTTAATATTTCTATTTTTTATATTTCTGGTATATAATTCACTTGGTTTTATTATTTGTCCTTCCACTAGCCAGTAGACTGTTCCAATGGTGCCCATAGGTAAATACTATCATCATTGTCAGAAACTGGCTATTCTATGTATCGGTTTTAATTCTAATTGTATGGCTGTCCTGATAAGAATGCAATTTCGAACTAACCGCAGTTTTTTTTGTGTGTGTGTGTGTGTGTGTGTGTAGTTTCAGTTGATTGTTTTCCATATTTTGATCTTTAATCTTGAGATATTTATTACTGCCTTTTCTCATTTTTGCAGTGTTTGCTTTTTTATTATACATATATATATATACCTTTTTAACTATGATTTTCATAAACTCATCTTCCCCTCACCCCCTTTTCCATTATAGTGATGAGTTACCTTCTATTTTTATCCTTAGTCTTGGTCTATAGTTACTTATTTGTGTCAGATATGCTAGAGATGGGTGTTTTTGTACTTACCATAGTTTATGCATAGTTTTCGATATATGTTACAATATATATATATATAGTGTATTATGAGTTACTACTTATATTCTAACATTGGATATATATATAGCCTTGAATATATATATATTCAAAGCTCTAATGGATCAGACTCTATATGCAGTGTTTTTTCAGGTATTCTTGTTTCCTATTAATTTTTCAATCTTTATGCATTTAGTCAAGTTAACAGTGTTTATAGATATAATCTATCACTGATATCAGAAACATGCATTTTGTATTCATTTTGATAAAATACTTGATGAAGAGTTTCATCTAAATGAACAATTCATTTATTTAGGCCTAGGGCTTGTCCACGTGTAAAGCTTTAATGCTTGGATTTTATTTGATTTTCTATTAGCAATTCCTTTCCATTGATATTTGTTTGTCTTCAGCATGACTAGAGGTTCGCATTTTATTTTCTACTTGATTGATGATTCTGATTGATACTTTTTTATTTGATAGGCATTTTTTAATGTTGGGGTTGAGTTGCAACTTCTCTATTCTATCACTGGATTTTCAAATTATTATATATATATATATATATATATCTCCTTCCAGTAGACAGTTCCAATGGTGTCTATAGTTAAATACTATTGCCATTGTCAGAAACTGGCTATTCTATCGGTTTTAATTCGAATTGTATGGCTGTCCTGATGAGAATGCAATTTCGAACTAACCGTCATTTTTGTGTAGTTTCAATTGATTGTTCTCTATGTCTTAATCTTTTATCTTGAGCTAATTATTATTGCCTTTTCTCATTTTTGCCGTGTTTTATTTTTATTTATATACTTTTACTTGTGAACTTTATATCCTAATATTCTTCTCATCCCCTTTACCATTGTAGTGATATGTTACCTTCTATCTTTATCCTTAGTCTTGGTCTATAGTTACTCATTTGTAACAGATATGCTAGTGATGGGTTTTTTTGTACATACAGTAGTTTATGCGTAATTTTCGCTTAAAATCTTTCAAATTTTATTTATTTATATATATATATATATATATATATATATATATATATATATGCATATATATACATATATAGGGCCCTATAAAAAATGCACATAATTTGAAGTTTTCCACATAATTCCCAATTTTTTTTTTAATTTTTGCGAATAATTTGCAATTTTTATGCGAGATTTGCATCTTCTTTATTTTTTTTGCCTTAATCATTGCATTAAAAGCAGAGTCGCTGAAATAAATTTAAAGAAAAATAAATGCACAAATTATTACATGGCACTGCAGATAGCTGGTTTGAGAACACCTAGGATCTCCCTCATCAATGCTAAATACAGACAAGCCTAGAAGTAAAAGACAAAATAAGCTGCATACAGCATCGTATAATAATTTATGAACTACATAGCTTAATTTCTCTTTATTTTTGCATGTAATATTACTTATTGAAATTGAAATCTATTTAACAAGATTTAGTATGATCCCAATTGCAAAAGTGCCCGAATGTTATTTTTATGTAAAAGTGTTAAAATTAATAAATTTATGAAACAAGATTTTTGAGAAAAGCAATAGTATTTGCACATTTTAACAAAAAATGCTAAAGTTTGTGATTTTTAAATTGCTAACAAGATTTTCATGTGAAAGCACTTAATAGATTCAGGGTTTCTGTTTTATTTTCTTTAAGAAAAAGCATCAAAATTCATATTTTTAAATAAAATTGTAACATATATTCATAATTTTAATGCAAGAGCTAAAAGTGACTATTTTTACGTAAAAGTGCCAAAATTCACAATTTTGAAAGACACTGATATTAGAGAAAGAGCACTAAAACTTGTGGTTTTTTAGGAAATCGCTAAAATTCGTGATTATTTTTCAGAGAAAATGTTCAAATTAGCAATTATGAGCAAACAGTAAAATTATTTGCAATTAAAAAGTGCTAAAATTTGCTATTTTTATGAAAGAACTAGTAATTCAAAATTTTCATTCATAAAGCTTGCTTAAACTCGCGACTCTTATTAAAAAAGTGCTAAAATAAGTGATTAAAAGTTCGCAAAAATACTTGATTTTTAATAAATAGCGAGAAATTCATACTTCCCGTCTCATTCAGTAACCAGGAAAGTGCTATGATGGAACACAAAAATAAGAAGTATTAAGGGTCCTTAATATCTCGAATACTCTAGTATTTGCCAACAGTATTCATCCATCTCCAATTTAGTCACTAGCTCAAGTGGCTACCATATAATATATGGCCATGCAAAATGAAGATACTCACTAATAAGTAACGCATTTCGATTCTTTACACACTAGAGAAGAAAATGGAATACTCAAGAACCAAAGTTTCATTTGACTAGGATATGCTGCAATTTCTTTACTTGATTATGTTATAATAGTTATTAACATTTTAAAATGGAACCAAATTAGTGACTTAAGTTTTGCAAGAGATTGAAGCTTTAAACAGCAATTGAAGGAAACTAGATCTGAAAAATTCACTTTAATTAATCAAAAAGTCCAAATCCCATATCATCTTCAGATTCCTCAGATTCTTCTTTTTTGGCTTCCTCTTTTTTCTCAGCAGCAGCACCTGCAGCAGGAGCCGCAGGAGTAACTACCAATGCTGCAAACTTGGATGGATCTTTAAGGAACTCTTTAGCCTAAGGGTATAAAAATTGCATAAGAATATTATGGGAAGAGAGGGATATCAACATCAGAAATATGGTGCTCTATAAGTCAGCCCATAAATTGCTCAATACCACTTAAAAAAAAAAAACTCACTATAATATTGAAAATACCTGCTGTATGAGAAAAATATTTTTACATAGTATCAATGATCAGAAGAAAAATTTTAGAAGGGGCTCACTGACTGTAGAGTAAGGCTCTTAAATATATAAGCTGATGCAACAGCAATCTACAGGAGTCAAGATGACTCCCAGTTGAAGCGATGACTCACATGGTGAAGAGGGGGCTAATTTCTCAGGATCGACAAAATTAAAACATTTGAGTACTTTTTTAATTGATCGGTACAATTTTTTAAAGCAAAAGCACTTACTTTACAGCTAAATCGTGAATCAAATATCAACGATGTAACATGCATGCACTATTGAAGGACATTCAGAGAATAACTGGACAGCTTGGAGTCAAAATGGTGGTTGTGTCAGCCTGTATATTTAAGGAGACTTATATAAACCCATCAGTTAGTCATATGATATGCTTCAGAGCCTTACTGAGGAGGGAGGTTAACTGACTGTGGGTAAGGCTCTTAAATATATAGGCTGGTGCAACAGCAATCAACAGGGGTCAAGATGACTCCCAGTTGAAGCGATAACTGTACATGGTGAAGAGAGCCAATTTGTCAGGATCAAGAAAATTAAAACATTCTAGATTACTTTTTTAATTGATTGGTACAATTTTTTTGAAAGTGTAAAAGCACTTATTTTACAACTAAATTGTGAATCAAATATCAGCCATGTAACATGCACACACCATTGAAAAAGGACTCAGGAGATAACTGGACAGCTTAAAAGTCAAAATAGTGGTTGTTTCTGCCTATATATTTAGAAGCCATATCTAAACCCATCAGTTAGTCATATGATATGCTTCAGAACTTCACTGTGAAGGGAGCTGGACTTCTCACTCAATTGAATCAGGTTATCTGACTCAATTGAATCAGGTCACTCTTATATAGTCCGGCTCCCATGAGTTGGCAGATGACCTTGGATGAGTCCATTTCGTTATAGGGAAGAAAGCTGGTAAAACAGACGATCTGTGCACTACAGTGAAAGGGTTGCCAAACGCAGAAACCTGTTTGACGATCGCATTTGCTGCGCGTATTTCGCCAATTGTTTGAAATTTAGAATAGTTGGAATGCTTTACTAGCATTGCGCTTGCGACTAAGAAAATGTCTAACATCTGTTCCAACGTCTAACGTCTGTTTATTTAATTAATTAGAATCTGATATTTGTGAACCGTGCTTTTATCGACAAAATGTCTGTAGAAGTAAAAGTAATTCGTTCCAAGGAACGAAATGTGGTCCACAAAGTCCTCGATTTTTTTTTTAGGCTGAAGCAAATTCAGAAAAGTTATGCACCCCCATCCGACAGCCCTTGCCAGCATTACAAAGGAGCAGTGGATTAAATATTGTGAGCACGCAGTAAAAGTTGAAAATAAATATTGGGAAATTGACAATTTAGTGGAAGAAACCATAGAAGAAATCAGTTTTGTGGTAGGTGCCGACTCCCAAGAGTCAACTGAAAGTATAGAATCAGATTTCAAGAAGGGCGACAGCGGTACAATTTTTTAAATATTTTATATATAAAATATTATAAAATAATAACAAATATATATATAAAAATATAAAACAGATATTTTTTATATATTTTTATATTTTCCAAATTTTGTAACTCGGGGGGGGGGGGGGATAGATTCCTTAGACGACATGGCCATGCAATGTAATCTCTAATGATGAACTGACTGTCCGAATAGTGGCCCACAAGCAAGGAAAATGGTTAGATAACATATTTAAAATTAATTAAATTACTGAAATTTATTTTAGAATTAACAAATATTAATGCTTTATGAAATATGTAACTGTATAAAATGTGATTCATAGAACTTACTGAAATGATTTTCAATGGCAGCAAAAGTATTTAGATTGAAACGTTTTCTTTGTATTTTATAGAAATTAAACAACGTTATATAAAAAGTAAAATACACAATGATAAAAATATAAAGATGTGTGTATGTCAAGGTATTTTTTCCCCTTTTATAGATGGATCGAGGGTCTTTCCTAAAGAAAATGTCTTATTACACAAGCGAGCAACCCATAAATTACGGTGGGGGGGGGGGGGGGGGGGGGTAATCTCAGTCAACAAATTTTTGGAACTTTTAAACACTGCTTTTCAGTAATTTTACAGTTTCCAGGAAAAAAATTGAATTAAAACTGCAATTTCAGTGTAATTTCAAATAATTATTCGTGCTAGTTTGTGCATATAACTCAAATTAATGAATTATAAAAGAAATAAAGAAAATAAATATGAATCTGTAGAGAAGGCATGTGCTGTTCACATCAGTTTTTTCCTTTTAGGAGATGAATCATTCATTCATACGCACGAAACGCATTGTGCATTTCTCCTAAATAAAATAGTTTAAGTTACAAGAAAAGTATTACAACCGAAACTCTTCAATTTTAACAAAACATTTACGACCATTATTGTTTTATTATAATATAATTTTAATTATTATGAAGAAAACATTTCCACCACATCCCAACAGTAACACTGAATGTACTTATACATATAAAGCTCTTTATCGTTCTGCATAAATCATTTTCGTACTGCACAAATTGTGCATTATTAATTCGCACTAAAGGCACCAATTCTGGAAACCCGTTCTTCCTAGTACGTTTCTACCTGCCATTGAATTTAACTAATGGATTCGTCCAAAGTCACGTGACTCAAATGCCTTCTTGTTGGAGTCGCACTATAATAAACATAATGAAGTAAAAAAAACTGTGCTTGGGAATGCTCTCATTGTCCTAATACCCCTTTGTTTTTGCACATGCTATTGCACAATAACTATCATAATTTAATCATGAACACTCTTTAAGCAGATTAAAAATTCAAGCTTAAGGCATTTCTCAGGCAATATTTCGAATTCTTAAAGCTACTTTTTAAAAGAATTAGCAAAAATGTGTACTAACAATGATACTTGTTTAAAACCAACATGTACCATTTTATTAATATTCATTCATTTATTTTAAAAGGACGATGGGGGGTCATTTTCTAGGATAATTTTTTTTTATTTAATTATTTTTTTTTACATTGATCAATTTTGAAAGAACAATTTTGAAGAACAATTACAGAACTATTTTGAAAAACGTTTCAATTGGAAAAGATGATTGAAACTTGTATGACCATCTCTTTAAATTTAGTCACATTAGGTTTGCTTTGGTTTCATGAGATCACTTACTTAAAGATCTATTCCTATTTAAGAATAGGCTCCCTGCCCTTTCGTTAACATATCTAAAGGTGGCAAGGAAAAGCCAATAAGTCAAAAATTCCAATTTTTTTATAATATACATATTTGGTTTAAGAAATTTGTTGTGGAAAAAGCGTGGAAAAAGTCAGTTGGACTTTTAAGATATTAAACAAAGAAAAAGTTTAAACATCTATTAGATTTTACAAGGGTAACAAAACATAAATTCAGAAAAATTATTACTTATTTACTTTATAAATATATAATAAACTCAATAAAAATTTAATCTGTACTCTGAAAACTAAAAATTTAAATTTAAAAATAGTTCGCTTAAAAGCATCAAAAATTTCATTCCTCGATATTTCAAAATTCTTGTTTTTGATTAAGTGCTTTTTCCCACCAGCTCTAGATATTATTCTGTCCAAATTTGGCCCTGGAAGAAATACTATATTTTGTAAAAACACAAGACGGCAAATTTGATTGTAGCCAATTAATCATATTACAATAAAATGAATGTTGTGCATTTTTAATTTCAAATATTTTTTTTCATTTGCAGCTTAAGTTCGGTATCACGGATGACTGAGATCTGAATAACATTGAAATTATTATTTTCTCCATTTAAAAACATAGGGAAATTCATCTTCATCGAATGTAAAAATTTCCTTAATTTGCTATAATGAGTACTGTCTTATTTATCCCAACGAGGAAGGCTATTGCCGGCATCTAAAACTTTTGATCAACTGTCTTATGCAAGATTTGAATCTTTAGAATAAACTTGTATTGTTTACTATTACCCATCACAAAATAAAAATTAATTTAAATAACTTTTTTCTTTAAGAGGGGGGGGGGGCACAAATGAAAGAAATATATTGAATATTTAATTGGTTATATTTCATTTATAATTAGTATTGTAACACATTCTATATAGTGAACCCCAAATGCTCTCAGTTATACCACAGATTCAGATATAATGCGAGTCTCCTTTTTTGTCATCACTGATGAACAAATAGCTGTTGCAGCAACCAATGAGAACATTGAAGTGTAAGATTCTGGGAGTGATTCAGAGGTTGAATTTGATGTTATTCTACAACAGAAGAAGCTTTGAAAGGTATTGTTACTGTTCTGTGGTAGTTTGAAGGGCAGAAAGATACCATTTCATCTTCAAAATTAATCAAATTAGCCTTCGTAAAAAGATAAAAATTATTAAAAGAACTTCATATAAATAACTTTCTGCACTATTGTAATGGTTGAAACGAACCTAAACACACTACTGTTTGTATGTATAGCATGTGTTATATAATATAGTTGCAATCTTTCTATTGAAAGAAATTAAAATCTGTAGAATACTGATTTTTGCATTCTGTAAACATTGTTTAACAGACAACTAAATAGAGCATAATATGCATTTTTTAGAACATAGTAAAACACTACCGAACACTGAACATCTTTCAACACTGAAAGTTAAGCATCAAAATAGCATTGCTAGTTTGTAGTGCAGTTGCCTAACACAGGTAGTTTAATGACACCAAAAACCTGTGTTATAAATGGAGTTTACCACATTTGCGTTTTTACAATATTAGAAACTGTACTGGTACTGCACAGAATTTAAAGCAGAAATTAAATAAATTTCTTAATAAATTTTTTTAAAAGTCAATCACCCACTGCATTAAAATATGTTTAAATTACAAAACACACACGTGCACATGCTCACTCTAAATAAGCACCCAATCACACCTAAGACCACGTCTCAGGTATGTAAGTAAACCTTGGTCCCGGAACTGGGCACATCAAATGATACACCCTAAATACACCTTTCACCCTCTGTATGGGTGTATAAACTTTTTAGTACACTCTAGATATACTTTATTGGTATGCCATAAATAAGCTCCTTTGATTCGCCCCAAATATTAAAAAAAAAGTAATGACACTCCCATTAAAGTACCAACAACCTAAAAATTATGTTTAAAATGTTCCTTAAATGTTTCTTAAATGTTTCTGAATGCAAGTTTGTTGAAACCCCAAAAACAATCTAAGAAAAAGGGAAGAACAGGAAACTTACTGTTTCTGCTTCTTTGAAAAATATGTCAGTCTCAACAGCAATGGCAATCAAATTTTTGAGCCCATTAACTATAGAGTGAGGTACTGAAGCTAAAGTTGGATAACCAATTTGAAGAGACACAGATGCAATGTTCATAACACCCTGGAAGACACAAATAGTAAATGGTGAATAAAATAACCAATCATATTAAGATAACATTTATTAAATCACATGATTTGTGGTCAGTATAGTGTAAATAATCATATTAGGTCATTGCCCAATGCTAACATCATACCACAAGAGTAACACTAAAATTTGAAATAATTAAAGAAAGAACCAACCTCCATAAACTTTGATATAAGATCTTCACTGGTAATATCTAAGATTTCTGGGGAGAACACAGTGCCAGAATCATAAACTTGGCGGATCTTTAGCCCATATGTAAAGGGAGAAACATTTAACATGTTCAATAGAGTAGCTTCAGAGGCTCCAACTTTATCATCTTTCTTGATCAAATGAATTTCATTCTGTAAAAGAAATTAATGTCAACATTAATTCTTGTAAAAACAAACACCTTTCAAATATTTATATCATTCTATTCTTAAACTTCTGCAATAGCAATCTAAACTATATATTTATACTTATGCAAAACATGCATGATCAGTTAGATATTATATAATTGTATATATATCATATAATAAATAAAAGTGATGCTTGTGAGAATATAACTTTTTATACTTCCTTGAAAAAAGCAGACAAAAAATTAGGTAACTATAATTTTTTAGGGTGTTTTATATTTATAGCACTCTGCTACAGGCAAAAAAAGTGTATCTTCTCGTAAGAACCACTAAGAAAGACCTGCCTAAACAACTGCCAGTTCTTTCTTAATGGTTGTTATAAGAAGACCCTTTTCTAGAAGCCAAAAATAGCCCTCAAAACAATCATAGTCACCTAATTTTTCTATTCCTGTTTCCTTAGGGAAGTATTAGAAAGTTATATTTATATATATCACTGCCCAATGCTATCATCACATCACACAATTCACTATTGATATAAAAATGCTTCCATTCAGGCATAGAAGTAAACCATTGCAAGGTTCTATAGCTGCAAACCCCATGAATTAGAGATTTTCATGTGGCACCAAAATCATTAGAGCAAATCTAAAATATTATAAAGGGAAAGGGATTTTTACCTTTCTCCAATAAAATATGGTAAGGGGAAAACTCAAATCTAACCTAAACACAAAAATGAAAACAGAAAGAAAAGAAAATTAACAAAATTATGAATGCTTTATAGTTAATAGGGGCGGGGCATATTTGGCTTTTTTGAGAATTTTGGTTATTTCAACATCCAACAGTAATAACAAGATTACTAGAACATCATATAGAAAAGAATTTCCATTTTAGATAAGAACTTGTAGGAATTTTTCTTTCCAAACTTCCCTACATAAATAAAGAATTGGTGGAAATCATCTACATTCTATATTTTTTGGGAAATCGGAAGACAGTGAAAAAATATTGGAAGTAGACAGCCATGTAATTTGAAATATGTTAAGCATTAAAGAACTAACTCCCCCCCCCCCTAAGATAAACCAGTTAATGGATACATTTTCTTAAAATCAAAATCGTGATGCAATTTGAAAATTTTTTGAAAGATTATAAATAAAGTTCCAAACAAAGATTTAGTTTACTGTTAACAATATCTAACTGATATAAATATATTACAAGAAAGATCAATCATGCATAAGCATTGATTATGAAACACTTTCCAACTGAAATACAATTTTATTTAAAAATTTCTAAAAATGTGACACATTCGGTGGTGGTATCTTTTACATTATCCCAGTACTACAGTAATTTATTTTACTTAAATATTTAAAACTGTATCGAAATATAAATCATCTGATTCTCTATGCAAAATCAATGAATATTTCATTCATATAACTTGTATTCCAGACTCCAGAGCTAAATAATTTTGTGTGAAAAAAATTCAGCAATTCTTATGTAACTCACCTTACAATCGCTTGAGATATTTCACAGAATTTAGATACACAGATAATATATGTGTGTGTGTGTGTATTCAAAGAATTGGAATTGTGCCAAAGATCGGAATTCGAATTTTGGAAGGATCTACACGTTTTGGGACTTTTAGAACACGAAAAAACTATTTTTAAGAAGACATCTGTGAGTGTAAGGGTATATCTGTGTATGTTTCTGTGTGTCTGTGAGGATATTACATCCACTCTAATTGAAAAACTAATGGACCGAATTTCATAAAATTTGGTAGGTATGTTTTTTGTAGGAAACCCTGATGTTCATTAGATTATAGTGCGATTCGTAATAAAATAATCTGCCTTCTTTGCGAAATGGTCGGCAGAAATTGCTTTTATCCACTCTAGCTAAAAACTAATGGACAAATTTAAAAAAATTTGGTGTATAATATTTCAATAACCTACAAGTAATTTATATGCCAAATTTAACAAAATTTGATATATAAACCATTTGTAGGTTATTCTAGTACGATTCGGGAAAAAGGAACGGGCTATTTTTGAGAAATTGCCAGCAAAAATCGTTAAATATAAAAATAAAAGACTACGTGTGCTCAATTATATCAATAAAATTCATATTTTCTACGTGATTTTTGACAAAAAGAATAAGACTAACCCCATTACTCTAGGACTAGCCATTCTTGAGATATTCTCGTTTCTACGCGTTTTTGCTACGCCAACTTTGACAATAAGTTCAGCTATCAAATGAGAACCAAATTTAAGTTTAACGTGTAAATTCAATGTCATTTAAAATACATATGGCTGTTATTTTGTGCAGATAAACTCAAATTATTATTGAAGAAATAAAGAGAACGTGAATATGAGTCTGCAGGGAAAGACATGTGCTGCCCACATCAGAATTTTTAACAATATTACAACAATGATTTATAGAAGTGAACGGGGATTATTTCTAGGCCATTTCGAAAAAAAATGTAAGATCTATATTTAAAGATCCACCAAATTTTTGTAGAATAAAATGTTCAACAAATTTAAGTTGTGTACCAAATTTTAACTCTCTAGGACGTAGGAAAGTGCATTAAAAATGCCATCAAATTAGTATATTATGAAGAGTTATATAAAATTTAAAAAAAATTTGAAAAATTGTTATCTACCAAATTTATTTTAAAATGTGAAGCCTCTCTCATATATAAAACAATTAAACTCTTGGAAAGATATCTATTATATAATATATCTCTTTTCTTTCTGGAGGATATCCCAAAAGTCAGAATTTAATTGAATTTATTTTTCTCCCTTAAAAAACTACCTAACATATTTTACTGAAATTTTTTTTATATATTTTATGGGATAATGTGAATATGTCCTAAAAATTTCGAAGTAATTTGTAAATTTTAAATTTGCTTAAAAAATGTTTGAAAAATTAGGTCCCACAAGGTTCAATGTATTTCATTTTTTCAACCCGGGTTCAATAAAAAACAAATTGGGTGATATTATTTATTTATATTCCCATAAGTCCCACAGACCGTCTGAACAACATACTAAAATTTCATTTTAATAAAGTCATTTTTACGGCAGTTATCATGCTAACGGACAGACAGACAGAATGAACAAAATCATAAACACTTTTCAACTATGTTGTAAAGTGTTAAAAACTGTCTAACATTTAAGACTATTGTAACATTTAACACTATTGTATTTTTTTTTATAAATAATGGACAAGTTCTAATTTTTGAGAAATCATTTCAAGAAATAAAAAATTATAGCCTTTAAACATTCATATCCAGCTCATTTAATTATGATTTTTTTCATTTGCTTTCTTTTTCTTATCGAGCATAGATGTTAAACAGAGAAAATATGCTTTTCTAAAAAATTGTTAAAATTATTAGAATATTTCTAATACTTTTGTAAAATGATTGCATTGCCTTTCGATAAATATTAGAAATACTTCTAATTATTTTTAGATTTTTTTAAAACATAACATTTTCCCTATTTAGCATCTGTGCTTGGTAAAACCGCAAGAAAAAACCCCTAAATACTAAATTAGCTAAAGGTTAGGAACTATTTTTCATACATTACAACAGGAAAACTGAAACACACAACTAACGGGAAAATATCCTCTTGAGATAAAGGCAAATTATTCAGTGCTTAGTGCTGATATGACACAAATTACATCATCACATACCCCAAACTTTGAAAGAGATGTGTCAAACACTAAATTAATTAAAATGTATAAATTATAAGCTTGCTTATGATATTTGCAATATTTTAAAACTGTATACCAAATTTGATACTAATTGGTTGAGTAGTTAGTTCCAAGATATTGTAATTTAGTACAATGTACATGCAGCTTACTGCACATAACAAGCATGTGGAGCACATCAAGAAATTGAATTAAATGGCAATAGCAATAAAAAAATATGCATGATCAGCTAGACATTATATAATCATATATATATATATATATATATATATACATATCATTGCCCAATGCTATCATCACATCACACAATTTAGTACTAAAAATATGCTTACATTTAAGCATGGAACTGAACCATTACACGGTTCTATAAGATGGAACGTGTTAAACATTAAGGACTAAGCAAGCCACCCCCAAGACAAACTATCATAGAATTCAGTCCATTCACTCTTTCCGGGAAAGAGTCCCAACACCACACCTTTTATATCTCAATTTGAAATTCCTTGAAAGAATTTATATTGATAGAAATATAACTTTTTTCTAACAGAAAGTTCTGAGTACGCCCCTCCCTCCCCCCCCCCCCCTCCTTCTACGTACTCTGTTTTCTGTAGACTTTAACTAAGTATAAATATGTTAAGAGGAGGTTTTTTTTTATGGTATCCAACATAGCAGAACATGTCGTGATGTGATCAAATACTAGCATACTCAGGACGTGGCGAGTAGAACTAGTTGTTAAACAATGCTTTAGCCAGTGGACCCTGGTCATCACTACTCAATCAATGTCAACCATACTGATTGTTTTTTCCACCCTCCAATAGCATTACTTACATTAAAGAATTATTAATATTTTTTTATTAGTAGTCACCTCAGAAGATCTGATTCATCATATAACACCAGCACAAATGAACAGCAGGCAAATTGTTCAATGCTTAGTGCTGATACGATGCAAATTACATCATCACAGATAAAAAGAATGAAGAGTATGCAAGAACATGTTAGCACGTTTAATTGTTTAAAAGTTGATTATAATTTGAAATATTTTGTCAAGACTTTGTTAATATTCAAATAAAAAATATAATGTTCAAAATAGCTTGGAGAGAAGGAATTACTTTAGTTTTAGCTTTAAAAAAAGGGGAGGGGGGACAAATGTTTTATTTGTAAGCTTCTAGTTCTCAAGAAATAACTATAGAAATTGGGAATTAAACACAAATTGAATTGAAACCTTTGAATGGCAAGTGTTAAACATTTACACAAGATATAAGCATAATACTTGCAATATTTTAAGAGTACAAAATTTGATGCCAATTGGCTGAGTAGTCTTAAAGAAATTACAATTTAGTGCAACGTACATGCACCTACCGCACATGACAGGCAAGTTAAACACACTAAAAAATTAAATTAAATGGCCATTGCAACACAAAATATGCATGATCAGTTAGGAATTTATATATATATATATATATATATGTGTGTGTGTGTGTGTGTCGAAAACCCAGACCATTCAACTGGCCCTAGGGCTTACAGCAGCAGTTTGAGTGGCAGGGAACAATATGTGTGTGTGTCATTGCCCAATGCTATCATCATATCACACAATTCATTACTAAAAGCATTACATTTAAGCATAGAACTAGGTCATTAAAAAGTTCTATAATATGGAACATGTTATTAACCTTCCCAGAAGATGAACTATATCAATTTTTCAAAATCAGTACTATACATAATTTTAGTAGGCACTAGTAATTAACTGTTTACTACTTACATTAAAAAATTTGTAGTTATTTTATTAGTACAATCACCTCAGAAGATCTGATTCATCATATAACACCAGCACAAATGAACAGCAGGCAAATTGTTCAGTGCTTAGTGCTGATACGACGCAAATTACATCATCACAGGTACCTCAAACTTTCAAGGAGAAGTATCAAACACTTGCATAAAATAAAAGGCTGCCTATGATTCACTGTATACTCTTATTACAACATATTGTCAAGACAAAAATTACCTCAGAATATTTGTGTCATCATATAACACCAGCACAAATGAACAGCAGGCAAATTGTTCAGTGCTTAGTGCTGATACGACGCAAATTACATCATCATAGGTACCTCAAACTTTCAAAGAGAAGTATCAAACACTTGCATAAAATAAAAGGCTGCCTATGATTCACTGTATACTCTTATTACAACATATTGTCAAGACAAAAATCTACCTCAGAATATTTGTGTCATCATATAACACCAGCACAAATGAACAGCAGGCAAATTGTTCAGTGCTTAGTGCTGATACGACGCAAATTACATCATCACAGGTACCTTAAGCTTTCAAAGAGAAGTATCAAACACTTGCATAAAATAAAAAGCTGCCTATGATTCACTGCATACTCTTATTACAACATATTGTCAAGACAAAAATCTACCTCAGAATATTTGTGTCATCATATAACACCAGCACAAATGAACAGCAGGCAAATTGTTCAGTGCTTAGTGCTGATACGACGCAAATTACATCATCACAGGTACCTTAAGCTTTCAAAGAGAAGTATCAAACTCTTGCATAAAATAAAAGGCTGCTTACGGTACTTGCAATATTTTAAAATTCTAAATTTGATGCTACCTTGAGTAGTTAATTATATTGAAATTAGGTGCATGTATGTAAAATACACAACACTAGCACATTACATTAATTAAAGAATGTGCAATGTTTTCTTAGTTGCTCAACACTATATTTGTACAAATTTGGTTTCAATCGGTTGAGATGCTTCAGAAAAAAAGCAAGTGTATTAATTTTGCAGACAAATGTAATACTAAAAAGTGATGATATACTTTTAAATGCCCCTAACATCGATTTCTAAAAATGAAGAGTTTGTAAAGGCTAATGAATGACTATAAATATAGACAGCCAACATGTGAGCAGTAAATTATAATATAATCATCACATGCATTAATACTCATGAAAGACTAAATTGTTTAAATCAGCCATGCAAATAAATGTGAAAATTTTAGTGGCCCATTAATAAAACTGGTGGCCCAAATTAAAGTATGCTTTATTTCTTACATTAAGTCTTTAGTCACAATAGAAGAATATAAGAACAGATCAAACTAAAATTCTAATTTATTCTTAGAAATGGTTGCATTCTTAAGAAAGAAATATTATAATATTGTAATTTAAAATATGGTTCATTTTGTTAATGCATTTGAGATAGTTTCTGTATAAAACACAATCATCAGAATTTCAGTTGATGCAAACAGATTGAATAAGAGGAAAATATTTTCACTATTAAACTAAAAATTCCAATAATCTCGCACAAATGCAATTTTTTGCGCTAATGTTACAAAATATCACCTCCATTCCATTAATAACATTTAAAAAATAGTTTTTTTTTTGTATAAAATGCCAAATAAATATAAAAATTTCAGTCAACACAGATTACAAAACAGGTAGAAAGATAAACATTGGTCATATCTTCCATAATGCAGTGAGAATCGCCGCTTACAATTGTCAATTTCACAATTGCAAGGAAACAGATCTCCAGATGTAAGAACGCGAGAAAACTCCAAAATCTGTGGTTTCTAATTATGTGACATTAGATAGACATTCATGACCAGTTTCATGACATTTTTGTCAGTATAGTAATTATATACTTTCAAATGACATCATAAACACAGGATTTAAAAAACAAACAACAAAATTGTAAACCCAAGATTTTCAAGCGCAATTAATTTCATTAGTCTTTCCTCCTGTCTGTTGGCTTTCTTCTCGGAACCGGCATTTATTCTGGGAAGAAAGCCAAGTTGGTATTTTCACAGACTCCTAAATCTAAAGTTCAATAGATTTTCCATTCTTCCTTCTATTGGATCTTTCTTAGAAAGTGCTTAACATGTAAATCAAGCATGAGCTCGTGGGTCCATTTTCTGTGATAGCGATTTTCCGATGCCATTTCCCTTCAATATTTAGCAACACACGCAGATGGACTGCATGCAGGTTTGCAGTTTAGACCCCATTTAAGCTCTGGTATTTAAGCTCCAAAGAATGTAGGGTCTGTGGGACGATTGATGGGAAGTGGCATTCACACAATGTATACAATTAAAGCTACTATTTCCCTATGACCAGGTTTCATACTCTTTTGCAAGAACCCATTTCCAGGAGTTTTTAAGGAGTTTTCCAGGAAGGTTCGAACATTTTTCCAGGAGTTTTTCTAAATATTAAATGTAGAAGCAAAACCAAGATTCTATAGATGCTTCTCTTTCAGACACATCACTTGGTTTTATACCAACTACACCATTCCGGCTACACCAAAATTTGTCTTGAATTACATTATACTGCACCAATAAAGGAAAAGTTTGTCAATTTACACTCCATAATTTATTAAATATCAGTAATAAAACAGGGTTCATTAGCAAATTTCTAACCAAGTCTCCAAGTCAATAACAAAGTCTTTTATAATTTTTTAAATGAATCCAACATCAACTTGGCCGGCATGGTTGTTAACCAAATATTTTGTTTTCCATTTTTGCATATATAATTTCTTTGAAACTCAATGGGTTCTTGGGGAGGGGGATATGACCCCCAAATCCTCCTCCCTCAGCAATGTCACTGCTCACATTTGCTTTATATTGCTGTATATTGTTGCTTTGTATTTTCACAATATTTATATGAATAATGGCTGCTTATAGTTTCTAATCTAGGCAGGAAATTTTCAATAATGACTAGAGTGGTTAAGTTTGCGATAAAAAATTTGTTTGCAAAGATAATCAGAAAAATAATTGATCAAACATTTTAAATTTTTTATATATATTTTTATATGAAATGTTCAAATAAACTAAACAAACAAAATATGAATATATATTAGTCTTCATTACTAAACAAAAAAGAAATTTCAAAATCCTTAATTGTAGTTTAATGCTTAGCTTAAACTAAAAAATAAATAGAAAACAGAATATGCTTAGCTTAAACTAAATGTAGTTGTTTATTAATTTTTAGCCTGCTCTAGCTCAGACTTCAATAATTTCTTCCTAAAACATAAAAAATACAGAACATTTGACATGGCCCTTACTTTTTTTAAATAATAAAAAAATATATTGTGTCTGCACTTAAATTTAACCTAAAATCAGCACCATATTTTCTAACAATACAGAATATACATTTTGACACAACATTATTAATGGAATGGGGAACAAATAATATTGCTTTCATCACCAGATAATATTCAATTCTTCTAGATAAAGTGTTAAATTTCTCTGGGTAAATTGAATTGTGCAATCGCACTATTTATATAAAAATAATTAAAAAATTAACCTTAATAAATAACCAAAATGTGAAAATAAGCTAGTTTTGTCAATCTAATGATTAATATATAGATGATGGAGATGGATAGAAAAAGACACTTGAGGACTCACAGGACTCCCTGAATTGTGCAATCGTATTGAATATGTCAAAATAATTATAAAATTAACAGGAATAATAAACCAAAACATAAAGATAAACAAGTTTTGTTAATTTAATGTGTAATAATTACAGGATGGAGATGGATGGAAAAAGATACTAGTCAATGCTCGGCAATGTACGCGATACTATCTAAATTATGCAATCCGATCCCTCTATTTATAACAAAATAATTAAAAAATTAGTCTTTATAATTAACCAATATGTGAAAATAAGCTAACTCAGTTCATCTAATGATTAATATTTAGAGGATGGGGATGGATGGAAAAGGATGCTTGTGGACGCCCAGGACTACAGGAGAATTCCCCAAATTGTGCATTCATACTAAATGTGTCAAAATAATTAAAATATTTACATGAATAACAAACCAACATAAAGAAATATGCAAGTTTTGTCAATTTAATGTGCAATAATTACAGGATGAATGGAAAGAAAAAATAGATATTTTCTGTAATTTTACGGGTCTTTTCCATAGTCCGCAATTTTGTTCAGAAATCCATAAGAATTATTAAAAATCTGTAACGATTAGCATCTATGTACTTCCAATATCAGTATTTGTGCATTATCATTAGTTTGGTAGCGTCACCTATCGATCATAGTATGAGATAAAAGATCGCGATGTCGATTTTCCAGGAGTATTTTCCAATTTTCAAGGAGTTTAGCGCTAAAATGAATAAAATAAAGAGTTTTCAAGGATTTCCAGGAGGCATACGAACCCTGAGGCATACGACCTAACAAAAGTATCAACAAGCATATTCTACTAATATAATTTAGAAGAAAGAAGTAAGTAATGGAGCTTTTTCATTAACCTTATTCAAGAAAAAGAAAAACTTGTTGCCAGCTGAAAAAACTGTTGCTAGTGGTGACCGGGCAATTAATTTGCATATCTGGTTTAAATACTACAAATCTGTTCACATGTGATCAGTAAATTATAGCATAATCAGTTATATATCATTGCCCAATGCTATCATCATATCACATGCATAAATACTCATGAAAGATTAAATAGCTGAAATATTACAAATCTGTTCACATCTGATCAGTAAATTATAACATAATCAGCTATATATCATTGCCCAATGCTATCATCACATAACATACATCAATACTCATGAAATAATAAATTGTTTACCTATTAATTAGAAATCTGTCCACATGTGATCAGTAAATTATAATATAATCAACTATATGTCATTGCCCAATGCTATCATCACATCACATGCATCAATATACTCACGAAATATTAAATTGTTCAACTATTACAAATCTGTCCACATGTGATCAGTAAATTATAACATAATCAGCTATATCCATGCATCAATATCCATGCATCAATAGCATGCATCAATATCCATGATACATTAATATTACAAATCTCAGGAATGAGATTGGCAAAAAAGCAGAAAAGCTAAAAACAAAAATTTGAGTAATTTACTCAAATTTTGTTGTCAAATTTACGCAACAGGCGTTTTAAATGTTAAAACAGAGAATTTTATATAACTAAAAAATTTAATACATTGGAAAAATAATGATTTAATTCATATTATATTTAGTATAATACAAACTTGTCAATTGCGTTTAAAAACAAGGTCATTTACATGGGCAAATTTAATTTTGGCGCATTCTTTCATATTAATTCTAAACCATGCTTTTGTTATCTATATTTTATTTTGTCACTTTTCTAGAAATTAAATTGTTTAACTAGTACAAATCTGTTCACATGTGATCAGTAAATTATAACATAATCAGCTATATATCATTGCCCAATGCTATCATCACATCACATGCATCAATATCCAGGATACATTAATATTACAAATCTCAGGAACGAGATTGGCAAAAAAGCAGAAAAGCTGAAAACAAAAATTTGAGTAATTTACTCAAATTTTGTTGTCAAATTTACGCAACAGGCGTTTTAAATGTTAAAACAGAGAATTTTATATAACTAAAAAATTTAATACAATGGAAAAATAATGATTTAATTCATATTATATTTAGTATAATACAAACTTGTCAATTGCGTTTAAAAACAAGGTCATTTACATGGGCAAATTTAATTTTGGCGCATTCTTTCATATTAATTCTAAACCATGCTTTTGTTATCTATATTTTATTTTGTCAGTTTTCTAGAAATTAAATTGTTTAACTAGTACAAATCTGTTCACATGTGATCAGTAAATTATAACATAATCAGCTATATATCATTGCCCAATGCTATCATCACATCACATGCATCAATATCCATGATACATTAATATTACAAATCTCAGGAACGAGATTGGTAAAAAAGCAGAAAAGCTGAAAACAAAAATTTGAGTAATTTACTCAAATTTTGTTGTCAAATTTACGCAACAGGCGTTTTTAAATGTTAAAACAGAGAATTTTATTTAACTAAAAAATTTACTATATTGGAAGAATAATGATTTAATTCATATTATATTTAATCTAATACAAACTTGTCAATTACACTTAAAAACAAGGTTATTTACATGGGCAAATTTAATTTTGGCACATTCTTTCATATTAATTCTAAACCATGCTTTTGTGATCTATATTTTATTTTGGCAGTTTTGTAGAAATTAAATCATTACAATAATAGTTCAAGATTTACAAATTAAAAAAAAAAATCCATTATTCACAAAACACAAATTTTTACAATTGGCAAGACACAATTCTTTTGTTCTAAAAGAGCAGTATATTTTTAAACATATTTATAAAATTATCATGTATTGTTAAAATGTGCATTGTCTAATGTCTACAAATTAATAAAATTTGGTGGCAGTATCTTATGTTTTAAATAAAATGTTACAATTGTTCAAAAATGTCTTTTCATAAAAATGTGGCAGTAAAACGGCTTTAAAAATTTTAACGAGTTTACTTCAAAGAATATTAAAAATATACTTCAACTGGTCATCTTTAAAAATGTTATAAAAAGGAGTGAAATTAGAAAAATATTTTTTAATTCAATAAAAACAAAAACCTTTTTTTGTTGTCATATTAACTTTACTTGGGATTTCTATTAAAGTGTGAGACCTGGAGAATATTGCACAATAACAATTGCAGTATTGAGTTTTCTAACAGTATGAAGTAAGATACTAAATTCACTCTCCCTCTGTCTTCTTCTGAGTCCAGTGACATCAACATATATAATAATGACATATACACATCTATGTCAGTGATTATGGACTAGGACAAAAATTTGACTTGCTTTTGATTCCCCTTCTATGAGGGATTTTACTCCTCTACTTTCCACTTCTGGAAAACTAATTGAGGAGCAATTAAGATAACAGCTCTTTGATTAAACACCTTTCTTTTATTCCCCTCCCCTTTCTTAATCACCTCCCATCTACAGATAATTGCAATCCCAGGAGATAAGACATTGAGCCCATCCTCTATTTCAAAAACCCAAAATATAAAAGATAACACCAGGTTCAGGTCAGCTAGAAACCAAACAATTCACTTTTATACAATCTGCAGGTTAATTATTTGATTAATAAGTCCAAATATAAACGAACAGCCAAATACATTCAACACAGACATCAAAAGTTTGTACTTTGTATGGTCTATCTCCCCAATCATTGCTGAAACAGCTATGGGAAGGTTATGGAATATACATTGAATCAGCCATCATCAGTCCAAAACTGGAGACATTTATTTATGAAACAGTGGTATGGACTGTACTGCAAGATGCAGCTCCTAAGCCACAAGTGTCAACTTAATCCATCATTCAAGTTCAAGAGCAGAATGAAATTTCTTAACAGCTACATATTTTTCTGGGTGTATTGCGACAAAAATTATTTTAAAATGTATCTGTGGCTTGCACGTTGGACTCAGCTCCCATGTTATAGTCTGCTTTCAAGATAGCTAATCCATTATGCACTTTATGTTAAGTCTTAAAATAATTTTGTTTTATTATATTGATTTTTTTAACTATATATATTAAAATAAATCAGTTCACCCATTATTAAAATTTTTATATTTAAAACTGCAATATTTTCTTTTGCAATTGAAATTTGTGCTGTGTATGGTCTATCTTCCTCATCACTGCTGTAATCAGCTATATGAAGGTTATGGAATATACACTACTTCAGCCTTCATCAGTCTGAGACTGGAGACATCATTCATTTATGACACAGTGGCATGGACTACACTGCAGAATACAGCTCCTGAACCACAAGTGTCAATGTAACAATTTTACTGCATCAAGATACAACACAATCTGAATAAATTCAGAAAATCTAGAAACCCAATACCTCACTTCTATACACTTACAAATATACAAATTAACTATCAAGATTAAAAAGTTCAAACACAAACAAAAAGCCAAGTACAGTACAATATATAATTCAAAAGTTGTACTTTGTATGGTCTATCTTCCCAGTCATTGCTGAAACCAGCTATGAGAAGGTTATGGAATATACATTACTTCAGCCTTCATCAGTCTAAGACTGGAGACATCATTCATTTATGACACAGTGGCATGGACTATACTGCACAATACAGCTCCTGAACCACAAGGGTCAATGTAACACAGTTTTACTGCATCATGATCCAACACAACTTGAATAAATTTAGAAAATCTAGAAACCCAATACCTCGCTTATATACACTAACAAATATACAAATTAACTATCAAGATTAAAAAGTTCAAACACAAACAAAAAGCCAAGTACAGTACAATATAAAATTCAAAAGTTGTACTTTGTATGGTCTATCTTCCCAGTCATTGCTGAAACCAGCTATGAGAAGGTTATGGAATATACATTACTTCAGCCTTCATCAGTCTAAGACTGGAGACATCATTCATTTATGACACAGTGGCATGGACTATACTGCACAATACAGCTCCTGAACCACAAGGGTCAATGTAACACAGTTTTACTGCATCATGATCCAACACAACTTGAATAAATTTAGAAAATCTAGAAACCCAATACCTCGCTTCTATGCACTAACAAATATACAAATTAACTATCAAGATTAAAAAGTTCAAACACAAACAAAAAGCCAAGTACAGTACAATATAAAATTCAAAAGTTGTACTTTGTATGGTCTATCTTCCCAGTCATTGCTGAAACCAGCTATGAGAAGGTTATGGAATATACATTACTTCAGCCTTCATCAGTCTAAGACTGGAGACATCATTCATTTATGACACAGTGGCATGGACTATACTGCACAATACAGCTCCTGAACCACAAGGGTCAATGTAACACAGTTTTACTGCATCATGATCCAACACAACTTGAATAAATTTAGAAAATCTAGAAACCCAATACCTCGCTTCTATACACTAACAAATACACAAATTAACTATCAAGATTAAAAAGTTCAAACACAAACAAAAAGCCAAGTACAGTACAATATAAAATTCAAAAGTTGTACTTTGTATGGTCTATCTTCCCAGTCATTGCTGAAACCAGCTATGAGAAGGTTATGGAATATACATTACTTCAGCCTTCATCAGTCTAAGACTGGAGACATCATTCATTTATGACACAGTGGCATGGACTATACTGCACAATACAGCTCCTGAACCACAAGGGTCAATGTAACACAGTTTTACTGCATCATGATCCAACACAACTTGAATAAATTTAGAAAATCTAGAAACCCAATACCTCGCTTCTATGCACTAACAAATATACAAATTAACTATCAAGATTAAAAAGTTCAAACACAAACAAAAAGCCAAGTACAGTACAATATAAAATTCAAAAGTTGTACTTTGTATGGTCTATCTTCCCAGTCATTGCTGAAACCAGCTATGAGAAGGTTATGGAATATACATTACTTCAGCCTTCATCAGTCTAAGACTGGAGACATCATTCATTTATGACACAGTGGCATGGACTATACTGCACAATACAGCTCCTGAACCACAAGGGTCAATGTAACACAGTTTTACTGCATCATGATCCAACACAACTTGAATAAATTTAGAAAATCTAGAAACCCAATACCTCGCTTCTATACACTAACAAATACACAAATTAACTATCAAGATTAAAAAGTTCAAACACAAACAAAAAGCCAAGTACAGTACAATATAAAATTCAAAAGTTGTACTTTGTATGGTCTATCTTCCCAGTCATTGCTGAAACCAGCTATGAGAAGGTTATGGAATATACATTACTTCAGCCTTCATCAGTCTAAGACTGGAGACATCATTCATTTATGACACAGTGGCATGGACTATACTGCACAATACAGCTCCTGAACCACAAGGGTCAATGTTACACAGTTTTACTGCAGCATGATCCAACACAACTTGCATAAATTCAGAAAATCTAGAAACCCAATACCTCGCTTCTATACACTTACAAATATACAGGTTAATAATCAAGATTAAAAAGTTCAAACACAAACAAAAAGCCAAGTAGAGTACAATATAAAATTCAAAAGTTGTACTTTGTATGGTTTGACACTGTGGCATAGACTATACTGCAGAATGCAGCTCCTGAACCAGAAGTGTCAATGTAATCAAATTTTAATGAAACAGAACTAAATAAGTATTCTTTATTAAAGAACATTGAAGACATGTTTAATAAATATTAAAACTATATAGAATTAGAAAAAAAAAAGCTCTTGCTTTTGCCAGCCAGATTGGAGACATCTTCATAATAGAAAATTACTTTATATAGCTTCAAAGCTGCAGAAATCCATTTTAGACTATGAACAAGCATAGGTTAACTATAAATCGCCAATATCATTGGGCCAGAAAAACAGACCAAAGCACGATATTAACTTGCTTTTGTGCTCTGGATGGTCTATCTTCCCAATCTCTGCTGAAAATCAGCTATGAGAAGGCTATGGAATATGCACTACTTCAGCCTTCATCAGTCTAAAGACTGGCGACATCATTAATTTATGACACTATGGCATGGCCTATATACTACATACTGTAGCTCCAAAGCCAAATATCATTACTCCAAAAATGTTATTCACAGGGTCGACTATAGGAAATTAAGAATTACACTATATGCCCTGACTTATAATCCAAATTTTAAAAAGGCAAAGAAGAGATTTCAAAAACTTAAAATGTGAAAAAATTGATAACACTAGATTTATAAGCCAAAATTCCAATACTTAACTATTTACACACTTACAAATGTACAGGTTAAATGATTTAATAAGTCTGAATATAAACAAATAGCCAAATACAATAGTGTTTTCAACACAAAAGTCAAAAGTTTGTACTTTGTATGGTCTATCTCCTCAGTCATTGCCGAAACCAGCTATGGGAAGGTTATGGAATATACATTGTTGCATCAGCCTTCATCAGAGACTGGAGACATTATTTATGAAACAGTGGCATGGACTGTACTGCAAGATGCAGCTCCTAAGGCACAAGTGTTAGCCATCATTAAATTTTAAAGCAGAATGAAATTTATCAGTAGCCAAATGTGTCTGGATGATCTGCAACAGAGTCTAAAAATGTATCTGTGGCTTGCAAGATGGACTCAGTTCCCATGTTATACATTGTTTTCAAAATTGTGCATCCTTTGTGTACTTTTTAAATGTCAAGTTTAAGACTTGATTCTTACTTTATTTTTTATTAAATTGGTGTTTTTGTTCAAACTATATATATCAAGATGAATCAGTTTTAAGCATACATTAACATTTTTTTATGTTTAATAAACTGCAACATTTTATCTATACCATTGAAACGAAAGATTGCAATTGAAGTTTGTGCCGTGTATGGTCTATCTTCCCCGTCACTGCTGTAATCAGCTATGGGAAGGTTATGGAATATTCACTACTTCAGCCTTCATCAGTTTGAGACTGGAGACATCATTTATTTATGACATAGTGGTATGGACTATGCTGCAGAATGCAGCTCCTGAACCACAAGGGTCAATGTATGTAACAGTTTTACTGCCCCAAAAATCCACAATCTGAACAAATTTAGAAAAAGGAAAATGCTAGCAATCATGTCAACTTTTAAGATTTATAAGCTTTATTTCCACCAAAAGAAACCAATAATCTATAGTAATGTCAAAATAAAAATTCTTTACTATCTCTATCTCTTTGGTTTTTATGGGGATATATAGATAACTAGAACTTACAAAATAAGTTTTTAATTGGAAAGGAAAGCCAAAACCAGATTTATGATGCAATATAAAACATGATTTTAAGAATAAGTTATTTTGTGAGCATAAATCAGAACTTTGTGTATTTACATTTATAATTACATTTTTGTAACTTTAAATAAAAAAATTATATTTTAATAACTTCAAAAACAAAATTAAGAGCAATGAAAATTTAAAAAAAAAAAAGGTAAAAATGTAAAGTTAGCTGTGAGAATAAACACTTAAAATTCATTTAAGAAAAAAAATTGACGCAAAATTTTAATACCATTAGGTTGACTGAGTATATTTTATTCTACCCAAGACCATGATTGGGATTCCTGCATTAAATTTTATATTGCTTGATAAGTTTAACTGCATTTGGCAAATTTATAAAATACAAGAAATTAAAGATAAAAAGAAAAAAAATTACCAAAATTTCAATGGTCCCCTTTGAAATTTTAGTAGGAATTTGCAAAGCTTGGAAGAAAGAAGTCTTCTCAGGACCCAATCCAGTATTTTGAGGTGCCAAAAGCACATCACAAGGAGCAATTGCACCAGCCCTGGCAGGAGCCTTGACTTTGTTGTCCATGATCTTGTCCCGAATGTCAACCAAATCTTCCTTTGTAAATACAAACCCAACATTTCCACGAATGTGAGGAATGATCCTATAAAAATGAATTAATAATCAAATCCCATAATACATTTTTTGTTGAATAACTTTAAAAATGCAAAATAAAATTGCAATTGAAAGGAAAATATTAACATTTGTAACAAATTAAATAAATTTGTTGCAAAAAAATATATGCACTCAAAAAAATGAGCTACAGCCATGAAACTCTGCATGAGAATGTCGTTTTATGAGTTATGTAAATGATCAAAATGTCAGTGTCAATGACGTTATTGAGAAAAAATTCACGATATAATTTAAAAAGCAAAAATTTGCAGTTCAAAACTTTTAAATATTTTAAAATAATAAAACTCGCAATTTTTATAGAGAACTGCTAAAATTCTTCATGACTGTAACAAATAATTTAAGTATCAGTTTATCTCTAGATGTATTTCATTCTTCATGTAATAAGCCTAACTAAAAATTATTATAAATGCTTGGAGATAGGTCAGAAACAAAGCATTTGATCAGTTAGGGCAACTTTAAATACTTTACTGATATAAAAAAGGGATAAGGAAAGCAAGGCAAACTTATTTTTGAACTCTGCATGGTCTATCTTCCCAATCTCTGCTGAAAATCAGCCATGAGAAGGCTATGGGAATATGCACTACTTCAGCCTTCATCAGTCTAAAGACTGGAGACATCATTAATTTATGACACTATGGCATGAACTATACTATATACTGTAGCTTGAAAGCCAAATATTAATGAAATATTAAAAACATTACTCCAAAAACGCTGATCACACGGTTGACTATGTACATTTTAGTATTACAAAGTATGTCTTGACTTATAACCTAAATTAAAAAAAAACAAGAAAGATCAATCATGCATAAAACATTAATTATGAAGAAATGCATAAAACATTAATTAAAAAGAACTTTAAAAATCACGATTTTGACACAAGATGGATGCCGTATTCTATTTTTAAGTGGGGCACATGATCTCTTCATATAATGGTCACGTGATCTCTTCATATAAAGAATGTAATTATTATTTTAATTTCTATTTAAAAAACTACTGAATATATTTTGCTGAAATTTTTTATATATATTTTATGGGATAATTTGAATATTTCCTAAAACTTTCAAGGCAAACTTTTAGGCAATAACTAATTAGGTAATATTATTCATTTATATTCCCATAGGTCCCACAAACAGTCAGAACAACATACTAAAATTTCATTTTGATAAAGTCATTTTTACGGCAGTTATCGTGGTAACAGACAGACAGCATGAACAAAGTCAAACTCTTATCAACTTTGTTGTAAAGTGTTAAAAATTGTACTTTGTATGGTCTATCTTCCCAGTCATTGCTAAAATTAGCTATGGAAAGGTTATGGAATATACATTGCATCAGCCTTCATCAGTCCAAGACTGGAGACATTATTTATTTATGAAACAGTGGCATGGACTATACTGCAAAATGCAGCTCCTAAGCCACAAGTGTCAGCTTAACCCATAATTCTAAGTTTAAACAGAATGGAATTTTTCAGTGGCTGAATCAGAGCTCTCCATAAAGATATGAAAATGATTAGCAATTATACAAGTTTAAATTAATAATTTTCAAATTAGCAAAGAATATGACACTAAAAAATACAATAACTATAGTTAAACATGTTCTACAACTTATTCATTTTAAACAGTGACAAAATCACTAATCCTCCTGTAAATCAGGTCTGACACCACATAAGGCAGGACATGAAAAATAACAAATTTTGTAACCTTATCAAACAGAACACCATGTTTGATGTCACAAAGTGAGCTTTGGTGCTATTGGTTGAATTAATCCAGAAATGCAGCTGAGGAATAAACCTTGTTATTCTGAACTTCTCTTGAATAGTCACCAAAATTGAAAAAATGTAGCCTATTGGCTTGCATAAAAATAATCACTCTTTGGCCCTGTAGTTTCAAGTAATTCCAAAAAGTTACATTTCAGTCTATGGTAGCAGCCCTAAAGTATATGGTTGTGAGGACTGAAGTATTTCAAATGTACAATCAAAAATATTAAAAAAAAAATGCTGACTTATTTATAAATCTGTAAAAGTTGGCAAGTATGCTCTTGGTATATAGTCAACAAAACATGGTTGGGGGAAAAAAGTTTTTTTAAAAACGAATAAGTTTCTTTTGCTTAAGCTAGATTTCCTTTTGCTTAAACTAGATTTTTTTTTTTTGCTTAATAACCATTTTACAAATATGACAAAGGCATTTTGAAAAGATTATAATAATGGATTTAAAAGTAATACTAAATGCCAATTGCTACTTGTTATTTTTCAGCCAATTAACAATAAAGCAATTTTTACTATTTAAATTAATTTTAACCCTTTCACGACGGCGGCATTCCAGAACTGCCGCGACCCAAAAGACTGAGCGCTTCGTTGCCGAACTGTTCCCAAAAGAAAAAAATTCACTAAAAATCACCTATTCAAGACAGAAATCTACTTTTTTTCAGGAATAAAAGAAATATTTATTTTCTATTTGATGTATATTTTTCATACAAATCTGAATACAAAATACTCGTTAGGTGCTCCCATTCTTTCATCCAAAATAAATGAATAATTTCACTGCCTCTAAAACCCAAACAAAAAAAAAAATACTCTCTTATATTCCTATGATTCACCAACGAAATCATAACACTGAAATAAAAACAAAACCCGAAACTCAATTATAAAATTGTAGATGCTGCGAGGATTGCTCTGTCTGTTTATATTACTAAATCATGTTTTACAGCTCCAAATGGAGAAATAATTCATTGGAAACTCCTTATGCCAAGGTCATGTACCTACAAAATACGTTGAAGTTAGTTCCACGGACATTTAACGCATCTAGTAGACAAATTAAAACGTTCCACGTGAAGGCACACATGCGTGTCACTCGCCATTTACAGTAAAGATTCCTCCGTCACGAGTGTGTGCCGTCCGTCCTTGAATGCAAGTTCGCAGCCGACACGCGGGCGTGCCAGTCGTCCTGAAAGGGTTAATATATTTTATTAATGAATATAGAACTACCACCATTCAGAGAAAGCACAGCTTTTAATTCCAAAATATTTACTATTTTACGCTTGAAATAAAAGTAACTGTTAAAAAGTAACATTAAAAGTAAACTAAAAGTTAAAACCATTTGAAAGTAACAGTAAGGTGACCAATCGTCCTCCTTTAGGGAGGACAGTCCTTCTTTTGTAGGTTCTGTCCTTCCTCGAAAAGTGTCCTCCTACCTGTCCTCCTTTTCGATATTTTAAAACTAATCTGTTAATCTCTGTATTCATAGAAGCCGCGCCGAACTGTTACGGGTCATGTGACCGTACAGTTCGGAAAGACGCGATTATGAAACGCATGCGCAGTGCATAGGAGAACTTCATATGTCTCGCACTTGTCTTATACCATTGCGTACTTCACTTTGTTTACTTTATCTCTATATTATACTTCGTGTAATCAAGATTGAATGTTGACACTTTAGCTGCAGCACTTACTGTAAAATTCAATATGAAGGATATTTCTTGCTCCGAAATTTCCAATATATTGTTACTGTTAGAAAATGATATATTGACAAAAAATATTCATTCAATGGAAAAATACTCGTTTAAGTAAATAATTAAAAGGCGTGTAAGCATAGTTAGTGTATTTTTGTTTGAATTAATAAAATATTTCATTTATTTACGTTGTACTTTTTTCTTTAATTTTTTTGTCCTCCTTTTCATTGTAAAAAAATTGGTCACCTTAGTAACAGTTAAATTTATTTTATTTAAAAGAAAATGCCACTTTTGCCTACTGCTTTTGTTGTATATTATGCATTATCTTATTTGAATTAATTAAAAATTTTAAATGAATGACTATTGAATTTGATTATTAACAGCAACAGTGAATTTTCTGGATAGATATCTTTGCTGTGCAAAATTTAAGGCATCCTTTTCTAATGCTCAGATAATTGCATCCTCTGATGCCTCTTCTTTCGATTTTAATTTCAACAAATGGCAGCCAAATTATCTCCTTTTCTTTCAGTATTTGGCATATTACATTCAAGAGAGCACAGGGCAAAGAATGAATATGATTATAGAAAAACACCATTCAATAACTACAACTTCCTTGAAGAAAGCAGGCATGTCAGTGTTAAGTGACAATTGTTTTGAGGGCATTATCCCCCTTTTTCAAGCGAAAAGAACAGTATGCACTTTTAACAACCGCTAAAAACGAATTGCTCTTCGCTTGTCTCGCAGTTCATTCTTAGCAGTTGAGAGCAAGCACATACTATTAATTCTTCTGGCCTAAAGGCCACCCTCGAAGTATTTGTTGTCATCTAACTGGCATGTCTGCTTTCTTCGAGGATGTTTTGCAAGTTATTCTTACAAGCAAGTTTTATTTATTGCACAGTATTCAATACTTGTAGAAATCGAGGCTCAGATCAAAATGATGGAAAAACTGATCAAAATGATGGAAAATTTGTACAAAATTTTTATCACTGTATATAAAACATTTTAAAATATATAGAACATAAAACACTCACTTTTCTAAAGCTGGATTGTTTTCCATATGACCACGAATAGCTTTACGGATCATCGTATTTTTGCCCATAAGTAGAACAGCATGCTTTCGTAGAGACAGGCGAATCTGCTGCATCTGCTTGGAGCCAACATTGTCCACACCAGTAATAAAACATTTTGGATACTCATCCAAAAGTTGCTGAAATTATTATGAAAATTTACACTATGCAACCTAATATCTTAAAATAGAAAATAGTAAGAAATCATTGAATTTGACATGCAGTACTTTATATACATGAGAACAGGACAAATGACATTTCACCTCTTAATGCTTCAATACAACAATGGCATCTGTGTGCAAATTAGGTTGCATTTTCTGCCAATAATATAATAGTTTCTTGCACTTCTATTCCAGGGTATGATGATTTAAGTCACACACACACACACACACACACACAAATTCATCAAAAATATAAATTATAAATATAAAATATAATTTTAATCAATTAAATTTTGTTTTTAAATGTCTTTGATTTTAAATACTTTATGTAAATTCATACATATTTATATACAGTTCCAGAGTATGGTATAATATATATATATATATATATATATTGGCATACTAAATGTATTTCTGAAGTAAAGCAGTTTTATAAATTAATATATATATTTCCAACATATTTTTTTTTATAAATTTGTAATACTATGTATTAAAAAAACTTACTACCGATTAAAAGTTAAATTTTAAAAAGTTGTAATTTTTAATTTCAAATTTGCCTTGTTCAATTATCAGTTAATTCAAGGCACGTTGTTTCTCATGTTAATAACTTTATCAAACTTTAATTTTTCGGAAAGTGAAAGTTAAGATATGTAATTCTGACAGAAATATTCCTAGTATTTCTAACTTTTCTTGTTTCTTTTAATTGTCGTAATAAAATCAGGAATGTATGAGTTATCTGGGATTATAGATTATTTCTTATTATTCCGATAAAGAACAAGTGAGGATGGGAGGGGGAAAGTGGCGAATGAGATATTATTAAAATATATAATGCAACGCAATAAAATTGGAAAAATCTTTGCTTAAAGAGAAATTCTCAAGTATGGGTATTTTTTGTAGATTTTTTTAATATGTGATATTCTTCTGCATAAACACAGTGGAAAATTCACATTAACTGTTCAACAGCCATTATCCTACTCAAAGGTGTCCAATTTGAGGAGCGGATTTTCACTGTGGTTACTGGAAGGAAATGAATCATCAATTGTCCCTTGGAACTTTGCCAGAAAATTTCTTTCTAATTTCCTAATTGTAGATAATAAATAAAAATATATTCGCTGAATTCAGACAATCAATAAGATGAAATTCACGGATTTCCGCTAATTCACGGAAGAATCACATGCCTATTCTGTACAAGTAAATGCTTTCAAAATGCAAACAAGATCTAGTGAAATACAGAAAATACCATAAATGTTAAATGGAAATTAGCATTAGTAAATACTTGTTAATTTGTGATCTCAGACAGCAAATTCACAAATTTAAACAGATTATTGCACTATTATGTCAGCAAGTTAACAATTTCTGGCTCTGACCAAGTGCTAACTTCATAAATTTATATCAACATTGTTAGCAAAACACAATAGAATTTAGCATTCATATTAAATGCAAAATACTATGTTAATAGTTCAGCATTCTATGTGCAGTACTAGGAAGGGAAAAAAAGTTAAATAGCAAATCTGATGGTTACGTTTTTTGCATCAAGCCTCTTATTGCCCCCAGTGTTTTAAAAATACATCTTTAGGTCTTAAATGTTTTCTGTTCAAACACTGCATAATGAATAAATGAATTCTGCTCAACCAAATTTCTGATTCATTCATTATGCAAATTTGTTTTTGTAATTTTTTTCCTATTGAATATATATATATGAAAAAAATTGCATAAAATCACGAGGAAAAGTATTATTAACAAAAAAATTGAAAAATATTGCTTACATTTGCAAATGTAAGCATATCATTACACTATTATGTCAGGAGGGTCAGAATTTCTAACTCTGACCAAGCACAAAATTCATAAATTGATGTCAACATTCTTCAAAATACAGAATAATTTAGCATCCATATTAAATGGAAAAATGGTTAATAAAATAAAAAAGCACAATCACATGATTATTTTAAAAACTAAGCACTAAAAAAAATACAATCTTTACAAAGAATCGCACACAATAACTGGAAATATCAGAAACGTTAAATGAAAATTTGCATTAGGTATTTCTTATTGTTTGTGACCTCAGACAGCACATTTGCCAATTTAAACATATTTTTGCACCATTATGTCAGCAGGTTCACCATTTCTGGCTCTGACCAAGCACAAAATTCATAAACAAATGTCATCATTGTTCACAAAATACTGAATAATATGCAAGACACTGTTAATAGTTATAAAAGCACAATTATAGGATTTATCACTAAAAAAAATGAAGTCATCTTTACAAAGAATCACAAAAATTGCAAATATCGGAAATATTAAATGAATATTTGCATTAAGAAACTTTTGTAATTTGTGATCTCAGACAGCATATTTGCAAATTTAAACATATTTTTGCACCATTATGTCAGCAGGTTCACCATTTCTGGGTCTGACCAAGCACAAAATTCATAAACAAATGTCATCATCGTTCACAAAATACTGAACTTAACATCCATATTAAATGCAGAACACTGTTAAAGCACAATTATAGGATTTATTTTTAAAACTATGCAATAAAAAAACATTAAGTCACAAAGAATCATAGAGAAACGACAAACATTGGATTTGTTAAATGAAGATTTGCATTAAGACTTGTGGTTTGTGATCTCAGACAGCATGCTTGCAAATTTAAACATATTTTTGCACTATTATGTCAGCAGGTTCTCCATTTCTGGGTCTGACCAAGTACAAAATTCATAAACTAATGTCATCACTGTTCACAAAATATTGAATTTAACATCCATATTAAAAGCAGAACACTGTTAAAGTGCAATTATAGGATTTATTTTTAAAACTAAGCAATAAAAAAACATTAAGTCATCTTTACAAAGAAACGCAGATAAACGGCAAACATCGGATTTGTTAAATGAAGATTTGCAAACTCTTGTGGTTTGTGATCTCTCTTAAGACTCTTGTGGTTTGTGATCTCAGACAGCATGCTTGCAAATTTAAACATATTTTTGCACTATTATGTCAGCAGGTTCTCCATTTCTGGGTCTGACCAAGCACAAAATTCATAAACAAATGTCATCATTGTTCACACAATACTGAATTTAACATCCATATTAAATGCAGAAAACTGTTAAAGCACAATTATAGGATTTATTTTTAAAACTATGCAATAAAAAAACGTTAAGTCACAAAGAATCATAGAGAAACGGCAAACATCGGATATGTTAAATGAAGATTTGCATTAAGACTTGTAGTTTGTGATCTCAGACAGCATGCTTGCAAATTTAAACATATTTTTGCACTATTATGTCAGCAGGTTCTCCATTTCTGGGTCTGACCAAGTACAAAATTCATAAACAAATTTCATCACTGTTCACAAAATACTCAATAATTTGGCATATTAAATGCAAAACGCTGTGTCAAGTTATAAAAGCATAATTATAGAATTTATTTTCTTTAAAAAGAATCATGCAGAAACTGCAAATATCAGTAATGTGTAATGAAAATCTGCATTAGGAAATTTGTCATATGTGATCTCAGACAGCATATTTGCAAATTTAAACATATTTTTGCACCATTATGCCAGAAGGTTCACAATTTCTGGTTCTGACCAAGCACAAAATTCATAAATAAATGTCGAAAACCCAAACCGTCCGGCTCATAGAGCAGCATATAAATAAATGTCATCATTGTTCATAAAATACTGAATTTAGCATCCATATTGAATGCAAAACACTGTTTGAATAGATATAAGCACAATTATATAGTTCTAATAAAAAAAAATTAAATCATCTCTACCAAAAATCAGACTGCAAATATCAAAAATTTTACAGGAAAATCAGAATTAGGAAGAAATTCTAGTCATTTTTTGTGATCTCAGACAGCATGCTTGCAAATTTAAACATATTTTTGCACTATTATGTCAGCAGGTTCTCCATTTCTGGGTCTGACCAAGCACAAAATTCATTAACAAATGTCATCATTGTTCACAAAATACTGAAATTAACATCCATATTAAATGCAGAACACTGTTAAAACACAATTATACAATTTATTTTTAAAACTACACAATAAAAAAACGTTAAGTCATCTTTAGAAAGAATCATACAGAAACGGCAAACATCGGATTTGTTAAATGAAGATTTGCAAACTCTTGTGGTTTGTGATCTCTCTTAAGACTCTTGTGGTTCGTGATCTCAGACAGCATGCTTGCAAATTTAAACATATTTTTGCACTATTATGTCAGCAGGTTCTCCATTTCTGGGTCTGACCAAGCACAAAATTCATAAACAAATGTCATCATTGTTCACAAAATACTGAATTTAACATCCATATTAAATGCAGAACACTCTTAAAGCACAATTATAGGATTTATTTTTAAAACTATGCAATAAAAAAATGTTAAGTCACAAAGAATCATACAGAAACGGCAAACATCGGATTTGTTAAATGAAGATTTGCAAACTCTTGTGGTTTGTGATCTCTCTTAAGACTCTTGTGGTTCGTGATCTCAGACAGCATGCTTGCAAATTTCAACATATTTTTGCACTATTATGTCAGCAGGTTCACCATTTCTGGGTCTGACCAAGCACAAAATTCATAAACAAATGTCATCATCGTTCACAAAATACTGAACTTAACATCCATATTAAATGCAGAACACTGTTAAAGCACAATTATAGGATTTATTTTTAAAACTATGCAATAAAAAAACGTTAAGTCACAAAGAATCATAGAGAAACGGCAAACATCGGATTTGTTAAATGAAGATTTGCATTAAGACTTGTGGTTTGTGATCTCAGACAGCATGCTTGCAAATTTAAACATATTTTAGCACTATTATGTCAGCAGGTTCTCCATTTCTGGGTCTGACCAAGTACAAAATTCATAAACTAATGTCATCACTGTTCACAAAATATTGAATTTAACATCCATATCAAAAGCAGAACACTGTTAAAGTGCAATTATAGGATATATTTTTAAAACTAAGCAATAAAAACACATTAAGTCATCTTTACAAAGAAACGCAGATAAACGGCAAACATCGGATGGTAAATTCTCAGAACCCCCACTCGTTTTTTTTCTAAGTACAAAATTGCGCCAAGTTGGCCGTGTTTTGAAATTGACTCCTCCCAATTGAAGTGACGTATATTCCCGTGTTTTAAAATGGGCTCCTCCTACAATAGTGACGTCTTATTCTCGAGTTTTATGAACTGTAATTTTGTTAAATGATATTGCAATTGAATATAAATAAAAGTTAATAATACTCATAAAAAGATTACAAAATACTATTTTTGTGCATTTAAAAAATATTGCGTAATGGCAGAACTATAAAAATATTGCGTAATGGCAGAATAATAAAATTTTAAAAACGCTGGATATTTAAAATATTTTTTGAATTTAAATCAATATCAAAAACTTATAAATCGAAAATTAAAAAACGATACTTAGTAAACAGATTGCACTTTAACAAAATTTAAGAAAAAACGGAACTTAGAAAAAAGATTGTACTTTAACTAAATTCAAGAGAAAACGATACTTAGAAAAAAGTTTGTACTTTAACAAAAATCAAGAAAAAAATGATACTTTAAAATTAAGAAACCCATTTTAAAAACACGGAAAAATACAAAAGACAATTTCAAAACACAGGATGAACAAAGAAAAAACTAACCTTTATGTAACGGATATCCATATTTTTAATTACATCCATACCGGAACACGTTTTCTTACACGTACATTCAACACTGCAACACGTTTTCTTGAACATACACGTACATTTAACACCGGAGCCTGCATATCTATTGAAAATTTGCGTAAAATGTTAATGTCCATGAATTACAAGGAATGTTTTAAATATTTATTCCAAAAAGTTTGTACGTGTTTACATCTTTGCAAATCGATCGAAAAAGCTCTGTAAAAGCGAGAGTCAACGAATTCGATCGAAACAGGACTATTACTGCCTATTAAAATGCAGAATCCAAAGAATAAAAAGGCGCGCGCGCAGCATACTAAAAAGGCGAGCACTGATTGGATGTCCGTTCGAAAGCTACCAGATTCGCGAAGTAGCCGGAATAGAATTGTAACCCGCAGAATCGTGCCAACTTGGCGCTGGATAGTACTTTGAAAAATGAGTGGGGGCCTATTCTAAGAATCACCCCATCGGATTTGTTAAATGAAGATTTGCAAACTCTTGTGGTTTGTGATCTCTCTTAAGACTCTTGTGGTTCGTGATCTCAGACAGCATGCTTGCAAATTTAAACATATTTTTGCACTATTATGTCAGCAGGTTCTCCATTTCTGGGTCTGACCAAGCACAAAATTCATAAACAAATGTCATCATTGTTCACAAAATACTGAATTTAACATCCATATTAAATGCAGAACACTGTTAAAGAACAATTATAGGATTTATTTTTAAAACTATGCAATAAAAAAAATCACAAAGAATCATACAGAAACGGCAAACATCGGATTTGTTAAAGAAGATTTGCATTAAGACTCTTGTGGTTTGTGTTCTCAGACAGCATGCTTGCAAATTTAAACATATTTTTGCACTATTATGTCAGCAGGTTCTCCATTTCTGGGTCTGACCAAGTACAAAATTCATAAACAAATGTCATCACTGTTCACAAAATACTCAATAATTTGGCATATTAAATGCAAAACGCTGTGTTAAGTTATAAAAGCATAATTATAGAATTTATTTTCTTTAAAAAGAATCATGCAGAAACTGCAAATATCAGAAATGTGTAATGAAAATCTAAATCTGCATTAGGAAACTTGTCATATGTGATCTCAAACAGCATATTTGCAAATTTAAACATTTTTGAACCATTATGTCAGCAGGTCACACCATTTCTGGTTCTGACCAAGCACAAAATTCATACATAAAATGTCGAAAACCCAAACCGTCCGGCTCATAGAGCAGCATATAAATAAATGTTGTCATTGTTCATAAAATACTGAATTTAGCATCCATATTGAATGCAAAACACCGTTTGAATAGATATAATCACAATTATATAGTTCTAATAAAAAAAAATTAAATCATCTCTACCAAAAATTAGACTGCAAATATCAAAAATTTTACATGAAAATCAGAATCAGGAAGAAATTCTTGTCATTTTTTGTGATCTCAGACAGCATGCTTGCAAATTTAAACATATTTTTGCACTATTATGTCAGCAGGTTCTCCATTTCTGGGTCTGACCTAGCACAAAATTTATGAACAAATGTCATCATTGTTCACAAAATACTGAATTTAACATCCATATTAAATGCAGAACACTGTTAAAGCATAATTATAGGATTTATTTTTAAAACTATGCAATAAAAAAAATGTTAAGTCACAAAGAATCATAGAGAAACGGCAAACATCGCATTTGTTAAATGAAGATTTGCAAACTCTTGTGGTTTGTGATCTCTCTTAAGACTCTTGTGGTTCGTGATCTCAGACAGCATGCTTGCAAATTTAAACATATTTTTGCACTATTATGTCAGCAGGTTCTCCATTTCTGGGTCTGACCAAGCACAAAATTCATAAACAAATGCCATCATTTTTCACAAAATACTGAATTTAACATCCATATTAAATGCAGAACACTGTTAAAGCACAATTATGTTAAGCACAATTTTTAAAACTAAGCAATAAAAAAAAGTTAAGTCATCTTTACAAGGAATCATACAGAACGGCAAACATCGGATTTGTTAAATGAAGATTTGCATAAGACTCTTGTAGTTTGTGATCTCAGACTGCATGCTTGGAGATTTAAACATTTTTTTGCACTATTATGTCGGTAAAACCGAATAGACCCCCCTCTCATTTCTCTAAGTACAAAATTGTGCCAAATTGGCGCGTTTCTCAGTGCTTTGAAATTGACTCCTCTCAACTGAAGTGACGTATTTTCCGGTGTTTTAAAATAGACTCCTCCTACCAAAATGACGTCATATTCTATAATTTTATGAACTGGAATTTTGTTAAATGATATTGCAATTGAATATAAATAAAAGTGAATACTCATAAAAATATTGCGTAATGGCAGAATTATAAAAATATCGTGTAATGGCAGGTTGTACTTCATTTAAGGAACTAAATTTAAGGAAAACGATACTTTGAAAAAAGATTGTACTTTAGCAAAATTTAAGAAAAACGATACTTATAAAAAAGATTGTACTTTAACTAAATTTAAGAAAAAACGATACTTAGAAAAAAGTTTGGGTTGAACCGGAAAATAGGCCCCCACTCATTTTTCAAAGTACGATTCCGCGCCAAGTTGGCGCGATTCATCGGGTTGCAATTTCATTTCGTATACTTGATACTAAGGTGTACTCGGTACAGATTTGATATAAAGAATTTGGTTTTTTCCGCTTTTTTTCAGGAGCGATAAGTCACCAAATATGGCATAAAAATAAATTGCACTTGGCACGAAATGTTCAGTGTTTTTCTGGCAATCCCTTTTAGCTTTCTGTTATCTTCGGCTATTTTATTTTTGTTGCGTTGTTGCTTTGCATGCAAAAATGCATTAGAAACGTGAATATCATACAAAAATTAAAGATAGCATTTGTTAATAGATAAAATAATGTAGAAGCAGAAAATTTACATAGAAATGATCATTCTGTGATGACTGCAATGGCAGCCATTTGTGCAAGGATTTCATTAAACCAGGTATTGTGTTTTGATTTTAAACATGGATTTTGCTTTGTTTTAGAGGGTCATTTAAAGTTTAATTTCTCAACTGTATAAAATTTTATGACATTCATGTTACGTCCGCGTAGTTGTCCAACAAACAGCTATTACTATGTGAGACATATAGTTTTTTTAACATTTATTTAAAGTACAATATTTTTTCTATGTATAGATTTTTTGAAATTTCGTTAAAGTACAATATATTTTCTAAGTATTGTTTTTTTTTAATTTCTTTTAAAGTACAATATTTTTCTAAGTACTGTGATTTATTAAATTTCGTTAAAGTACCATCGCTTTTTAATACTTTTAACATTATTTTATTTCATTAAATTTTGTTAAAAGTACAGTCGTTTTTCTACGTATCCACTTTTCTTAATACTTTAACATTATTTAAAGCTTATTTATGTATTAGCTTTTTCTGAATTTTTAAGTACATATATTTTTTATATTTGATATGCACAGAGCCCAAAATGGCGTCCGTTAGGACTTTTCAAACACTGTATGCATTGGTGCCATTCTTGGCGGCAAAAAAAAAATGGTGGATTTCACCAAATGTGTATAGGGACTCAACCACTGACACAGTCCACTGGGAGATATTTTGTCTGCTTCTACCAGCTGCAATTTTTCGCAGCACCTAGAATGATGCGTTATAAATCCAGTTCTTCTAAACCAATGTTTGATAAGTGCACAACCCCATGCATACTTTTTAAATTAATTTAGTAATAACTACCGAAACACTACATTTGCAAATATGAAATTGGAGTTGTCAGTAGTAGAATGAGGACTTAAAATTGGACAAAATGTAATGGTCGGGAGAAATTAAATTATTACAAAATTAATTAATTAATATTTTATAATGTGTATATAACATCAAATAAAGATATGGAATCCAAACCCATTTCAATTCAGATATTAAAATTAAACTAGTAAAATTTAATAATTGAATTTATTCTAGTTTTTCTATGCTCCTGCAATTTTTAAGAGTTCTGCGGAGCACACTTAGTAGTGTAAATTATTAACACTGAAATTTCTCATACTTTAATTTCAACCAACCATTAACTTGTGAATGTGTAAATATAATGGTTAGTAGTGGAACAGGGACCCGGCTGCAGCTGCTTTGACACGTTGAAAAAAAAAATCCCATTAAGTCTTTACAAAAAATCACATGCAAAACATGCAACTCTTATCCCAGACAGCATGTTTGCAAATTTAAACTTATTTTTGCACCATTATGTCAGCAGCTCTGACAAAGTTCAAAATTCATAATTGTTCACAATATACAGAATAATTTGGCATCTATCTATATTAAATGCAAAATACAGAGTTAATGGTACCTCATAAAAGCACAATTATATGGTTCTATTTTTAAAAATTAAGCCCTTTTTAAACATTAAATTTGAACTTGTTAAAATAAATGTCACTAACATATTAAATGAGCCGTACATCTAAATCACTGAAAGTGGTATTCAAAACTACTATACATTACAATAAGCACTCTACTGATATAGTATTACAAGAATTATACTGCAAATTTAATCCGTGAATATAAATTATAGTATAACCAAATTAACATTTATTACAAATTGCAATTTATTTCAAGATTGCCAATTCAAATTAATGTTTATAAAAACAAATTGGGGGCGAAATGCACATAAAATCAAACATTTAGTATTCGCTTACTTACCACTAGTTTCATAAAATAGTTGCTTTTCCACGTGGTTCGGTCCTCCCTGCCCATCTTGTAGATCACAGAGCTCGTCCGAGTTCAAGGGCTGAAAGAAAATTGTCAATACAGTTCTTAAAAATTAAATAACAAGTATGATATAAAGATAACCTACTAACAGACTCAATAAAATGGAAATGTATGGACTTCATTAACGAAAAGCACATTACTAGCAGAACCAAACGCGTTGTATGCGTGATAAAACTTTAAATCAAAATGAGATAATATTTTGGGAAAATGCTCGAAAAGGTAAAAATCATGTTTGAACAGGACGGCGTTGGGAACACACTGCTAACTTTGAGAAAATGTTCTCTTGAAACATAAATTAGAAAAAAATAATATAATTTAGTTCAATAATGATTCTTAAAATATGGAATTATAGACAAATATACATACATAAATGATATAACAATACGATCAAGATAGATTTTAGCTACTATAACATACCCGATATCAAAATTTTTGAATCCCTATTCCCTACTCTTTTGAGGAAATTATGTGTCGGTCGCTTGACTTCACTTGAGTTGATCAGTGCTGACTCCATGGAGTTAGAGAAGACATACGGTAATCGTGGAGGGAAGAAACTGTTGTCAAGCCACCTGACGGACACACCCTCAAAAAGGCACAAGCGAATTTGGCTATTTTGTTTTTCGTTCTATTTCACATATGTTGCATTATTTTACCACTATAGATGAGTTTCATGTGACGTCACGTTCGCGATTCCATTGCACAGCGGCCATGTTCTTTGTAACATCGGTCTATCCGTATATTACAGATGATTTTTAGAAATTTTTAATCATTTAGTGCATAATTTTAGTAGGATATATCAAGATTTATCTTCTCTTAGGATTGTTTAGCACAAATATTCATAAAAAGATGTGTTTTGATGACATAAATTTCATATTGCAGCTACAAGCATATATGCACAATATTTGATTTTGGAAGTTTATTAAAGGGATTGGGTAAGTTACATTTAAAATTACTTTGTTGACATCTACCCTTGCATTATGTAATCATATCTGTGTCATCAAAGTTTGTTTATTTAATTGAGCTATTTTTATTTCATGCACTTAAAACACCTATATTGCAAGTCTTATTAGTAATATATATTGAGTTGTAAACTTGTACAGTAATATAGCAGCTGGCTCATTTATATATAAAAAAAGGTCGGTTGTTCTGTTGCTGTATTAGTTATTATTGAAGATATGCAAGAGAAAACAGGCATAACTATGTATAACATAAGTTAATTCTGTAAAAGTGATCTATTTGTTTTTTTCTTGGGTACATATTTCCATTGAATATCTCTATTAATATTCTTATAGTTATTGATATACCACATAAAGCTAGCAATCGTAGGCTGAAAATTGTTTAATTTTGTTCTTATAATGCTTCTCCAAACTGCAATAAACCAAAACACACAATAACTTGTAAAAAGTCTGCATATTCAGCTTTATTTAATGCAATTTTGTCCTCAATTAGAAATGACAAACAGATTATGCAATGTTATTTATATTAAACTGGTGAGTGGAAAGCTCTTTTAGCAAGTAAACTCTTTAAGTGAAATTTCTTGCCCTGCATAAAGATTATGAAACTAGGGAAAGTGAAAAAGCCTGCTTGTAGTGAGCATTTTGTATCGCAAAGTGCAGTCGGTCAAGTTCATTTATAATCTTCGGACTTTTTTCTATATTTTTAAATCGATATATTAAAATAGAAAAACATATGTATTTTCTGATGAATACGCATTTAGTATTTAAAAAAAAAATTAGGTAATATGGAAATTTTTTAAAATTGTTGTGCGAAATTGTTTATACAAGCATCTTTTCATATTTGAATATATGTGATGTCGTACAAAGGATGTAAAAGTTTGAGCTTTGAGTTTAACACATAAGGAAAGTATTGTGACTGGAATCAAATATTTGAATACTTTTCTTCTGATTTACACACTTTAGCATCACTTAACTATTTCATAACATCTAGAAGACACTCCCATTACAGATATCCATGGACCAGTTTTGCTCTTATTATATTGTCAAGCACCTATGTACAATTCAACCTTGTGCCCCTCCCCCCCCCCTATTATTATCCCTGGGGTTTCAGACAAATAAAAGTTGTCGTTAATTGGGATCCTGTTTTTTAACTGTAGAGAGGGTTCATGTGACATCATGAGATTGTTTGATTTGTACAAGCAATCACTGGACGAACATTAGGTTTATAACAGAAGATACTATTTCTTCAAGTATTTTGGTGGGTTTTTATTTTAATAAAAAACTGTTTTATTTAGAACCTAAGTGTACATCAATATATATTGATGTATGCCTAGCTAGAACTAACTAGAAAGCATAAAGACGTGTGGTTGTCTCGCTTTCATCAGGAATTTGGTAAGTTTAATTAAAAACAATAGCATTATAATAGACTATCATCTCATAATAATTCAAATAAATTTTATTAATACAGTTTTAAATATATTTACTTTTATGTTCATTATTCATTATTATATCCATTATTATATTATTTTATGTTCATTATTCATTATATCCAGAAAGTTATCGATAAATTTTAATTTTTTTTTTAATCTTCATATTGTTTACATTAAGAAAGTGTCTTTACAATGTATTGTTTGAATATTTGAAATAATAGTACCTCAAAATCATGCTAAAATTTATTATTCAAAGCTATGAATGTGTGAACTCTTAGTTTTATATGTTATAATAATGTTAATGTTTACTAATTATAATTTAAATACAAAAAAATTCTCTGAAAAGCAGTGAATTTTAAAAAGTTTCTTTTGAGCTTTCCTCGTTTCTACATTTAATACACAACAATATAAGTTTTTCTAAACTCTTGTGTAGCGTAAGCATTCGTGTTTTATTTTAAAATTCCCTTATATTTCTTGAGGTGGCATTGTGAATATAAATTAGTTTGAGGTAAAAAAAAAATAAATAAATGGGATTGTTACTTTATATACACATGCCTAAAAATGATCTATTCAATAACGTTTCTTTAAAAAAAATCATGACAGCATTAGTATACACAGGAGTTTTTTCTAGAAAGTTATCGGTAACATGCAGTGGTATAAAAGTAAAAAGCAAGTAGGTATATACTTATGTTTTCAAGAAGTAATAAGATCATATCAAGGAGTCTTGATATTCATAACACTATATTTCATAACACTATTCTTCTGTTTTAAAAATCTCGACAAATGATTCTAATTAGAGGCGAAATATTGCAAAAACTTTATACATAAGCAATTCACGATTGAATGAAATAAAAATGCATTCATTACATCTATCGTCTGTGGCATACCACATGTTATATGATTTGTTTTTTTACAGAGCATATTAAACGAGATCTTGTGGAGATCAAAATAAGTTTTAACATATTGCTGACTGTCTGTTTCATGCCAAAGCTATTCTGGGTAGTGGACTATGTTTCAGCAGCTGAAAATAAAATCAAAACATTTAAATAAGCTTCAATAAATTTTATTTACACAGCATGCGTCGAAATGAAACTTACTGCATATATTTAATATTTTTTTTGGTACGGTATGCTGTAAAGCATTTACCTATGTGCAATGGTACACAAGTTTCACAAACATATCGAGTTTCACTGCACTTTCCATTGGAAGAGCATACTTCACATACTCTGGGATTCCCCCCCCCCTCCAAGTAACATCAAAACATCTAAATAAGCATCAATAAACTTTATTTACACATACTCTGAGATTCCCTCCCCCTAAGTAAAATCAAAACATCTAAATAAGCTTGAATAAACTTTATTTACACAGCATGTGTTGAAATGAAACATACTGCATATATTTAATAATTTTTCGGGAATAGTATACTGTAAAGCATTTACCTATGTGTAACGGTACTCAGGTTTTACAAACATATCGAGTTTCACTGCATTTTCCCTTGGACGAGCATATCTTCAATCCCCCCCCCCCTCCCCAAGTAGCATCAAAACATCTAAATAAGCTTCAATAAACTTTATTTACACATACTCTGGGATTTCTCCCCCCAAGTAAAATCAAAACATCAAAATAATCTTGAATAAATTTTATTTACACAGCATGTGTTGAAATGAAACTTACTGCACATATTTAATAATTTTTTCGGGAACGGTATACTGTAAAGCATTTACCTATGTGCAGTGGTACTCAAGTTTTACAAACATATCGAGTTTCACTGTATTTTCCTTTGGACGAGCATTTCTGGGATTCCCTTCCCCCAAGTAACATCAAAACATCTAAATAAGTTTCAATAAATTTTATTTACACATACTCTGGGATTCCCCCCCCCCCCCTAAGTAAAATCAAAACATCTAAATAAGCTTGAATAAACTTTATTTATACAGCATGTGTTGAATTGAAACTTACTGCATATATTTAATAATTTTTTCGGGAACGGTATACTGTAAAACATTTACCTATGTGCAACGGTACACAAGTTTTACAAACATATCGAGTTTCACTGCATTTTTCTTTGGACGAGCATATCTGGGATTCCCCCCTCCAAGGAACATCAAAACATCTAAATAAGCTTCAATAAACTTTATTTACACAGCATGCGTTGAAATGAAACTTACTACATATATTTAATAATTTTTTCGGGTACGGTATACTGTAAAGCATTTACCTATGTGCAATGGTACACAAGTTTTACAAACATATCGAGTTTCACTGCACTTTCCTTTGGAAGAGCATACTTCATATACTCTGGGATCCCCCCCCCCACAAGTAAAATCAAAACATCTAAATAAGCTTCAATAAACTTTATTTACACATACTCTGTTATCCCCCCCCCCCCCAAGTAAAATCAAAGCATCTAAATAGGCTTCAATAAACTTTATTTATACAGCATGCATTGAAATTAAACTTACTACATATATTTAATAATGTTTTTGTGTATGGTATGCTGTAAAGCATTTACCTACGTGCAATCATACACAACAAGTTTTAAAACATATCGAGTTTTGCTGCACTTTCCTTTGGAAAAGTATACTCCACACTATGATTCCCCTCCCCCGCCTCAGGTAACAATATATTTTACATATAGTGACATGAAAACACGGTGACTGATCAGCAACATGTGGTCATGCAAACATGAGTATACTCAAAACCTGCCAGCGAAGTGTTAGTCACAAATGATTTATTTCGACATTTCAAAGGAAGATTAATGGAAAACAGCATCAAACATACACCATATATATGTAACACACACACACACACACACATATATATATATGGTATTCTATATATTGCAAAGAAAACAAACAAAAGCTTAAAAAATAAGTCTATTTTTTGTTCGTGCAACTCTAAATAATATCGAAACATAGTCAGCATATTAAAAATCATGTCTGTCTAAGTAAGATACCATCTAGATCTGGCAAATGAAATGAAGTTTAAATCAATTTAATAGCTCAAGTGAAATCATATAATTTCTCTTGTTCAGAGGTACTTATATTTACCAAATTCTTTTTAAAACAAATTATTGTATTAAAATAAAGTAAATAAATAGACATGAAAAGTACCTTGACTTCTTGTATTGTATCTGTGCTTGGAGTAGAAGCAATACCTACCGATAGTATCCATTGGTTTTGTTGTATCAGTACACGCGATTCAGAAGTGACGGATATTATACGGTTCATCAGACAAATCCGTATAAAGTAATTTTTCTCGGTACTTTTATTGACTTCTTAGAAGCAACGTTGTGGTGTGAAATATAGTTTCACACTAAAATCTTGACAGTGTCAAGATAAAAAAAATCGCTACATTGACAGGAATGGTAATGGCGGACGGCGTCTACAAAGAGTATGGCGATAGCAAAAGTTGCTAGGTGGAATGTGACGTCGGTGCAACTCATCTATTCTTCGGATGTCTTATAATGTAAACTGTTGCAAAGGAACGTTGTACGTTTTGGGAAGAAACGTTTATTATGTAATCATATTTTCTTTGAACAAAGATATGATATTTAATTTCTGATCGAAACACTTTTGAGAGTTGTAAATAAACATTATAGGTAATTATCCATTAAAAATTATGTTTGGACGGGATCAGTATTTTACTCGTGAAAGGAATACTCATTGCCACTGATAGAACGAAGACTGGATTCGATGTCAAAGCTAATAAAGGGGGATTCCAGGAAGGCGACAAAGTGTGGTTGTTCAACCTTTGACAACAAGGATTTTTGCCGAAACAGGACAACTACGAAGGACCCTAAATCATAATAAATTGTGCTATGTATCGAATTCAGAAATCGTTTTCAACCAAGCCAAAGATGATCCTTATCCACTGATTAACCCCATATTATGGGACATTTAGGTAATAACATTCATATATACATCCATACACTTTTTAATCTCTTCAACGTGGAATAGCTAATACCTGGAAGGATAGCAAAATGCAATTTTGTGAACCTGTGTAGTGACTGATAAAGTCAATCAGACCCTGCACCGCAAAACTGGGGAGTCAGAGTCTATAGAAATTTGGGGTGGAGTCAGAGTTGATAATAATATACCGACTTCAACTCCTAAATAAAACTATTTAAAAATAATTTTTATTTCGAATATTTAAACTTTTAATAGTTTTTAGACAATAAATTAAAAAAACACCACATGTTTACCAATTAAAAAACTTTTGATATGATAAATTTAAAATTAATTGGGTAGAGTCGATAATAATATATCAACTCCAACTCCAAAATAAAACTGTATTTAAAAATAATTTTAATTTGGAATATTTAAACTTTTAACAGTTTTCAGACAATAAATTAAATGAAAACCACATGTTTACCAATTAAAAAACTATTGATATGATAAATTTAAAATTGATTGTTATTTATATCTGTGCCAGAGTCGGTATGTTTACTCCACAGTTTTGATGCAGCGAGCTTCAATATTCGATAAAATTGAGTCCAGACTGCAATTATTGCTGATCATAGTCGCAGAACTTACCTATAGAGAGTGTTACGAAAGCTTTGGATCTGGGTTCCATTGCAGATCCACATCCCTGTAACGGTTTCGTGCTTCTTATCTCTCTTCAGCATGAAATATCCAATACATGCAATAGTCGCAAGTAAACATGCATATCATGTGCTGAAATTTTGCAAACCTCTATGATGACTAACTATGAGATCACTCAACTTTCTTCAATATTCAAGAAGATTAAACTCAGGCTGCAATAGTCAAGTCCATCACTTATGGAAGCGTTACCAAAGCCCAAATGCAGATACTTGCATTCCGGGACTGGTACAGACTTATTAGCGTTCTTCAGCATGATATAGTCATTGTCTGCAATAGTATCAAAGAAACTTGCTATGTGCTACAATTTTGCAAACTTCTGTAGTGACTCATGAAGTCAGTCTTACCATGAAGCTTTAGGCGCTCTTAGGAGAAGGCAAGATGTGTATTTTTCGCCTCCTGAACATTCATGGTCACAAAGGCCGGCATCAAGCTAGTTGATATTGTACGTCCGTATTCTCGAATTTGTCACGCCCTGGGGAAATGTTCTATGAGCATCCATGCATGCAGCGGTCAAGTTTATACAAATAAAACACGCCTATAGGGTCATTTTCAAAACTAGGATTATACTCAAATTGCAGAAAACATTCATTGACCAATTGCTTGCTTTATATACATTTATCAGCATAGAATATTCGATACTTGCAATAGCAACAAAAACTTGCCATATGCCACAATTTTGTAAAACTTTACAGATACTAACAAATTCAGTTCTACCTTACAACTGGCATCAAATTTCTTAAAGTTTTAGCTAGAACATCACTATAAGGAACATTTAATTTTCTTAAAAGTTTCATTTATTTCTAATTATTTCAAAATATAATTACTGTTTTGTTTCTATAGTTTAATTAAAAACATTGTTCAGTTTCCATTGTTTAAATTTTTAAAAATTTAAATTTTATTCTTTCTACATTTTTATCACTAAAATGTGTTTTTATATCTTCAATTTAATCATGTCCAACAACATTTTAGTTTCTACAGTTTAAATGAAAAATATTGATTGCTTCCCTTTTCTTAACACATTTTAAATATAAAAAAAAATTAATTCAATTAAAAAAAATTAAATTAACAGCATATTTTTTTGATTAATTTTTTTTATTTTTAAATTTAATAATAAATCTCGTTTTGAAATTTGGCTACCAGATAAAAGCACTGATACTAGTTCAGTGGATATTAATTTAAAACTTTCCAGGGGATAAATCTTTACACCTCAAATAAACAATAATGCGCCAATTTTATTAGTCCGTAAATACGCCAACGATTTCTCAAACCATTCAGTGGTGTTGCCTCTCTCCAAATCTCTGATTGGAGGGAGCTGGCCCTCTCGCTACCGCATCGTAACGTAAATAAGTGACGCGTAAACACACCTGAACTTTATCACCCTTAGTCAACCTTGCCCTAGTCTACCAAATAGCTGAGAGGATGAGGATAGCAATCGGTGAAAGGTTGTTTCCACCATGATAAGAGAGGACCTCTACTTCTGTCTGGCACTCCGCCGCCGGATGCTTTTTCACCCACAGTGGTTCCCACACAAGTAGGCTTTCTTCTTCCTACCCTCGCAGGTCCCTTCCTATACATCCTTTTGGCCTACGCGGGTCTTTTTTCCTTCTCATTAGCTCTCGGCAACTGGGGGACCGTCCCAGTCTTAGTTACTTAGAACTGTTGAGTTGCGTAAGCCCTTCTCTATTCGCGGAACTTTCGAGAATATGCCCCTCAGTTCCATGCCCGAGTCTCTAGTTAGTACAGTGTCTGCTTAAAACGGCTAATGCCTACTAACATTATTAACTCATGTCTCTTCTTCTCCTGTCATGTTTTCGCCCTAGTTACCTCTAGCTAGCTTTAATTAGCATAGTTCAGATTAGCCATAGCTTAGTTTAGTTTAGGTAAGCTAATGTCCTATCCTTAATTTAATTAGATTATTTCCTGTCTTATCCCTCTCAACTTCTTCTACACCAGTTTTACCTTCCTGTTCAGAGCTATACCTCTGGTTGTGGGTCAAGGGCTAGTGCGAGGGTTCTCGTCCTAGATCCCTATCTCTTCCTCTACTCCACCTTAGGTTCTCCAAGTCCCTCCACCTAAGCACTTCCCCTTACCACTGTCCTCCATGTAATACATTTTCTGCGTGATGGAAGATCTTGTTCCTCCCTTGGTCTATCCTTCCTCCTCTTTTCTCTGTAGTCTAAGCTTAGCTCTACTCATGCTGCCTATGCATAACTACCTATCGGTAGGAAGCCGAAATCCTTTGCAAAATCAAACAACTAAGTAATATTTGTGCCATACTACCATGACTTGTTCGGCTCTCCTGGCAGTCACTGCATTCGGCGATTCTATCAGTTCCAGCATTATTTGGTTCCCCCTGAACTCCTTATGGAGTAGGGGTGTTTTATCACTCAGGCTTCCTCACCTAGGGGAAGTTAGATATAATAACCTTGTTCCCCCGAAGCCGCGAGGCTTTGGGCTTCTGCTTCCCTTGAGGTGTGATGTGCAGAAAACCCAGACCACACGACCAACCCAAAGGCTAATGGTAGCTTTCTGTGTGGCCGGGAAGAGGTGTGATGTGTGTGGTTCTTAGGTGTATTTTTATTCTTGGTGTTGAATCCAACCTGGGCGCGTTAATTGGTCATTATACCACCTGTCCTCTTGTGAGCCTCAGCTCAGCTAAGTTGTCCTAGGATGGCACCCAGCAGTGTGGAATTCAGCCTGTAAACCGAGAGGTAGGTCAGGTCCACACTGCTGTCTCCCTAGTCTATCAAATAGTGTGACGTGTTGCAGTGAAGGCTACATCTTGTATGTTGAAGATTGCGATACTTTTTAAACTATAATTTTTTTTATTGCAGAATGGATTCTTTAGAATCAAATATAAAATCCAAGTCTTTCGCCCGCAAAGATACATTGACTCTTCATTTTCGTATTCATTCGGGTCTGAAACCATTTTCCTGTTATATTTGGAAACGAAAATTCGCAGAATTTGCAAAATAACCAGACTCTAATAAATAATATAGAGCACAATAGATAAACACACAACAATCATTTTCTCCAATTTCTATTTATTAAATTTTAATTTTTGACCTATTGTTTTAACTTTACTCAGACATCTTATTTAATGAAAAAAAATCGTAAATTTTAGCTGCCTTTTTAAAAAAATTACAAATTTATGCACCTTTTCTCAAAAATCTCAAATTTTTGTTATCTTTCCCAAAAATCGTAAATTTTCGTGCACCCTCAAAAATCAAGAAATTTTTCGCTCAGAAAAACCATAAATTTTAATGGCCTTTTTCAAAAATCTGTCAGAGTTTTAACACCACTTCTCAAAATACCCCAAATTTTAACACCCTTTCTGAAAAAGTTACAAATTTTCATGACCTTTCTTAAAAATCGCGAATTGTGCTCTTTTCTCAAAAATTGCAAAATTTCAGTGTCCTTTCCCAGAAATCAAAAATTTTAAAAGTATTCCTAAAATGGTAACTCTCTTTTCAAAAATCGTGCTCTTTTCATAAAAATAGCAAATAATTTTTTCATGGTAATTGCTAATTTTAGTGATATTTCTTAAAAAATCACTAATTTTTGAGTTCTTAATGCCCGTGCTGGACCCAGTCTGGATTTAACTCGCATAGTGCCTAGTCTGGGTTTGGATTATTATAGGGTAGACTGAAAATTAGATTTAACTATTAGATTGATCAAATGTTGATTCTTTTAAGAAATTTAATAAAATCTCAAAAATTTCAGGAATATGGATAATATTTTAGTAAATTTAGGAAACCAGAAAAAAAATAAAGAATTTGAAGAAGACTGCAATATATGTATATGACAAATATTCCATATATATTTTGAGAGTCAAGTGTCATTTGCAATTATATACCATCCCGAGAGTCCTATGTCCACCCAAAAAGATATTTTTCAACATATTTACAGCCATTTAAAGGCCCAACATCTCCTATGTGCTAAAATTGTAATAGGAAGTGATAATATAGATTTATTAGATACTATTTACACCCTTTAGATTTAGAAGCCAGTGGTTTTGAAAATAAAGACCTAATTGCTGGCTTTCCCTGCAAGGCCCCCTCTTTTCTAATAGAGGTAATTTTCAGTAATAAACTTGCAATCGTTTATCAGCCCACCAGGACTGGTATCCCTATGTAAAGGGAGTCCCCTGTATAAAGGGATGGTCATTAAAAAAATTCAAACAAAGTTATGAAAACTATTTATCAGGGAATATTCAATAAAATACAATAAGTAATATTAAACACATGTTTATTCGGTAAAGCAAAACATTCTTTGCAAAAGCATAAGTTTTACACAAATACAATATTTCATGGGTTTCAATTTATTTGTACACAGTTAAAAATTAGACCTAGTGTGCACAAAGTGACTCTTAAGATAAGCTCAAAATTACTGTCCATTCTTGTTACACATTAAATGGCTGCATCATTAGATTGAAGTACTAACTAGCTGTAAAGTCATATGCAAATATCCTATAAGAACAGGCCAGTAAGTAAAATATATTTAATGAGTGGCCTTTGTTTTAGGATGAAGAAATGCAAAGCATCATAGCAATTAAAATGCCACCATTTTTTTCACAGCCTTTTAGACCATACTTTTTAGTTATATATATATATATATATATATAAAAGGGTGTCCTGATAATTCATGTGCCTCATGTCATAGCACTCAGTTACTAAAGGCATCTTTACACTTAATTTTTTACAAAATTAAATTAATTAAATTTTAGTGTCTCTTACCTTTTAGTGTTTTTAATGAATTACATACCATTGCTCAGGTCCTAAATAAATGCCCATTACTTAAATAATACATATTCAGATAACACGACTCAATTTCCAAATTGCCTCTTCAAACCACAGATATCCTCAATCTGTATCTCTGCTTTAAACTGACTCAATTTCCTAATAATTTCCTCCTTTTATTTCAAACCAATCCCCCATGCATGTACTCCGAACCATAGAAAGCAAATATAGATAAATAAAATGGAATCCTTTCTCTAGGAGAGAAGGCATAGTTTACACTTCACCATGAAGTCCAAAGCATGGTTTAACATGCATGTGCAGAAAACTCCACTGGAGATATGCACTTCATTAATGGTATCTACAATTTAAATTTTTATGAATAATTAAAAATTTTACTTGAATAATTACAAAAATAAAATAATGTAATGATTAAAAAAACTTTTTTTTACTAAAATGCGAAGATATATACACGTATTTTGGCTATACACATGAATACATGGCTATACATGGGAATTTGGCTATACATGCGAAGATATACACACGTAATTCGGACGGCCTGGGGTTTCCACACATATTTTGGCTAAACTACAGAATTGTGATAATCTTCATTTTTGGGATGCAGCAAAATAAGTGTATCAGATAGCCTAAAAAATGCAAATTTCAATGTATTTAAAAATAAATAAATAAATATGAAAAAATTATTCTATGGATTTGGTTAAAAAATTAGTGAAAATAATGCTCTTCGTTCTTTTTAATGATGTGAAGATGGAAACTATGTGACAACATTTTCTGTCGCTATGGAACCAATTTGTGTGAAAATCATACTAAAACATAAAATAACTAAAAAACATTCAAATTAAAAAAATAATATATCATTAAGCCATATTTCTCAGGGTCCTAGAGTACCTCTGTAAAGGGCTGTTGTTGTTGAGATCCAGACTGTCCGATCTATCAGAAAGGTGTAAGGTATCAGTTTGGATGGCAGGGAAGTGCCACCCAATTTAAACCAGAACCCAGTGGGGGAGGCATCCACAGGGGCCGTATCTTCCTTCACCTACCACCAACCTCTCGGAAGGACTTACCGATCCACATGTTTAACGTGATTGTACTCCGCATGAACACGGTGGCAGTTTTGGCAGTGGCGGGAATCGAACCCGGGCCTATAGAGTGCAATTCCCGCATGCTAACCACTGGACTGTCACGCCCCTCTGTAAAGGACTGTTGTTGTTGAGATCTAGACCATCCGATCTATCAGGAAGGTGTAAGGTAACAGTTTGGATGGCCAGGAAGTGCCACACAATTTTGACCAGAACCCAGTGGGGGAGGCATCCACAGGGACCGTACCCTACTTTGCCTACCACCAACCTCTAGGAAGGACTTACGGACCCACGTGTTTAACGTGATCATACTCTGCATGAACATGGTGGCAGTTTTGGCAGTGGCGGGAATAGAACCTGGGGCTACCGAGTGCAATTCCCGTGAACTAACCACTGGGCTACTGCACCCCTGTAAAGGACTGTGAAAAACCCAGACCACACAACAGACCCGAGGGCTTACTGTTGCTTGATATGTGGCCGGCTGTATAAAGGACTGTTGTTGTTGTTGAGACCCAGACCGTCCGACCTACCAGAAAGGTGTAAGGTAACTGTATGGACGGCCGGGAAGTGCCACCCAATTTAGACCGGAACCCAGTGGGGGAGGCATCCACAGGGACCGTACCCTCCTTCCCCTACCACCAACCTCTCGGAAGGACTTATGGACCCACATGTTTAACGTGATCGTACTCCGCATGAACACGGCGGCATTTGTGGTAGCGTGCAAATCTAGCGCGCAAACCACGGGGATACCGCACCCGAGATGGCCAACAGCACGCGGTGTTCCGAGGTGGTCACCCACCAAGTACTAACCGCGCCCGATGCTGCTTGACTTCGGTGATCTAACGAGAACCGGTGTTTTCAGCACGGTACGGCCGTTGGCCCAGTATAAAGGACTGTAGAAGACCCAGACCGTCCGACTCGTCCAGAGGACTAAGAGCACCTATTTGGACGGCCGGGAAGAGTATAAAGGACTGTGAAGTGTGTGTGTCACAGTATAAAGGACTGTGAAGCACCTCTTTCTTTCTGTAAAACTCATATTTTTTATCTATGGTCCAACTCTGATTTTTCTTGATTTCTAATATCTGACTGATACCGACATAAATAGCAATTATTCCTTAATTTTTCATATTAATAATTTTTAATTGGTAAACATTTGATGTTTTATTTATTTATTGCCTGAAAACTATTAAAACATTAAATATTCCAAATTCAAATTATTTTTAAAAAGTTTTATATAGAAGTTGGAGTCTGCATATATTTACTGACTTTGACTCCACCCAAAACTGCAACTGACTCCATTGTCCTGTTTCTGTACCAAATGTCGTAACTGTCTGAAACTTAGATTTTCTTCTACAGATCAGAGAAACATTTCCTTTCATTATTTAAGCAGTCTTAGTGCTGTGAAATTGAAAGCAATCAATTATTACTCCAAGTTACATTTTAAGTAATAAAAGTCTTGGTCTTGCAAAAGTGCACATTATATTTTAGATTAATGTCATTTAAAATTAACCCATTTTAATTAGCTTGGAATTTCATCTTTTCTTAATATAAATGTACATTTTACAAAATATACAAAAAAATTTAATAACATTTGATGCAAGTACTTATCTTCAAAAATCCAAATTTTCTGAAAGAAAATAACTCCTTTAGAGTACTACTGTTGTAAATTGGTTTTTATGGAATGGCCATTATGTCTGCAAGACAGAACATACTAAAATATTCCCTTTAATAGTGAAAACTTTAGATATTTAGGTATTTATGATATATATTAATAAAATTTGGAAGTTCGGGTAGTAATAAGCAAGCAAATAAACAACATAAAACATTAAAATAGGTATTGGGACATTCTATGAGGTGACACCTGATGAGTGTTGCACCCCAGTTTTTTATTTTTATCTACATATAGTATTGAAATCTTCAAATCTGAATTTGTGAAATATTGTCCATTCTTGGCTGAGATACAGGCATTTGAAAAATGATAATTTTTAGCATCTTGAATGCTGCAACAATGACTATAAATGCAATAAGTTGAGAACTAATGGTTCAAATGCAACAATTCTTATATCAATTTGAAGCTATTTGCATCAAGAGTGCATTTATCAAAACAATAGTAAATTTATATTTTAATATTTTTATTATATGTAAAGTAAAAAAATCAACTTTACATATAATAAAAATATATATGTAAATTATATATAAAAATATATATGTAAAATTTATTGTATGTAAAGTAAAAAAATGGCACATGCTTTTTTCTGAAAGTTGGTATAAACACTAACTAATATGTGTGCTTTAAGTAAAAGAAAAATTAGGATTGCAATATTTCTTATTAACTGAAAAAATTGCTATTATACACATAGGATGTCAAGGTAAAGAAAAATTCCAAATGCTGAAATCCAAACTAATAGAATATTTCATAAAACCGACACATTTATAATTCTTATCTTAATTAAACAATTACTAAATCTAAATTACTATTACTAAATCATTACTTATCTTAATTAAAAATATATATGCGCATAGTGTTTGAAAAAATTGAAATTATAAAAACAGTTTGAAAAAAAAAATATAAATAAACATATTTAGTTCATTTTGCTAAAAAATTATTTATTAAATCACTTCATTATTTTCACAGTTACACATAATTACTAGATGTTTTATTTAATTGTCAAAGGTAAAGCTTTTACTTCTGTCACTTAAATGTGTTTTAGAATAAAAAATAATTTTTCATGTAATAGGAGCGTAAATGAAACTTATGACATTTATAAGAATCTATTTCAGTCACAGATGAATTATCAGTATCATTTTTCAGTATTTTAACAATATTTCCATATGTCAGTATTTGTTAAAAGATCTCACTTACAAATTTCACTTACAGTATGATTTTTTTATCCAGGAAAAGATGAAATTTCACTAACTACATCATTTAATAACTTTATGGTATGTACTAATGTTTGGTTCTTTTTTTTAAAGGAGTAATAACATCAAGCAACTTTGAAAAGTGAGCTTGAATAAAAGTTAAATTGTAACAAATAGAATATTTAGCATTTGTTTAGCAATTTAAATATAACTGGATTCATCTAACTGTTAACAATATGAGACAGCAACTAATTAAAAAATAATTCCCCTAATTTCTTGTGAATGCTTGTGTCATATAATTTGATTATACTGCTTTATTTTAGGAAAAAATGGAATATCAATACGGAAGATAAATAGAAACCAATATAAGTAAAAAAGAAAAAAAAAGTAATTTTTTTAAATAGAAGACGGAAAGACAAAAAAGAAGCCTTTTAAGGTACTCTGTCATAACTTCCAAGATTTATTTACCAGTGTCTTCTTTGCACTTAGTTATCAATTTTTAAACAGAAAATGTTCAGAAACAAGATGGTAGACATACATGTATTTCTTTACATAGGAGCTTTAAACTTACAATCATAAACAAACTAATCAAACACTTCCATCTGCCGTTAAACCAAATATTGAATACAAGGGCTAAATATTGAAGTAAAATATTAATTATAGAAATGGCTCTCATTGTCAAGAGTTTAAAGATGAGATTTTAAAGCAATTTTGTGGATAAAGGCTTTGCTATAAATGCTTTATAACAGCTCCTATTTAGAATGGATTCTATAGTGTATTTTTAGGTGGTAAGATCGACTGAAAGTTTTATTACAAATTTCACAAACAAATGGCCGTTCTCCGGTATGTATACGATAGTGACTATTTAGGGACCCCACTGTTGTGAAACACTTATTACAAAGTTCACAAAGATGTTTTTTTCTTTCAGTATGTATGGCTTGATGAAGGTATAAACCAATACTATGTTTAAAAGCTTTTTCACAGATGTTACAAACAAATGGTTTTTCATTTGAATGAGATAAATAGTGATAGTTCAATGACTGTTTTTGAGTGAAACATTTCTTACAAATATCACAAACAAATGGTTTCTCACCACTGTGTTTACGAAAATGGGTATTAAGTTCATGTTTGCGACCAAATGCTGTATTACATACATCACAAACAAATTCTTTCAATTCTGTTTGCATATGCAATTTTAACTTATCTTTTGAGACAAACCCCTTATTACAGATATTACACTCAAATGGTCTATCGCTATTATGATTATTTAAATGACGGTTTAAATTATATTTAGTAGTAAACCCTTTTTTGCAAATATCACACTGAATCGATCTATTGCTGGTGTGAACGATATAATGCATCTTAAGATTTTTTTTTGCGATGAATTTTTTTCCACAAATATCACATGCCAATGATTTCACAGCACCTGAATGAATACGATAATGATGTTCTTTTAGAGATTGTTTAGAAGAGAAAACTTTTTCACAGGTATTGCAAATTGGTTTCTCGGATGGCCGTGTAGGTTGTACAGATTTTATATTTGATTGAGATGATTCCATTTTCGAAAAGTAAAACGATTGTTGTACAATACCATTAAAGGAGTTACAATAACAAAAAAGAAAAAAACTTATTTGCTATCATCATTGCACAGGAAAACATTTTCGTATTTATAATAAACAAGAACCAATCAAGTTCAAGGATATAAATATATAATTTTGTCTTTGTATGCTATGCTGACTTATGCTATGACATACGCCGATATATAATATACGCCGCTCAAATGCAAACCACGAAATTCCAAACAAGATTGGCCAAACAAATTACATTTAATTGAATGATTCATTTGGAGTTATGGGAAGCACATCCAAAAAAAAAAAAAAAATCGAATAACGTCTTTAGACAGCTTTGACTAGCATAGGAAGATGCACTGCGCATGTGTAGTACTTTTACACTCCGTAGCCAGTCAAAGCCGTGTAGAGACGCTTATCAAAACCCGATTAAGTTGAGTCGTTCAATTCATGTGGCGCATTTTTGAATGATGCATTTACATCTTTGAATTTGATTTGGTCTTGTTTATTATACACATATATATATATATATAAGTTTTATAGAAAATAAAGGGATTTGATTTCCTTCATGATGCATTTACATCTTTGAATTTGATTTGGTCTTGTTTATTATACACATATATATATAAAAGTTTCATAGAAAATAAAGGGATTTGATTTCCTTCATGTTATATAACTCAATTACTCTTGTTACAAAAGATTAGTTTTACTTTCGGGAAATGGAATCATCTCAATCAAATATAAAATTTGTGCAACATACACAGTCATCCAATAAGCCAATTTGTAATACCTGTGGAAATGTTTTCACTTGTATGTCATCTCTAAAAGAGCATCAGTATCGTATTCATTCGGGTGCTGTGAAACCATTAGCATGTGATATCTGTGAAAAAAGATTCTTCTCAGAAAAAGAACTTAAGAGGCATTATTTTGTTCACACCGGCGAGAAACCGGTTCAATGTGATATTTGCAAAAAAAGATTTACTACTAAAGATGGTTTAATCCGACATTTAGATAATCATAAAAGCGATAGACTATTTGAGTGTGATATCTGCAAAAAGAAGTTTCTCTCAATACAACGGTTAAAATATCATATGCAACTTGAATTAAAGAAATTTGTTTGTGATGTATGTAATAAAGCATTTGGTACCAGACAGGAACTTAAAACCCATTTTCGTAAACACAGTGGTGAGAAACCATTTATTTGTGGTGTCTGTAAGAAAAGTTTTGCTCAAAAACCGTCACTCAAATATCACTATCTTACTCATTCAGATGAAAAACCATTTGTTTGTAACATCTGTGAGAAAGCTTTTAGACATGCTAAACATTTGAAAAGTCATCAAGTCATTCATACTGAAAGAAAAAAACATCATTGTGAAATTTGTAATAAGGATTTCATAACGATAACGTCCTTAAATGGTCACTATCGTATACATACTGGAGAACGGCCATTTATTTGTGAAATCTGTAATAAAACTTTCAATCGATCTTATCATCTAAAAACACATTATAGAATCCATTCTAAAAATGAACTCTTGTGAAATATTTGTAGCAAAACTTTTACCTATAAAACTTTAAAATCTCATCTTTAAACTTGTGGCAATAAGAGTAATTTCTATAAGTAACTTTTAAAGTGTAGAATACATAGTGTTTTACTTTTTAAAAGTCAAATTTAATATCTGCTTCAGGAAGTCTATATAAGTACTGACTGAGAATTTTAGCTCATGTATTCAATATTTTCTTCAAGAAGAGATGCAAATTTCTTAATGGTTTATAATTGAATGTGAGAAGCTCCTAAAATACAAATATGTTGACTGTAGCAAAGCCATTACTTATAAAACTTTTTTTTAAATCTCAGTTTTAAACACATGACAAGAAGAGACAATCCTTTCTATAAGTACTTTTTAGGGTGAAAATAGTGTTTTATTTTATTGAAAAACAAATTTAATGACAGCTAAAAAATAAGCTAGCGTTTGAAGTAAGTACTTCATACTCTAGCACATGTATTCAATATTTGATTAAAGTGCAAATGCATGTGTCTGATAAGTTTGTTTATAATTGGAGATAAAATGTGCTCCTATGTAAAAAAAATAAAATTGTTTACCATTTTCTTTCTGAACATGTTCTGTTTAAATTTTGGTAATCCAAATGAATGGAAGACCCAAATAAATATAAATGCCTTAATGATGAATTTTTAAAATTTTCACCATTACAGTTTGAGTATTTTAGTATACAGGTATTCTGGCTCATAGGCATCACTATAAAAAGCCATTTCAGAGAACCATTCATCTGCAAGTGTTCTAAATGTTGGAGCAATTTCTTATTTTTTTAAAAACAAATATTTACAATGAGTATTAAGAATCTGTTGCATATTTTGTAAAATTTGAATTTTTATTACGAAAAAGTGAAATTCTATAGCTTTAATTAAGTGGTAGCAACTAATCAGCTGGCTAATAACTTTCAAATTTGACTAGTAAACTTTTATCTGTTAACTAGCTATTATAGCTAATAATTTTCTGTCATCAACACTAGTGATGTATGTCTCATAGAGCAATCAATAAAATTATTAAAATAAAAATGGCTCATATGAGTGGAAATTAAAACAGTATTTGGTAGATCGATAGAATAGAGCCCCACTCTTTTTCCGAAATTAAAAATTGCACCAAGTTAGCACGTTTCTCAGTGTTTTGAAATTGGCTCCTCCCCACTAAAGTGACGTATATTCCCGTGTTTTAAAATAGGCTCCTCCTACCAAAGTGACATATGTATCCTACAGTTTTATGAACTGGAATTTTGAATGTATTAAAGTGCAATTCAATTTGAATAAAAGTGAATAATGCTCATGAAAAGCTTACAAAATAAGATTTTTGTGCATTATAAAAATATTGCGTAATGGCAGAATAGAAAACTTTTAAAATTTTAGAAACCATATTGAAACATGCGTTACTTCAAATATTTTGTGATTTTAAATCGATTTCAAAAACTTTTGACTTGAAATGTCGAAAATTTAAAAAAAAATACAATACTCAGAAAAAATACGAAATTTAAAAAAAATGATTGTACTTTAATGAAATATTAAGAAATATATTGATACACTGGGAAAAAGATTGGACTTTAAACTAAATTAAAAAAAAAATGATACTTATAAAAATGATTGGACTTTAAGGAAATTTAAGTAAAAACAAAGAAAAATGATTGCACTTTAACAAAATTTAAGAAAAAGCAATACTTAGGAAAACCATTTTAAAAACACAGGAAAATAAAAAAGACAATTTCAAAACACGGGATAAATAAATAAAAGAAGTAACCTTTATATAAATGCGCTTATAACCATATTTTCACTTACATTCACACCGGAATACGTTTTCCTGAACATGCACGTACATTCCACACCGGAACACGTTTCACACTGCAATCCTATTAAATCTACAAAAATATCTACTGAAAATCTGTATAAAATGTTGATGTACGTGAATTATGTGGAAAGTATTAAATATTTATTACATCCACACCAGAACACGTTTTTTTTAACATGTACGTACGTTTTACACTGCAATGCAATTAAATCTACAAAAATATATGCGGAAAATATGTATTTATTCCATATGTAAATATTTATTCAAAAAAAGTTTGCAGCAAAATCAATCGCAAAAGATCTGTAAAAACAAGGGTCAACGAATTCGATCGAAAAAGATCTCATGAAATATACAGAATACTATTGAAATACTTATTACCTATTAAAATGCAGGTTCCCCAAAAGTCGTGTGTTGATTGAATGTCCATAAAGTTGTGGACTTCCAGATTATTGAAGTATACAGAATGAAATTGTAACCCGGTGCATCGTGTCAACTTGACGCTATTTTGTATTTCGAAAAAAGAGTGGAGGTCTATTCTATCGATCAACCCAGTACGTATCCATATCTGATTTTTTGTATGTCAATCAATGCTAATAAAGTATATAACTTCCACCAACTCTGATTTTCATGAAACTTTTTCTACTTGTTACTACCACTGAGTTATTAGACTACATGAAATTTTTTTCTCTTTAGGTCACATAGTTTGAGATTAAATATGTCGAAATTTTGGAAAATTGCACATAAATGACTTTTTCATGACTTTGCATTTAGAGGTAGTACTTGAAAAAATAATTTATAGCTCTGTGTCCAATCTACATATCACTACAAAATTTTTACCACTTATCAATAAAAGTGTGTTGATTTCAGAAAAGAATACTGTGTGAATACTGCCTACTTCTGAGAGACAAATTAATTTAATTTTATTAAAACAAATTTTAAGTGCAAAGATGTCTTCATTAACCGAGTCTTATATGGCATGAGGCACAATAGTTATCAGGGCACTTCCTTTTTTAATTGACAGTCTGAAAAGCTATGAAAGAAAAATAGTGGCATTTTGATTGCTATTTCATTTTCAGAAGCCAGAAAGGTAAGTGGAAATTTAATACCACCCTAATCTAGAATTAAGTTATTTTACGTAAGTGCAAATAATTTAAAACATTTTCTCACAAACACTATTCAAAATGATAGATAAATATCATAATAAGATAATTTGGGGATGTTTATATTTATAATGAGGAGCTTAAATTACAAAATTTAGCAATGCGAATAATGCTCATGACAAAAAAAAATTTATCAAAAAAGCTGAAGTAACATAAATTGGTTTAGTGCACTAAATTTGCAACTGTTGTTAAGTGATAAAGATTTAAAATGTATAAGTACGACTGTAATCTACCGCTATTATTCCTGGAATTGTTACTGTTTTCCATTTGAAATAATGTAACAAAAATCTTAAATTCCGAATCACTTTAGTTCTAATCATGAGAATTACTAAAAAATCTATCTAGTTTTCTAATTTTTAACATAATGTACCTGCATATAAAATTTGACATCGAAAACATAGTATGGGAAATAGCTTCAAGATGTATTAAAAAGTGATTATCCATCAAAATGAAGATTTTTTTTTGGGGGGGGGGGGGGGGGGGCAATACTTTCTCTGTACAGGTATGAGACAGTACAAATTATGAAATTCGGTCGATAAAATTGAGAAGATGGCTATAATGGAATGTGCTTCTTTCAGTTGACTGGCCTGTCTATCGAACAAATAAACGAATTTCTGTGAAGGTTATGAAAACGTTCATTAGAAATATCCTGTGTAGCTTTTGCCAAACGTTTTGTAATTTGATTAATATTAATCGTAGAAAATAGGAAAATTCCTTGTTATAACTTAAATAAGATATTCATACAATTGTCACTTTATGTTACAATTTCCTTACCAAGCTGCCATTATATCATCATATTCAGGCCTGTTAAGAAGGGGGGGGGGGGACATTTCTAGCCTTTTCTTTAAAAAATATATAAAAGAAAATGAAATGAAAAAATATAAACAATGATTATGGAAATGAAAATAATTTTTTCACTCAAATATTTATCTTTCTTTCTATCTCCATTCCAGGTAAAAATATGTGGTACTGTCACAAATCTGGTTCACAAAAGAAAAAGACGTTATGTTTCTAATATCTTGTTTATTGAAGAAAAAAATTAACAGTTATACATTGAAAAAATATTTATATTTATTATTTTCCGGTTTCCTCTACTTCATTTCTTATAATCTGAACATTTTATTCCATGAATTTTCTCTAAAATATACAAACTGCTTTAAAAAACAAAGATCTCTATGAAGGAAAATTGGAAATGAGGCCTAAGCGGCATCCCAAAAGCTAAACAGACCCACTTTTGGGTCGCGACCCATTTTATTCCATGAATTTTCTCTAAAATATACAAACTGCTTTAAAAAACAAAGATCTCTATGAAGGAAAATTGGAAATGAGGCCTAAGCGGCATCCCAAAAGCAAAACAGACCCACTTTTGGGTCGCGACCCATAGGTTAAAAACTCCTGGTATACACTATCTAGAGTAAAGTAACTATGCTCGATCAAATGAAAGTGATTGCCGCATCCCCTACACCAGAGGATAATTTAAAAAGTTAGGCTAACGCACTCAACAAAAAAGCTACATACACGAAAAAAAGCCAATTATAAAGTTGTAGAAAATTGTCTAATGAGTAGGACTCGACCCCAAGGACGAACAAAACACGTATATAGAAGGAAATAAATAGTACCTGCCAAAAGTCGTACTATTAGAGTCTGGAACACAGTGACACTTACAGTGCTTGTCATTATTTCTCAAATTCAATATTACTTCCCAAAACTATTAATTAAAAATTATTTCTCAAAACTATTAATTCAAAATTATTTCTCATAACTATAATTTCAAAATTATTTCTCAAATTCAAATATGCATTGTCGGTAATAGCGAGCATTTTGAACAGATTCTACATTAGATCCCTGTGCATGTAAACTGTTCATTTCAGCATTCCTAAATGGGACAGTCATTCCTCAATAACGGTATTATATCAAATAATTTTATTGTCGATGGTTTATTGTCGATTGAAGATCTATAACTTTGTAAATAGCTTCTTTGTCTATGTGATAGAATTCGTCATCCTGACTATTTTAATTCTTCGTTAGGGGCCGCTGCCATCACTTTTACACGATCGGGTATGGTCACTTTATTACAGATAAACGTAACGGAGGTGAGACAGCCTAGTGGTTAGCGCGCGGAAATTGCACTCGGATGACCCTGGTTCGATTCCCGGTTGTGCCTAAACTATTCCGTGTTCAAGCGGAGTATGGGTACGTTAAATATGCGGAGCCGTAAATCATTCCGAGAGATTGATCGTAGGAGAAGTAGGGTACGATCCCTGTGGATGCCGCCCCACTGGGTTCCGGTCTAAATTGAGTGGCACTTCCCGACTGTTCAAATAGATATCTTACCTGCGATTAAGTCGGACAGTCTGAGTCGAAGAAGATAGACCTAGCATGCACGGATGTTGGAGCAGGGGGCTACTTGCCCTCACACTAATCTACATCCGGGGTAAAATGCACGTTTTGTCCCGCCCACCCAGAAATGACTTCCGAATTTAAATTACTAGTAGCTTTCTCAGCATAGGCAAGAAGTCAATATACTCATATTCCCAAAATGAGTTTTTTCGCATAGCAAAACTATTCCAATGCTATATTTTTGCTTTCTCATACTATTATATAGTTTTGAAAAAGTATTGTTTTCACGAAAATTTTCGAATTCGAGATTTTGATGCCAATATATGCTTTAAGACCTGGACACGTTTTGACTATTTTTGGAGTGATGTTTGTCTGTAGCCGATTTCTTGTGTACATAATAGCGGCCACAAATGTTAATGCACTTTTGCGAAATTTTATATTCGGCTTTTTACCAAAAAATCTAGAACTAGATAGAATTTTTTTTTTTTAAATTCGAGCGAGGACTTCGAAATTGATTCAAAATTTTATATATTTCTTTAACATGACAGCATGCATAGGACAAAATTTGACATAATCATGCATGAAAGGGTTTATTTATAGCTCAGTGATCACAAAACTTCATAATTTCAATTATTGTTGTGAAAAATAACTGCGATACAATTTTTTTTATTCGTGATGTCAGTATTCCCCCCCCCCCCCCTCGTCGAGGGGTACATTGTCAAGCATGGTATCAATCGAAATATATTTTTTTAAGGTCTTTAAAGAGAAGGGTTAGACGCTATAATTGGAATCTTTTGGATTCACGACATCGATTATTCAAAATAATTTCTTTAAAAAATATAAGCTACAAATGGATTCTGGTATGAGAAAGCCGAGTTGAGTCACACACCAATTAATTTTTTCAGGGAGCAGTCGCTAATTTTTCAATGCTGCAATTGCTTAATTTGGGGCCCCTCTAATGCGGAGGTCCGGAGCAGCTGTCCCGCATGCCCCTGTGTGAGTCAGGCCCTGGTGGAACTATTCACCCGCTCACTAATTTCCATTTATTCTGCTATTCGAACATTTCAGTGGACGGCACCCTTAAAATACCAATTGATAGTATTAAGGGGGTTAAAATCTGGGACCGTACCCCCAAAAATGCCGAAACACTCCCACCCCCTCCTTCTCAATGACAATATTTCGCCCCCGCACCTTTTAGAACGTCCCATCGTCATTACTAACTTGTTCACTCATTGACCTTACAAAGTTTTTACAAAATGTAGGGGTACTTACAGGGTCGTTTTAATCATTGGACCAACTAGTAGACGCGTATATAGGTCTCAGCAGTGTTTCTTTCAGGCATACCTCCGGGTGGGTGTGGGTGGGGGGCTAACCCCCTCCGGAGAAGAGTATTCGCCCTCCCCCTTGAGACATTTAATGTTAAACTATAGTTTCTATTTATGTGACACAGCATTTATATATATATTTATATAGAGTAAATAAAAAACTTATCCCCCTAACATTTAATTCGCCCCCCCCCCTTCCCGCTCATAAAGTCCTGAAAGAAACACTGCTGCCCTTGGTTTATTCCTCCGCTAAGGACTAGGGGCGTTCGAAACATTCCTTGAACCTAATCGACTTAAGTAGGGACTAGGCCTACATTGGATTAACTTAGTTTAGATACAATGGAGGCCTTATAGTTATTATATTATAGACCTTATATGTAGGGTAGCCTTATAGGGTAGCCTTATAAGTAGGGACTAGGCCTACATTGGATTAAAATAGTTTAGATACAATGTAGGCCTTATATGTAGGGTAGCCTTATATCTTTCATGAGGCCTAGAGGGGGACGATAACGTCTGTAGAGCACTGCACATCTACCGTAGCGGTGTATCTCATCGCACACGAAGCAACAAAAGTTTGAGAATCACTATAATATTGTCCATGTAGAAAAGTGATAGCTCGAACTTATTTTATCGCTATGGGTGCAAATAGTATCTGTCTACAATAATCTGATACAATGTTAGTAGCAGCATAAACAGTTGAGTATAACCTGTTCTGAGGTAAAAGACAGGCTCCTTCTTAGGGATATAGAGACAGGTTAACCACAGCAGCAAAGTTAGGAAGGCGTCTATCAATAAAATGTTTCATTATGTGATCCAAAAAAGAAATAATTTCCAAACGCAAAAGAAAAAATCTGATGCGGGCAGCACATGACTTTCCCTGCAGACTTATATTCACGTTCTCTTTATTTTAATTAAATTCAATTCACTTTTAATTCAATTTTCGTTCTCATTTGGTAACTGGACTTATTTTTAAAAGGTGGCATAGACAAAATACGAAAAAACTAAAATATCTCGAGAACGGCTAGTCCTAGTGTAATGGGGTTGGTCTTATTCTTTTATTCGATAAAAATTACGTATTGAACAAGCATTTAATGGATATATCTGAGCATACGTAGTTTCTTATTTTAGATTTTGGCGATTTTTGCGGGTCACTTTGCAATAAAAGGCAAGTTCTTTTTTTCCGAATCGTACCAAAATCTAATCAGCACCAGGATGTCCCACAAGTGACATATCTACCGAATTTTGTGAAATTCGATCCAATAACTTTTCAGCTAGAGTGGATACAAGCTTTTGCGGGCCATTTCGCAAAAAAAAGGCGGGTTCTTTTATCCCGAATCGTACCCAAAACTAATCAGCACCAGATCCACCCACAAGTGACTTAACAACTAAATTTTATGAAATTCGGTCCATTAGTTTTTGAGTTAGAGTGGATACAATATCTGCACAGACAGACACACAGACAGATATATAATTAAAATAAAAGTAACTTGATCTCAAATTATTTAGATAGATGCTATCGCCCTTGTCAGCCATAAAACCAAAATAAATAAAATATTTCTACAAAATTAACTCTTTATAAAAATTTAAAACAAAATTGTAACATGTTACATATATAAAGGTACAAGGTTACCGGATTGATTTTTAAATGAAATGATAAAATCAGTGGTGTGCAGCGATATTTTGCTTCAGGCAAGCACAACATTTAATTCTGGTATATAAAAATAATAGGAAAAATATATTACAGTCTACCCTCCTATAATGCGGTGCTCTCATAATGTGGAGCAAAAATTGCTTAGCTCCTTTTAGAGAGATTTAGGTAGAGTTAGAAATTAAAACTAATTTGTAACTCCAATTAAAATTCGAAAACGAAAATGAAGATATGCAAAGTGAAGAGGACATTAAAAGAATTAGGCAACTAATATTTAACAGCAATGATGAATATTAATAGGATTTTTGTCGGAAAAAAGTTATTAAGTTTATATTTCACATTGTTTTTTTAATTTTCTTTAAAGTCTTAATAAAAATAATTCAAAATATGTAAACATATATTTATTGCCTTTTGTATTTATCAAACTTATGTTTCATAACCATATTCATCATAACATAGTACTCTAAAAATACAGTTTTATATAGCGTAGAATGAGCCTGATTTATATCTTCGAGTTCCACTTAAATGCGGTTTTCGTATAACATGGTACGAATTGTTCTGTATTGTATTAATTCTGAGTTTCTTATAATGCGGTATTCATATAACATGGTACGAATTAATTTCATTCACACTAATCTGAGTTTCATATGGAACGGTATGAATTAACACTAGAAAGACGAAACTGGTCATTTTAACCGCATAACTACCTTGAGAAATGATTCCTCCAAAACGGCTTATTGAAATTTTATGACTTTTCTTATTTTTTTTTTTTGCAAAAAATATGTCAAAGTAACATCCTAAATGCTGTAACTATGATGTTTTGTTTTGAATTAAAGGTATGTTGCAGTTTTTCTATGGCGGTCAAATTGACCGTTGCCCGTCGTTGTAGGTAGTTCAAAATATCCGTCCTTTGCTATCAGATGATGCGTCATCACATATCAATAAGAAATTGACAGATTGCTTCTTTAATCAGTTTATTTTGTGCTAATTAGACTTTTCTGCTGGTGCTGACATTATAAGCATGTAAAGCAACATCGATATCGGGAAGTTTAATTTGAGCTTGGTGACCAATAATCTATCATCAATCAACGTTTCACAAATTCTGCTGAAATATTATAGTAAAACATTTTTATTTTTATTTAAACTGATATTAGGTAAGCAATGCTTGCATTGCTTCTGTAGACTGCATACCACTGGACCAAATCTAACTAGAACTGATAATATTCAGGAAACATTTGAAGAGTTTCTATGATTATGACAGGTGACCACCAGTCATGACCAGAGTGTTTAAAAACTTTTTCATAACCACTGCCATTTGAAAACTTGTTTCGGCCACAGTGCAGTTATAACCAGAATGATCAAGGATTTTCTCAATCGATGTTATGTGGTCACATGATACACAGAATACGTGTTTTGCTTGAAATGCTGTCTAGAATAACCATGCTGTTTTTTTCTCTGGTGAGTGACCTGATAACTGATAAACAATTGCTAACGGAGACGACCATTTAATTAACTTTTCAGACACACCCTTGACGTGTGCAAAAGTTATACAATAAAATCAATGTTGTTGTTGTTGAGACCCAGACCGTTCGACCAACCAGAAAGGTGTAAGGTAACTGTTTGGACGGCCGGGAAGTGCCACCTAATGTAGACCCGAACCCAGTGGGGGAGGCATCCACAGAGACCGTACCCTCCTTCCCTTACCACCAACCTCTCGGAAGGACTTACGGATCCGCATGTTTAACGTGATCGTACTCCGCATGAACACGGCGGCAGTTGTGGCAGCGTGCAAATCCAGCGCGCAAACCACCGGGCTACCGCGCCCGAAAAGTGCCAACAGCAAGCGGTGATCCCAGGTAGTCACCCACCCAAGTACTAACTGCGCCCGATGCTGCTTGACTTCGGAATAAAATCAATGTGCAACTCATTGATTGTTTCAAAGCTGGATCAAGTCTTGTTTAACATAAATGATAATAGAAAATGAATATCGCAACAAAATTACTTACTTCTACAAAAGAAAACTTGTTGAATGAATGTTTGCCTAAAAGCACATACAAAATTAGTTAAAATATATTTCTACATCTGTGTATGCCTGCATTGTGTAATTATTTATTATCAGGCATGGGGTGATTTGTGTAAAAGATGCTAGTATGAATTATTATAAAAATTGGCAAATAATTTATCAGTTACACATGCAATATATTTTTTACATATAGATATCTTTATAAATTCTTGGCCAGAAAAACAGTGGAAAGCTTGCCGATATTTTATAATCAGCAAAAACTTCATTGTGTTCATCTAGCCTTTCCGAGGTTTAACAAAATATGCAGTCTTTTAGTGTTGTTGTTGTTGAGACCCAGACCGTCCGACCTACCAGAAAAGTGTAAGGCAGTCTTTTAGTGTGTAATTTTATACACGATTGATAAGAATTTGATATTTTTGCAAATAATACTTGAATTTGATATAAAACAATCTTGAAATGCTGTCAGATTATTATTTAAAGGAAATCTGCGTTGTTATACATATTAAAATATAACACTTACTTGAATGATACTTCGTTAAAATATTATATCCAACATAATAACCATAATAGCATTATAGGCATATATTGAGACAAGAAAGAAAATAGGATGTACTGGAAGTGACGTTTGGGTTCTACGTCACAATGGCATGCTCGCAGTATGGGTGGGGCGGAAGCGGAGCCGCAGAAAGTAGTAATTTGGACACTCCGTTTCAATATATGCGATTCAGGCACGTCGGTCTATGCCTGACGACCAGCAGTTTGCATCCCCCCTGACGCTTGCACAGAAACGCGCGCGTTTACAGTGGAGTTTGGGGCATCGGCAATGGAGTGGACAACAGTGGGGCAATGTCATGTTCAGTGACGAGTCCAGGTTTAGCCTGCTAACTAATTCTCGTCGTACCACGATCTGGAGAGAACGTGGAACGCATTTTCACCCGGAATCGTTATGAAGCATGCGTGACTACCCGATGTTCCCACACACCGTATTAAACTGCCGCATCACATTGTTTTAATCAGTCTGTTTCACTGAAATTAAGAATAGTATTGTGACCCTTTTTTTTAACCCTTTTCTTTGGATAATACAATCCGTTATTATCCTTGTTTTGCATTGTTTTCTTTTTTCTATAGCCTTATTACATCCGCATATCGCGTTTCCTTCCATTCCGATGTAGATTTCCTGAAATTTTCACATGAACAACTATGCTTAACTTTTGGAGTGTGTATACATATATATATATATATATATAAAAATAAATTATTAAATCCAAAGTTAGAATGTATGTAGTAACTCATAATACACTATTCCAAAATATATATATATATGTATACATGAGTGTGTATACATATATATATATATATATATATATATATATTTGTGAGGTTAATGTAACTGGGTATTATTTGTAGTTGCTACGTAAATTGAATAAATGACGTAAATTGAATAAACTGAAGTGTGGCTCAACAGGACCTTCTCATACCAGAATCCATTTTTAGTAGCTTCTTTTTTAAATTTTACAAGAAATGTTTCGAAAAATTGGAACGTGGGTGCAAATGATTACATTTGTTACACACCTTTTACTTTAAAGGGCTTGACAAAATATTTTAATTGATACAATATTTAGCAACTAGCCGCCTTTGGCGACCAGCCTGTTCGCTACCCTTGAAAATTCTGACCGTGGCAAACTCGTTGGCGCGACCTACCAGAAAGGTGTAAGGTAACTGCTTGGAAGGCCAGGAAGTGCCACACAATTTAGACCGGAACCCAATGGGGGAGGCATCCAAAGAGACCGTACCCTCCTTCCCCTACCACAAACCTCTCGGAAGGACTTGCAGTCCCACACGTTTAACGTGATCGTACTCCGCGTGAACACGGCTGCAGTTTTGGCAATGGCGGGAATCGAACCCGGGCCTACCGAGTGAAATTCCCGCGCGCTAACCACTGGGCTACCGTGCCATCCGCGACAATCCCCATAACTTTATTTTTATTCGGCAATTTTGGGAATCGAACCCGGGCCTACCAAGTGCAAATCCCGCGCACTAACCACTGGGGTACTTCACCCTCCGCGATATTCTTCATAACTTATTTTTTATTCACCCAATTTAGACCGGAACCAAGTGGGAGAAGCATCCACAGGGACCGTACCCTTCTTCCCCTACCACCAACCTCTCGGAAGGACTTACAGACCCACATGTTTAACGTGATCGTACTCCGCGTAAACACGGCGGCAATTTTGGGAATCGAACGCGGGCCTACCGAGTGCAATTTCCGCGCGCTAACCATTGGGCTACTTTGCCCTACGCGACAATCTCCATAACTTTCTTTTTATTCATCCAATTTAGACCGTACCCTCCTTCCCCTACCACCAACTTCTCGGAAGGACTCACGGACCCACATGTTTAACGTGCTCGTACTCCGCGTAAACACGGCGGCAATTTTGGGAATCGAACCCGGGCCTGGTAACTGGTTGGACGGCCAGGATGTGCCACCCAATTTAGACCGGAACCCAGTGGGGGAGGCATCCACAGGGAACGTACCCTCCTTCCCCTACCACCAACCTCTCGGAAAAACATACGGACCCATATGTTTAACGTGATCGTACTCCATGTCAGTGGCGGAAATCGAACCCGGGCCTACCGCGTGCAATTCCCGCGCGCTAACCACTGGGCTACTTCGCCCTCCGCGACAATCTCCATAACTTTATTTTTATTCACCCAATTTAGACCGTACCCTCCTTCCCCTACCACCAACCTCTCGGAAGGACTCACGAACCCACATGTTTAACGTGATCGTACTCTGCGTGAACGTGGCGTAAGTTTTGGCAGTGGCGGGAATCGAACCCGGGCCTACTGAGTGCAATTCCCGCGCGCTAACCACTGGGCTGCCGCGCCCTCGGCGACAATCTCCATAACTTTCTACATATTCACCCAATTTAGACGGGAACCCAGTGGGGGAGGCATCCACAGGGGCCGTATCCTCCTTCCCCTACCACCAACCTCTCGGAAGGACTTACGGACCCACATATTTAACGTGATCGTATTCCACGTAAACACGGCGGCAGTTTTGGCAGTGGCGGGAATCGAACCCGGGCCTACCGATAACTTCCCGCGCGCTAATTTGCAATTTAAAATGACCATATGCTTAATTCCATCATCCTCATTCCATTGTTTCATTGTTCCATCATTTAAAATATCCATAAAATTAAAATATCCATTTAAAATATCCAAAAGTTAAAATATACATTTAAAAAATCCAGATCGTCCCATCATTTAAAATATAAATATAATAATTTATATAGAGCAAAGGCGCTCTATTTAGAACCGTGACGTCACCTCCACCTTGACGTCCCCACCCACCACCTTCCCTGCTTCAGCGGGGGAGAAACGAACGGAACGCCGAGAAATTTAAAATCATGACGTCTTTAAAATTGCGATCCTGAAGGCAATTTTCATTATTTCTGGACCAGATTAGACTTGTAAGAATGCCAGATGTTTGACCTTTCTGAAAATGTAAATTATTAGTCGAAATTATGAGTACTTTTCACGATGCGAGAATTTAAAAACCAAAAATCGTTTTCTTGAGCAAAAAGTGACTTTTGTTTTAAAATCTTTAAAAAATATTAGAAATCGAAATTCAGATTTGAAATTGATATATTTTTACTCGAAATTCTCTGCTCTTTCCGATGGTGTAATTTGTTTTTTTCTACGATGTCTGGATCGTGGAGAAAAAAGGGCAAAAAGGGCAAAAAACGGTCGAAATCGCATAAAACATTAAATAAATAAAAAAATAATTAAAATTTTAAAAATCGGTTTTCACGTGTCCCCTTCCCTCCCCCCCGGGTCTCCGATTGCCAAATTTCGTAGCTCTCCGACGCGCGGTCGCGAAACGTATAGTGTATAAGGCAGACACACAGACACACAGACATTGCCTTTTATTATATAGACTAGCCGCCTTTGGCGACCGGCCTGTTCGCTACCCTTGAAAATTCTGACCGTGGCAAACTCGTTGGCGCGACCTACCAGAAAGGTGTAAGGTAACTGCTTGGAAGGCCAGGAAGTGCCACACAATTTAGACCGGAACCCAATGGGGGAGGCATCCAAAGAGACCGTACCCTCCTTCCCCTACCACAAACCTCTCGGAAGGACTTGCAGTCCCACACGTTTAACGTGATCGTACTCCGCGTGAACACGGCTGCAGTTTTGGCAATGGCGGGAATCGAACCCGGGCCTACCGAGTGAAATTCCCGCGCGCTAACCACTGGGCTACCGTGCTATCCGCGACAATCTCCATAACTTTATTTTTATTCGGCAATTTTGGGAATCGAACCCGGGCCTACCAAGTGCAAATCCCGCGCACTAACCACTGGGGTACTTCACCCTCCGCGATATTCTTCATAACTTTCTTTTTATTCACCCAATTTTGACCGGAACCAAGTGGGAGAAGCATCCACAGGGACCGTACCCTTCTTCCCCTACCACCAACCTCTCGGAAGGACTTACAGACCCACATGTTTAACGTGATCGTACTCCGCGTAAACACGGCGGCAATTTTGGGAATCGAACCCGGGCCTACCGAGTGCAATTTCCGCGCGCTAACCATTGGGCTACTTTGCCCTACGCGACCATCTCCATAACTTTCTTTTTATTCATCCAATTTAGACCGTACCCTCCTTCCAATACCACCAACTTCTCGGAAGGACTCACGGACCCACATGTTTAACGTGCTCGTACTCCGCGTAAACACGGCGGCAATTTTGGGAATCGAACCCGGGCCTGGTAACTGGTTGGACGGCCAGGATGTGCCACCCAATTTAGACCGGAACCCAGTGGGGGAGGCATCCACAGGGAACGTACCCTCCTTCCCCTACCACCAACCTCTCGGAAAAACATACGGACCCATATGTTTAACGTGATCGTACTCCATGTCAGTGGCGGAAATCGAACCCGGGCCTACCGCGTGCAATTCCCGCGCGCTAACCACTGGGCTACTTCGCCCTCCGCGACAATCTCCATAACTTTATTTTTATTCACCCAATTTAGACCGTACCCTCCTTCCCCTACCACCAACCTCTCGGAAGGACTCACGAACCCACATGTTTAACGTGATCGTACTCTGCGTTAACGTGGCGTAAGTTTTGGCAGTGGCGGGAATCGAACCCGGGCCTACTGAGTGCAATTCCCGTGCGCTAACCACTGGGCTGCCGCGCCCTCCGCGACAATCTCCATAACTTTCTACATATTCACCCAATTTAGACGGGAACCCAGTGGGGGAGGCATCCACAGGGGCCGTATCCTCCTTCCCCTACCACCAACCTCTCGGAAGGACTTACGGACCCACATATTTAACGTGATCGTATTCCACGTAAACACGGCGGCAGTTTTGGCAGTGGCGGGAATCGAACCCGGGCCTACCGCTAACTTCCCGCGCGCTAATTTGCAATTTAAAATGACCATATGCTTAATTCCATCATCCTCATTCCATTGTTTCATTGTTCCATCATTTAAAATATCCATAAAATTAAAATATCCATTTAAAATATCCAAAAGTGAAAATATACATTTAAAAAATCCAGATCGTCCCATCATTTAAAATATAAATATAATAATTTATATAGAGCAAAGGCGCTCTATTTAGAACCGTGACGTCACCTCCACCTTGACGTCCCCACCCCCACCTTCCCTCCGGCCGACTAATCGGTTGCTCATGTCCTTGCTGACGAGCCGGTCGGTCTGGGTCTTCAACCCCCACCTTCCCTGCTTCAGCGGGGGAGAAACGAACGGAACGCCGAGAAATTTAAAATCATGACGTCTTTAAAATTGCGATCCTGAAGGCAATTTTCATTATTTCTGGACCAGATTAGACTTGTAAGAATGCCAGATATTTCAGCTTTCTAAAAATGTAAATTATTAGTCGAAATTATGAGTACTTTTTACTATGCGAGAATTTAAAAACCAAAAATCGTTTTTTTGAGCCAAAAGTGACTTTTGTTTTAAAATCTTTAAAAAATATTAGAAATCGAAATGGAGATTTGAAATTGATATATTTTTACTCGCAATTGTCTGCTCTTTCCGATGGTGTGAGTTGTTTTTTTCTACGACGTCTGGATCGTGGAGAAAAAAGGGCAAAAAAAGGTCGAAATCGCATAAAACATTAAATAAATAAAAAAATAATTAGAATTTTGAAAATCGGTTTTCACGTGTCCCCTTCCCTCCCCCCCCGGGTCTCCTATTGCCAAATTTCGTAGCTCTCCGACGCGCGGTCGCGAAACGTATAGTGTATAAGACAGACAGACAGACGCACAGACACACAGACATTGCCTTTTATTATTTAAGATGTACCCCCCAATATTTAGCAACGTACCTCAGGGTTGAATTACAATCCAACCCAGGGGGAACTTATGACGGCACGAACACAAAAATTGTATTGTGGCTATTTTTCAATTGTAAGCGTCAACCGAGAACTATTTTCTTTCATATTCATTTTATTGTTGTATCCTTGCTCTAGCAGCACTCAGTGAGTCACGTGACGTTAGGTACGACGCTTGATGCCCGCATTCGATGTTACGATGCGATGATTGTGATGTAATTAAATAAACTTCTGTTAATTTATGCTAGAATATCATTCATTAAAATTCTTCTGCCTGATCCATCCCTTACAATTCAGAAGTGGGATTCGAACCCACGCCCACATTCGTGGACCAGAAATTGAGTCTTGTTTCTTGCATTTGCGACAGCTAAAGAAATCGACCACATACAGACTGACAGACAGACGGACATGACTCCATCACTCCAAAAAAAAGACAAGACTTCAGGAGGTCATAAAACATATATTGGTCTCAAAATATCGCATTCGAAAATTTTTGTGAAAACGATGCTTCTTCTATGATGCTATATTACATAGAATGAGAAAGTAATAAATAAATTGAATAAATGGATAAATAAATAATAATTTTCATATGTACGCTTTTATTAATGTAATTACGAATAATTTCCCAATGGCAAATCTTTCTCTGCTGGATGTGTTACCGAAGAATTGTATTTTTTTTTCATTTTGCAACATGTTGCGAAATACATATCGTGACGAAACGGAATGTAAACAAATTAAAATGTTTAATTCTTATACACGCTTTGCGCAACTCTTATGCAATAACGCTGTATTTCACAGAAGATGATAAACATGGCGAAAATTTGAGAATATATTACAAATAATTATAATTAAAAAAAATGTCCATACATTTCTGGAAAATACGTCGAATAATGATGACACAGCGACTCTGTAAAGAATCATTTGGGTGATTGATCTACTAGCACATCGTCGTGAATGAAGTAAGTTTATTTGTTTTTAACATTTTACAACGAAGTTGAAAAGTCTTTATGACTTTGTTCATTCTGTCTGTCTGTCCGTTAGCACGATAACTGCCGTAAAAATGACTTTATCAAAATGAAATTTTAGTATGTTGTTCAGACGGTCTGTGGAATGTATGGGAATATAAATGTATAACATCACCCAATTAGTTTTGGATTGAACCCGGGTTGAAAAAATGAAATACATTGAGCACTATTGGACCTAATTTTTCAAATATTTTTTAAACGGATTTAAAATTCACAAATTGCTTCGAAAATTTTAGGAAATATTCAAATTATCCCATAAAATATATAAAAAAAATTTCAGCAAAATATATTCAGAAGTTTTTAAAATAAAAATTAAAATAATAATTACACCTTTTATATGAAGCGATCATGTGACCATTATATGAAGAGATCACGTAACCCACTTCGAAATAAAATATGGCATCCATCTTGTGTCAAAATCGTGATTTTTAAAGTTCTTTTTAATTCACATTGAGTGTTTTATCCGTTCTAAAACCGCTTTATTTTTGCTTAAATTCTGTGCATTTACATACTGAAACAACGCAATTACAATATATTTGAGTTTAAATGATCGTTCAAATTTGATTATTTCTACAACGAAGCCTACTTTTCACTTATGGAAAATGTAAACAGCAAAATATGTAGAATGAGTTGTATAAGAATTGTTGCATTTCTTTAACGCAAAATTATTTAGCTCATGGAGTCTGCAATATAGCTGATACGAATGAAACATTCATTGATTTTACAGACAGAAGGCGAGTTTTTCGATGAATTTTTAAGCATGGAGTTTAATTACTTGTACCTCCATGGTCTTAAATTTTAAAATAAAATAAATTATTATAGTATTGTGATGAATGAAATGAATGGAAAAATGTTTATGAATGAAATGCTGCTTTTATAGAGAGAGAGCCAGGCGTGTTATATTTCGATGACGTCATTTGAATAAATTTCATGTATTTTCGATGAAGTTTTCAAATATAATAAATTATTGTAGTATTATGATAATTTTAAAAATATTTTCGAGGAATGTATCGCATTTTAGAGATGTTTAAATCAGGCAATTTATATTTCAATGCCGTTTTTTGAATGAATTTTTTTCGATGAAGTTTTAAGTTTTCAAATATAATAAATTACTGTAGTATTATGATAATTTTAAAAATATTACCAAGGAATGTATCGCATTTTACAGATGTTTAAATGAAACTGCAATGAAGTTAGAAAGTGCTTCATAATCAATGCTTTATGCAAGATTGATCTTTCTTGTTTTTTTAAACATAAATACCCGGCATTTTTTCACTCGGCTTTCTGGTATATTCATATTACTTCCACTACATACGTAGTATGTTGCAGAGCTGGATAAATCTTTCCTCAAACTAGGAGCCAGGCCATAAAGTTAGGAGTCATGCCAACCGGACCCCAACCCGGAATCAAACCCTGAGTCTTCGAACTGGCCAGCCTACGCTCTACCGTTGGGCTATTGGGACGGAACTGCACGCTCTTATCGAGAAGTGGACTCTGCATTCTCCACCCTCTAATATCAGATTGGATTGCAACTAACAATCTGACAGACGACCTCCAATGTTTTATCTCTTTTATCTCCGGTTAGCCTTCTGGTGATATTTCTATCCTCCAGGTTAGCTTCTGCATGATCGTTATCTGTCCGATATGAAATCTGTCCTCAATATCTCAGAGTCAACCAAATCTGTGCTAGTTGTACTAGGATTACTTTTGACCCCCTCTTCCCTTCACATCTTTACATACTAATCTACAGGGTTGATTTGTTTGGGCGGCAGCGTAAAGAATCCTGCTGCCCCAACCGGAAATCCAACCACGGATCTACTACTGGCCAGCCGACGCTATACCGTTGATCTACTAGTACGGAATAGCAAGCTCTTATTATCAAAGTGGACAAAATTTGTTAGGAAGCGCTTATGAATTATGATAAATAATTACAATGTTTTGAGGCACAAACACTAAGATTTAAAAAATAATAAATTTTGTATTACTTTAAATTAATTAATACTTAATATTTTAAGTCATTGATTGTTTCAAATTCAAATTTTTAAGAGAAGCAAAATAAAAAGAAAAAGATAGCATTTCTTTTTACTTTCCCTGCGATACATGGTAATGTATAGGGAAAGTATTGGAATCATGCCGAAAATCGCAACTCGAGTGTTCGACGGATCTACACGTTTCGAGACCTCTAGAATACGAAAAAACTATTTTTAGCCTGACGTCTGTGTGTGTGTCTGTCTCTCTGTGTGTCTTTGCAATATATGTATCCACTCTAACTCAAAAACTAATGGATCGATTTTCATAAAATTTGGCAGGTAAGACCCTTGGGTATGACCCTGGTGCTGATTAGTTTTTGGTACAATTCGATAAAAAAGAACACGCTTTTTTTTTTGCAAAATGGCCCTCAAAAATCTCATGTATTTACTCTAGCTGAAATACAAATTGACCAAATTTCACAAAATTTGGTAGATAAATCAAATGCGGGATACTCTGGTGCTGATTAGATTTTGGTATGATTCGGAAAAGAACAACCTGCCTTTTTTTACAAAATGGCCCTCAAAAATCGCCAATATCTAAAAAAGGACTACGCATGTTCAAATGTATCAATCAAGTGCGTGTTTTGTACATAATTTTTGACGAGAAAAAGAATTAGAACAACTCTATTACTCTAGGACTAACCGTTCTCGAGATATTTGAGATTTTTCGTATTTTTTATGCCGCCTTTGGAAAAATGTCCAATTACCAAATAAAAGCAAGAATTGAATTAAAAATGCAAATTTAGTGTCATTTTGTGCAATTAAACTCAATTTAATGAGTTCTTAAAGAAATAAAGAAAAAATGAATTTGAGTCAGCAGGGAAAGTCATGTGCTGTCCACATCAGATTTTTTCTTTTTCTTGCAAATATTGGGAATTTTAACCTTCTTTCTTAAATTTATTTATCGCTCAGCTCAGGAGTTAAATTTAATGTTGATTGACAATTTTATTTTGCCGATTTGAAAAATTTCCAATCGCCACCTTTAATTTTTTAGGTGCTACGGCTATCTTCCGCCTGAGGTTTATCCAGCCTTAGTATAATGTATAAGAAAAATATTGTGACGAGGTCGAAAATTTGAATGCAAATTTTGGACCGAAAAGCACATTTAAGCATACCTGAACTCGAATCCAACATTTTTAAGGTGGTGTCTGTGTGTGTGTGTGTGTGTGTGTGTGGGGGGGGGGGTGATTGAGCCATTATCCTTTTTATGCTTGATTAAGTCAAATTTTGTCCTATGTTGCCATGTTAAAAAAAATATAAAATTCTGAATAAATTTCGAAGTTTTCGTTCGAACTTCAAAACATTTTATCCAGTTCAACGTTTTTCGATATCAAAACCCGATATAAAATTTCGTGAAAAGCCAGTAATATTTGTAGCAGCTATAGCGTACACAAGAAATCGACCACATACATACATCACTCCAAAAATAGCCAAAACGTGTTCAGAAAGTCTTAAAACATATATTGTCATTAAAATCTCAAGATTGAAAATTTTCGTGAAAACAATACTTCCTCAATAATACGTATAAGAAAGTAAAAATACTATTCAGAAGAATCATAGGAATTTCCACTCGACTACGTATTCGTGTGTGGCGGCCATTTTTGCTTGTCGGTCAACAACTGAAGGATGATACTTCAACCTGGTACGGATATAAAAATGTGTGTTCCATACTTCTAATGGCAGACTGCGTAGTTTAATAAACAATAAATTTGTCACTACGAGAATTGTTCTACGAGAATAAGTAATTTTTTCTCAGATAATATTAAATTCGTACAACTAAATCCACACCCGTATTCAGACCGGCCGACTAATCGGTTGCTCATGTCCTTGCTGACGAGCCGGTCGGTCTGGGTCTTCAACACCCGTATTCAGAAGAACTGCAAGATACAATTTTGGAATAAGCTGCTTTTTAGTGTTCCAAATCTGGGAGTATACGCTTTACGACCGCAATTATTAAAATGATCCCTGTAAGCATTCAAAAATTTTGTGAAAGATAAATAAAAACGTTTATATAAAGATGTAAAGAATCTTGCTGCCCCAACCGAGAATCAAACCACGGGTCTTCGTATTGGCCAGGCAATGGGCTACCGTTGAACTACTGAGATGGATTTGCAAGCTTTTAACGTTGAAGTCGACTCTGCATTCTCCACTCTCTAATGTCATATTGGCGTGCAATTGACAATCTAACTGACGACTTCCTGCTATATTTGCCTCAGGTTAGTTTCCTGCTTGATCTTTGACCTCCCTATTTGAAATCGGTGCTCAATATACCAGAGTCCACTGAATTCGTGCTATTCGTACTAGGGTCACCTTCAGACCTCCGACGTTTTTGCACTAATCTACAAAGTTGATTTGTTCCGACCCCATTATAAAGAACTTTGCTGGAATCAAACCATGAATCTTCGCAATGGCCAGCCGACGCCTGTACCATTGAGCTAATGGGATGGAAATGCAAGTTATTATCGTCGAAATGGACACTACAATGTTAGAAAGCGCTTATGAATTATGATAAATAGTTGCAATGGTTATCCACATAGAGATGAACACCAACACTTAAAATAATAATAAATCTTTGCACTAACCTGCAGGGTTTATTTGTTTAGGCGCAATTGTAAAGAATCCTGATGCTCCAACCTCGAATCGAACCACATATGTTCGTACTGGCCAGTGGATGTTCCATCCAAGATTTATAGATACTAGTATCTATAAACTTGGATCTATCGTCGAGTTACTGGAACGGAATTGAAAGCTCTTACTGCCGAAGAGTACTCTGCAAAGATTCCATTTCATTTTCTCTAAATCCAATGTGAATTTCAGATAGCCGTTCAGATGGTTAAACATTTGCAGCTCTTTTTCAACTTCTGAAGTTGAAATTCCTTCAGTAAGAAATCTATTAATTTTAAAGATTACTATTAATATATATTTTTAGAAGCAATGGGTACTGGGTTGTACTTGTACTAATCACTGATACTCGGCTTGATCCCTGGATTATCACTTCAATATGATGGCCTTAACTAGATCTCTTCAGACAACATTGGCCAGGTCAAGGAGTGGCCGTACTAAGGATATAACGTTTGAACGAGGAGACAGAGTTTTTCCCCTATGTACCTCCTTCCTCCGAAGCTACTCCCTATCGTCTTCTCGACTCCATGGAAATCTTCTAAACAGGAAAGGGTAGCAGGTATTGAAATCGGAAAGGGAAAGGTATTGCTTTATGGGCGGCATAATCTTTCGGACTTAAGGGTGAGCGTCAGTAAATCTTCTGCCCTATCCGCGCTTTTTTAACTTTCGCGGCACACGTTTTTTTGCCGAAATTCTGCTCAAACAGTTGCGAAATATTTTCTGATAGATAAAATGCAATGCTTAGATTATATTAAAACTAAATTTAATATCCAATAAAACATAGAATATATTTTTTATTTTAGTTCAAAATATTTTTGGTGCTGCCATCTGTTGTCGTAATTTAATTCATGCCGACTATTTTTTATTTTTGAATGAACACTTTTTAATGTCTATTCCTTCTAATACGCTATCAAATACAACAAGAGATCATATATAATAATCCCACAATCACGGAAACGTAATTGAACTTGGACTTGAAGAGAAGGCTGCAGTCCTCAGTGATGTACATTCAGATCTCCTTATCAAATTTATAGAATGAGATATTCCCTTTCCGTGATTGTGGCATTATTATATATGATCTATTGTTGTATTTAATACTGTATTAGAAGGAATAGATATTTAAAAATGTTTATTAAAAAATAAAAATATTCGGTATGAATAAAATTACGACAACAGATGGCAGCAGCAAAACTATTTTGAATTAAAATAAAAAATATATTCTATGTTTTATTGGGTATTAACTTTAGTTTTAATATGATCTAAGCATTGCATTTTATCTTTCAGAAAATATTTCGTAACTGTTTGAGCAGAATTTCGGCGAAAAACGTATGCTGCAAAAGTTAACAAAGCGCGGATAGGTCAGAAGATTTACTGACACTCACCCTTAACCTAGCATTTTCTAGGTCAAGGGGCTTAGCAACAACAACAGTATCAATAAGTGAAATACATATTACGTCTCTACTCCCGCCTCCCCCGACTTTGATTATGCCTTTGTTAAATAATATTGGTGTTAAGTTTAATGATTTTCTAATATGACTGTGGCGGAAAGGATGTCGTCTGTCCCGAATTCGGGACCTTGTGCTTACAAGACCGACATTATAATCATACAGCAAAAGCTAGCTTCTGCTCCATTCTTATAATTTGGGTACAGGTTCCAAGTATCTTTGATCAGATGTCTTTGCTGCCGCACACTCCCTCACCTGATGAGAAGGCCCGGTCTAATTTCGGCGAGGAAGGGGCCGCTGAGAAAAACCCCGCGTGTCCCCCCAAAATGCAGTTGAGGGGCTGAAGGCCGGGAGGCGTGTTGCCTCGGGCGTGACGTCAGTCGTTGTCAACCGGGAAGGGAGTGTCAAGGCCTCTGACTCCGTGTGGTGCTGCCATCTCGTGTTGAGAGGTGAGATCGTTGGAGAGGAAGGTTGTATGTTCAAACGTCCAGTCATCATTGTGGCGATTGTGCGTCGCCTGTCCCGAGCCAGGATCGAACTCGGGACCTTGTGCTTACAAGACCGACATTGTAATCATAGAGCAAAAGCTAGCTTCTGCTCCGTTCTTATAATTCGGGTACAGGTTTCAAGCATCTTTGATCAGATGTCTTTGCTGCCGCATGACTTTCAGAAAAAAAGTTCCAGAACGCGTTCCATTTTCATAGAAACGCATTCCGACGCCTTACGGATGAAATACACCACTGGGCATGGAGGTAAAGGTAAGGTGTTAAAACTCCATACTGAGAAAATAGCAATATTATTTACAATAATAATTCAAGTTTCGATGAGATTAGATAAGCGCATTACATGTATTTCTATGGTGAAAGGCTTAAAATATTTACTTAAACTGTCGATTTTGCAAAAATAATTTAGTAGCGCAATGCAAATTAGAATTGAAACAGTAAGGAATATTCCTACGGATTAAAAATAAAAAGAAAGGTAAAATAATTTTGATCTCCCTATGTTCTGAACTCTGTCATACAACTATGAAGAATATTGATTAATTATACCGATAATTAGTGAATATTAATTTAAAAATATTCAAAAATATACATATTCAATACTATGTCTCTCTATTGTATCAAATAGAAACAAAGGGCACTTTACTAACCCTAGCGACACCTAGATATAATTCTCAAAGCGTTATGGCATTTTCAAGCGTTTCGTCCATAGCAGTTCTCTCTAAGTCAACAAAGTGGTCAAACAAAGGTAAAAGATCTGTGAAATAAATGTCTGTTTATGTTTTGAGATGATGACATTTTTATTTTCACAGTTATTGGACGCCACGTTTCGCTAAAGCTATTGTGGAATTATGGACTACGGAATAATCCCAATCTTAATCGGATTTCTCAGCATCTTCTTAGTGAATGTCCATCAGGTATGTAAAAAAAATGAAAAAATAAATAAATAAACATATTGTAATATTGCACGGAGAGACGCTTTTTCCAACTCTCAAAATTTATGATCGTCTAATGAGTGATGCATGTAATAAGTGCAATATTTCCATGTAATTAGTGTAACATTTCCATGTAATTAGTGAAACAATTCCATATAATTAGTGTAACATTTCCATGTAATTAGTGTAACATTTCCATATAATTCGTGTAACATTTCTATGTAGTTAATGTAACATTTCCATGTAATTCGTGTAACATTTCCATATAATTAGTGTAACATTTCCATGTAATTAGTTTAACATTTCCATATAATTAGTGTGACATTTCCATGTAATTAACGTAACATTTCCACAATTTCAGAATGCCCTGGCCCAGGATCCTTATGGCATAGCTTCTTGTAAAGGTAAGATATTTTATTTATATAGATCATCTCTTTTTTATTTTTGCACCCCAGATCGTCCGTTTGACCTGAGAGGGTTTGGAACAACAAAATGAACGACAAGGAGATGACTACCTTCCAGCCCCCAGGAGGATGAAGAGGCAGTCCAGTTCCGTCGGATCAGAGTTTACTGCAATTTAGAAAGTTACACTTGAAGAGCTAGATATATTTAAAAAAAAGTTAATTTCAAAAGAAATATGAATGAAATTAACGCAAATAAGAAATATACATTAACAAGCCAAATGTGAATAGATAAAAAAAAAACTGTTCCAAGAAGGATGCTTTATATGGTGGTAAATGGCGTGTACATTTTATTTTTGATGTAAATATGAAGTATTTTGATTCTCTTTTGCATACTTATGCCGTACAGCCATACGAATTTTCAGACAAACCGGAAATGACGCCTCCAGAACGGGAAGTGAAAATCACCTCCTACCTTCCAACTCTTTCTAGAATTTAATACTGAATCCATATCAGTCGTCATCTAAGTTCTATTTATAGTCAATTTAAAATAGATGTTTCAAGGGAAATTTTTTTTAACTGAAAGTGAAAAAAATACCTGAAAGAGAAAATGTTTAGTGACCTTCTCCCCACATGCCTTCCTTAGAATTTAATGCTGAATTTATACCAGAATCACCCAAGCCTCATATATAGCCAATCTTGAGAAATAAATGTTTCAATATTTTTTTAACCGGAGGGGAAAAGAACGGGAAGTGCAAATCCTTAGTGAACCCACTATTCTTCTCCTGAATTGGATGCTAAATTCATTCATATCAGGCATAATCTAAGTTCTGTCTATAGTAGATCCCGAGAAATAGATGATTCAAGGAAAATATTTAATCAGAAGTAACATTTCCAGAACCGGAAGTAGAATTCCTTATTGAGTTCCTTCATCTCTCCAAAATTTGGATGCTAAATCCCTGCCAGTCATTCCTTAAGCTCTATCTAAAACTAATCCTGAGAAATAGATATTTCAGGGAAATTCTTTTAATCGGAAATGGAAATGAAACAGGAAGTGCAACAGTAAAGAAACAGCAAGCGAACAATTCTTAGCGAACCACCCTACCTCCTTCAGAGCTTGATGCTGAATCCATATCAGTTAGCTAAGTTTAATCTATAGCCAATCTTGAAAACTAGATGCTTTAAATAAAATGATTTTTTTTTAAACCAGAAATGGGAAAAGAACCGTAGGTGAGAGTCCTTAGTGAACCCTTATTCTCCTCCAGAGTTTAATGCTGAATCCATATCCGTCATCATATGTATGCTGCATTATTGTTTTATTTGTGCTTATTTACGTTGCTCCAGTTATCCTTATATAAAATTCATTTATTTTCAATTTCAATATTTTCAGTGTGTGGTCTTTCCATGTCCTCTTCGACCCAGTTAATGTCAGCCAAACCAAAACATATGATCGTCAACGGGGATAAAGTGACCCCTCCTAACAAGTATCCTTGGATGGTAAATAGCTGAATCCGCGTTATATTTCAATATATACTTTGTTCAAAGTTACAGTGCTCGAAAAAAGTATAAGAACAACATATAATTGAATGAAAATTTACTTTATTTTCACTTTATCAAAATGAATTTTTGATACTTCTGACCTCTCATATAAAATTATACAATAACATTTACAACACATAAAACAACAAATATGAACCCTACAAAAGTTGACCTTATAAAGATTATCACTTAAGAAAATATAGAAAAAAGTATAAGGACAACATATAATTGAATGAAAATATACTTTATTTTCATTTTATCAAAATGAATTTTTGATATTTCTGACCTCTCATATGAAATTATACAATGACATTTACAACACATAAAACAACAAATATGAACCTTACAAAAGTTGACTTTATAAAGATTATCATTAAAGAAAATATAGAAAAAAAGTATAAGGACATGTTCTAAATTACTTAACATTTCCCTTAATAATCAAGAAAACAACCTTTTTTTTTTCTATTACTTGAATTAGCCGAGAGGTCATCGATGCTGAAAGTTCTTTTAAAGTGTCTATGGAAATGTTATTCCAAGCTTGTTTGATGTCTAACACAAGATCCTGTTTATACTGATATTGTGTTGTTGTTGAGACCCAGACCGTCCGATCTACCAGAAAGGTGTAAGTGTAAGGCAACTGCTTGAACGGCCGGGAAGAGCCACCCAATTTAGACCGGAACCCAAAGGGGGAGGCGTCCACAGGGACCGTACCCTCATTCCCCTACCACCAACCTCTCGGAAGGACTTACAGACCCACATGTTTAACGTGATCGTACTTCGCGTGACCACGGTGGTAGTTTTGGCAGCGGAGGGAATCGAACCCGGGCCTACCGAGTGCAATTCCCGCGCGCTAACCGCTGGGCTACCTCGACCACACTGATATTATGTGCCATTTTTATAAACATCTCGGGCTAGAAGACCTCATAAATTTTCTATTGGATTCAGATCGGGACTCCTCGTCGACCAATCAAGTAAATTTACTGAATTAGCTTCAAACCAGAGTTTTGAACTCTTAGAAACGTGTATGGGAGCGTTATCCTGTTGAAAAATATAGTCTCCTGAAGTAATTAGTGGGATCTCAGGTAATAAATGTTTGCCTAACATAGCAACATATTTGTCAGAGTTCATTTCGTAGTTGATGAAGACTATAGAAGTGGTTCCGTTTGCTGCAAAAGCGCCCTGAATCATAACTGTGCCCCCACCGTATTGACGTTTGGAAAAACTTCTTTGGTTTTACGCAGATTATACCAAAAATAGCGAAAACCATCTGACCCATAAGATTGAACTTCTTTCCATCCGAAAAGATTACATCAATCCATTTTGGACCGAGAGAAATGTATTTTTCTTTTTTAAACTCCTGTCATCTTTCCTTGTGTTCCTTTTTAAGAGGCGGGCGTGACATTAACTTTCCTTATCAAATATTCGAATGTTTATTCAAAACATTTTGAACTGTTCGCGTGGAATATGGTAAGTCCAAATTTCTTTAACTTCATTTGCAGTTTATTTTTTGTCTTAAGCTCTTCTTACAACCATTCTTTTCTGTCGATGCGTTAGAATTTCTGGTCTTCCAGTTCGTTTTTTCATTCCATACATTCCAGGTTCTTTTAGGAAATTATAAACTGCAGTTTTAGATCTTTCAATTTTTTTCAAAATTTCATGTTCTCTCAATCCACATTCTTTAAAACCAAGAATATTCCATTTTTGAAGGTCAAACAGATGAGTTCCTTTTGATATCGTACAAAAATCGTGAAGAAATAAGGCAAGTGTGAATTTTGTTAAGAAACCCAGTCTTTATATTTGAAATGGTCATTTTCTGCTTTCAAATATGCTAATTTTACTATAATTTTAGATGAAAAAACAGTTGTCCTTATGCTTTTTTCCAAGATCATATAGATTTAAAATTTATAAAGTAAATTTATACATATTTATTTTTGGAAAATTTAACTAATTTACATGAAAAAGAACTTTATTTTATCAATATTTTTACTTCAGAAATTTGCATACATTTCCGTCTAAAAGATTTCTAGATATGGCGAGTTTTCGCTTGTCCTTATACTTTTTTCGCGAAATGTAGCTTAAGTACAGAGTGAAAGCTAAGCATCCCTTTTTGTCTCCATATGACCATTAAGAATACATTGACTACATGGTTGTCACTAGCGGAACTTACAATCGTTTAATCTCTAATTTTAGTGGGATATATCGAAATGTATCTTCACTGATGGATATTTTTATTAACCAGAAAATATAATATTCACTTTCGTTAAAATATATATACGAGTTTTTATAAGAAAGATCGTTGTATATCTCTCCCTGCTCGCTCGTATATACGTTGCAGAATTTGCTAGTAAATATATACATCTTCAGATCGCTAATTAGTGACTACGGTAAAATTGAGTAGTAGTATACATTCACTTAAAATCACTTAAAGTGCACTTTAGCAAATGAAATCTTTAAATATATATTGCTATTAATGTATTCTTAATAACTTATTTTCATCACAAAGGTAAATGTCGACGTTTAATGGGTTTAGTTTCAATTTTTATTCACCATTGTTTATTTACGGTGGTAACGCTCATGCTCAATAGAAGATGGTAATGCTACGGTGGTGTCCATGTTCAGCCCATGCATGCTCTATTGCGGGGGGCGGACCTCGGTCCAGGTCCGGACTGCGGAAGGTCAAAAACTGGACCGCCAAACATTTTTTGATAGTATAAAATAAATTAATCAAATTATTTAAAAAATATTTTTTTATATTATAGAAAAATCTTTTAGAATCAAACTTATAGAATCTATAAGTTTGAGCGCCACCCTTATTATTTTTATTTAATGAAATAATTTTTATTTAATCAGAGAAGGCGTAACTCGAACGAAAGCTTAACTCCACTTTATGAAACTTATCTTTCGGGCGAGTCTACTCGGCGGCGGCGACCTTGGGCGTGGAAGAGCCTCAGTCCTTTGTTGTGCACCAGCATACACTTTGACGCGGAAGCGGTCGTGGAATCACTTCGTCAGTAGTTGTTGCGATCTCGTACGAAGCGTTTTGTTATTAACGAGGCTTATAACGTTTCTATTTCATCGATATGGATCCTGAAAAGCGTAAAGTTGATAGCGAAAATAGGAAGTTTTTGACTGAGCGGACTGAACAATATTGTTTTACGCTGCTTGATAGGCCTGGAGATGTTCCAGTTTGCCTCATATGCAACAGAACTGCCGCTCTTGTTAAAAGTGGCAATTGAAAGCGACACTACGAAACAACTCATCAGCAGTTCCATAAAAATTTTCCTCTGGGTAGTGAAGTTCGTCAAGAAAAACTCCAGTCATATCTAGTTTCTTACAAAAAAAGCACGGTCTTACTAGTCCGATCTATGAGCTAACGAGAAAAATCTGCAGAAGCAGCGTTGCGTGTGTGTTGGACGCTTAATAAACACCAGAAGCCATTTTCAGACTCTGAGATAGTAAAAATATGTATGTTGAAAGTGGCCGCGGCACTTTGTGAAGAGAAAAAGGATGTTGTTGCCGCAATTCAAGGTATTCCATTGTCGGCAAGAAGCAATACAAGAAGAACCGAAATGTTAGCTGCTGACAATAAAAGTAGTTTGCTCGAACTTCTGCAGAAGGCGCCTTGCTACGCCATAATACTTGTTGAATCATGCGACATTGTTGATGAGGAACAAATGTCCATTTTCGTGCGATTTTTGGATATTGAAAGTAAATCATTTAGGGAAGAATTGCTAGCAATATTGCCGTTTAAAGGCAAGACTCGCTGAGAAGATTTATTCAAGACTTTTGATGACTTCGTGACAAAATCAAACATTAGTTATGATAAAATGGTGTCTCTTTCAACTGACGGGGCCCCAGCGATGATCGGCAAAGAAAAGGGACTAGTAATGAGAATCAAGAATAAGAATGTTGGGCTACTATCTTATCAGTGCATAATTCAGCAGGCAGCCCTTTGTGGAAAACTTAGTGTCACTCTGAAAGAAGTAATGGACAGCTTGATCAGGTTGATTAATTTTAAGAGGTCTCATTCTGCTCTTCAGCACAGACAGTTCAAAGAGATTCTATCTTAGTGTGATTCGGCGCATTCTGACTTACTGCAATGCGATGTTCGTTGGTTAAGTAAAGGTCAAGTGATTGAACGTTTTTGGGAAATAAAAGAAGAAGTAACCTCCTTCTTAGAAAACTTGGATACACAAAAAGCAAGAAACCATTTGGAGTTCCTAGAATACGAACGCAATATACTAGCTGTGGCTTTCCTGAAAGACATCCTTAAACATTTAAATGCGCTCAATACCGAGCTACAAGGAAATGGGAAATTAATATGTGATCTGATACAAAGTGTGTCTTCTTTCCGTCGCAAGCTGGATATCTTTGAAAAAGACATTGCAAGTCAAGAATTTATTCACTTTCCAACAATTTTTGAATATAAAAATAATTCTGAACTAGACATTGCAGTATTTTCAAATTTTATATCAGGACTTAAGAAGGAATTTGCAACAAGATTCCAAGAATTTTCAGAGATAGAGAAGTTGTCGCGATTCTTAAAATCGCCTTTTGAAGTTTCTCCAGCGGCAGAATGGACAGATGTGGCTGCGAAGTTGTTCCGCCTTTCAAAGCCTTTACTCCAAATGGAGATAATAGACTTGCAGGAAGACATTTCCTTGCAAACGTATAAAACTGCATTCGCCGAAGAATTTTGGAGTAAACATGCCCCAGAAAAATATGGAAAATGCAAAAAATTAGCCATTTACCTGGCTACTCTGTTTGGCTCCACATATGTCTATGAAACTTCATTTTCAAAAATGAATTTTTTGAAGAACGAATATCGCTCAAGATTAACGGCCGCCCACCTTGAAGACATTCTTCGCATAAGCTGCTCCCCGCGTGAACCTAACTTTTAAAAACTGGCTCAAGACCGCAAATGTTGTTTCTCCCATTGATTTTTGAATACAAATATGCTTATCTACTGTATTTCATATTATTTTATGAGTGAAAATTAAAATAACAAGAAAGATCAATCATGCTTAAAGCATTGATTATGAAACACTTTCCAACTTCAATGCAATTTTATTTAAAAAAGTCGAAAATGCAATACATTCCTCGGTAATATTTTAAAACTTATCACGATACTACATTGATTTATCATATTTGAAAACTTAAACCTTCATTGAAAAAAATGAACTTCATTCAAAAGACGGCATTGAAATATAAATTGCGTGGTTTAAATATCTCTAAAATGCAATACATTTCCACGGTAATATTTTTAAATCTATCATAATACTACGATAATTTATTATATTTGAAAACTTCATCGAAAACAACTGAAATTAATTCAAATGACGTCATAGAAAAAATAACACGCCTGGATCTCTCTATAAAAGCAGGATTTCATTCATAACTTTCTCCATTTCATTCATCACAATACTATAATAATTTATTTTATTTAAAAATTAAGACCATGGAGCTACAATTCATAAACTTTATGCTTAAAACTTCATCGAAAAATATCGTCCTTCTGTTTATAAAATCAATTAATATTTCATTCATATCAGCCATGCAGACTCCATGGACTGAATTATTTTGTGTTAAAGAAATACAGTAATTCTAATACAACTCATTCTACATATTTTGCTGTTTACATTTTACATAGGTGAAAAATAGGCTTAATTGTAGAAATAATCAAATTTGAATGAGAATTTAAACTCAAATATATTGTCATTGTGTTGTTTTAGTATGTAGATGCACAGAATTTAAGCAGAAATAAAGTAGTTTTAGGATGGATACAACACTCAATATGAATTAAAAAGAACTTTAAAAAATCACGAATTTGAAACAAGATGGATGCCATATCTCATTTTGAAGTGGGTCATTTGATCGTTTCATATCATGGTCACGTGATCGTTTCATATAAAATGTGTAATTATTATTTTAATTTTTATTTAAAAAACTACTGAATATATTTAGCTGAATTTTTTTTTTATATATTTTATGGAACAATTTGACTGTTACCTAAAATTTTCGAAGCAATTTGTGAATTTTAAATCCGCTTAAAAAATGTTAGAAAAATTAGGTACCATAGGGCTCAATGTATTTCATTTTTTCAACCCGGGTTCAATCCAAAACTAATTGTGTGATATTATTCATTTATATTCCCATAGGTCCTACAGACCGTCTGAACAACATACTAAAATTTCATTTTGATTAAGTCATTTTTACGGCAGTTATCATGCTAACGGACAGACAGACAGACAGACAGACAGACAAACAGACAGAATGAACAAAGTCATAAACACTTTTCAACTTTGTTGTAAAGTGTTAAAAAACTAGTAAGGAATATGAGTTTTTTTTTTTGGACCTCGAAAAAATTTTCAAAAATATCCGGACCCCACCTAAAATTACTTGCCGACCCCTGGTATAGGGAAAGTATTGGAATCATGCCGAAAATCACAACTCGAGTTTTCGACGGATCTACACGTTTTGAGACCTCTAGAATATGAAAAAACTATTTTAAGCGTGACGTCTGTGTGTGTGTCTGTCTGTGCAATGTATGTATCCACTCTAACTAACAAGAAAGATCAATCATGCTTAAAGCATTGATTATGAAACACTTTCCAACTTCAATGCAATTTTATTTAAAACAGTCGAAAATGCAATACATTCCTAGGTAATATTTTAAAACTTATCATAATACTACATTAATTTATTATATTTGAAAAATTAAACCTTCATTGAAAAACATGAACTTCTTTCAAATGACGGCATTGAAATATAAATTGCCTGGTTTAAATATATCTGAAAAGCGATACATTCCACGGTAATATTTTTTAAACTATCATAATTCTACGATAATTTATTATATTTAAAAACTTCATCGAAATCAACTGAAATTAATTCAAATGACGTCATAGAAAAAATAAATAAAGAGAACGATTATGAGTCTGCAGGGAAAGACATGTGCTGTCCACATCAGAATTTTTGACAATATTACAACAATGATTTATAGAAGTGAACGGGGATTATTTTCAGGCCATTTCGAAAAAAATATATGATCTATATTTAAAGATCCATCAAATTTTTGTCGAATAAAATGTTCAACAAATTTAAGCTGTGTACCAAATTTTAACTCTCTAGGACGTAGGAAAGTGCATTAAAAATGCCATCAAATAAATTTATCATGAAGAGTTATATAAAATTTAAAAAAATGAAAAATTGTTATCTACCAAATTTATTTTTAAATGTGAAGCCACTCCCATATGCAAAACGTTTAAACAAATGGAGAGATATTTATTATATAATATATCTCTCTTTTCTTTCTGGAAGATATCCCAAAGTCAGAATTTAATTGAATTTGTTTTTTTCCTTATATTAAATAATTTTTAATTAAAAAACTACTTAACATATTTTACTGAATTTTTTTTTATATATTCTATGGGATAATGTGAATATTTTCTAAAAATTTCGAAGCAATTCGTGAATTTTAAATTTACTTAAAAAATGTTTGAAAAATTAGGTCCCATAGGGTTCAATGTATTTCATTTTTTCAACCCGGGTTAAAAAAAAAACTAATTGGGTGATATTATTTATTTATATTTCCATAGGTCCTACATACCGTCTGAACAACATACTAAAATTTCATTTTGATAAAGTCATTTTTACGGCAGTTATCGTGCTAACGGACAGACAGACAGACAGACAGACAGACAGACAGACAGAATGAACAAAGTCATAAACACTTTTCAACTTTGTTGTAAAGTGTTAAAAAAAACTAGTAAGGAATATGAGTTTTTTTTTCTGGACCTCGAAAAAATTTTCAAAAATATCCGGACCCCACCTAAAATTACTTGCCGACCCCTGGTATAGGGAAAGTATTGGAATCATGCCGAAAATCACAACTCGAGTTTTCGACGGATCTACACGTTTCGAGACCTCTAGAATATGAAAAAACTATTTTAGCGTGACGTCTGTGTGTGTGTCTGTCTGTGCAATGTATGTATCCACTCTAACTAAAAAACTAATGGACCGAATTTCACAAAATTTGGAATGTGAGTCACTTTCGTGAGACCCTGGTGCTGATTAGTTTTTGGTAGGATTCGTAAAAACAGAACCCGCCTTTTTTTGCGAAATGGCCCGTAAAAATTTCATGTATCCACTCTAGCTAAAATACTAATTGACTCAATTTCACAAAATTTGGTAGATAAGTTACTTGTAGGATGATCTGGTGCTGATTAGATTTTGGTACGATTCGGAAAAGACCAACTTGCCTTTTTTTACGAAATGACCAGCAAAAATCGCCAAAATCTAAAATAAAAAACTACATATGCTCAAATATATCCATTAAATACTTGTTTTATACGTAATTTATAACGAAGAAAAGAATAAGACCAACTCCATTATACTAGGACTAGCCGTTCTCGAGATATTTTAGATTTTCGTATTTTCTCTACGCCACCTCTGAAAATAGGTTGAGTTACCAAATAAGAACGAAAATGGAATTAAAAGTGAATTAAATTCAAATAAAATTAATTTAAATTTCTGTTAAAGGTCCTGTAAAACCTGCGACTGACAAGGGTAGGAATCCTAGAAGAACTAATTGGGGTTCCTACAAAGATGATCTCAGGGCCAGGTTGGCTAGCCACAATGGTGAGTATTCCTCTATTGAAAACCTGGATTTGGCTGTTGACTCCGTGCAACAGGCCATTATCCAAACCTTCCGTAGTTACTGCAGAACCACAAATGCTGACTCCCCAAGAATTGTTCCTTGGTGGTCTAATGAGCTCAGCCGGTTGCGTGGGAAATGCAGGAAGCTCTTTAACAGAGCTAAAAAGAATGGTGAATGGCAGGTTTATAAATCTGCTCTTACCTCCTATAATAAGGCAGTCAGGGACTTCAAGAGAAATTCTTGGAGAACGTACTGCGAAGGTATTAAAGATGCCCCTGCCACGGCAAAACTTGTTAAGCTGATGGCAAGGGACAGAAGTTGTAATTTGAACACTGTCAAGAAGTCAAATGGCGACTTTACTGTTACTGGTGAAGAGACCCTGACTGAGCTGTTCAGGGTCCACTTTCCAGTTTCTTATCCTTATGATCATTGTGACAATGTTAATGACTGCTCCACGTCTACTTCTGACGACAAAAGTTAGAGCATTGCCAGGAGTATGGTTACTCTTGATAGGGTTAAATGGGCAATTAATTCCCATAAATCCTATAAAACTCCGGGGACTGATGGCATCATTCCAATTCTTCTCCAGGAGGGAATTGAGGTGCTAGCTCCCATTCTCTGCAGTATCTACAGAGCCTGTATTGCCTTAGGTCATGTACCAAATGCATGGAGGCATACTAAAGTAATCTTCATTCCAAAGATTGGAAAGGATAATTATTACGAGGCCAAATCCTTTAGGCCTATTAGCCTTACGTCTTTTCTTTTAAAGACTATTGAGAAGCTTATTGATAGGTACTTAAGAGAAGTGATTCTGGCTTCTAAGCCCCTGTCAAGTTCTCAACATGCCTATCAACCGGGCAAATCCACGGACACTGCCCGTTACAGTCTCTCCTTTATTTTGGAGAGAAACTTCAATGCCAGGGAAGTTGCTCTTGCCACCTTTCTCGACATTGAAGGTGCCTTTGATAAGGTACCCATCGACACCATCCTTGATGCTCTTGATAGAAAAGGTGTTGATATCACGATCTCTTATTGGATCAAGAACCTGTTATCTAATAGGTATATATGTGCATCTTTACTTTGTGATAGTATGACTGTGCATGCACTTGCGGGCTGTCCAAAGGGAGGTGTGCTTTCGCCAATTCTTTGGTGAATGGCTGTGGACTCTCTTTTGGAGAGTATCAACGTTTCTGGCGTTTCCTGCGTTGGTCATGCAGACGATGTTGTCATCATTGCCAGGGACAAATTTGGCAACACTGTCTCTGACATGATGTCTACTGCTCTTAGGAGGGTTGAGACATGCTGTAAAAATGCAGGTCTTACTGTTAATCCGCATAAGACTGCTTTGGATGCGTTTACTTGGAAACGCATACTTAATCTTGGGGACATTCGCTTCTTTGGGCAGAAGCTTATTTGCTCCAAGGACGTTAAATTCTTGGGAATTTGCTTTGACAAGGGACTCAACTGGAAGAGACACTTGGATTATTGCACGACTAAAGCCAGAAGAATCTTCTGGTCTTGTAGGAATGCCATTGGAAAAACCTGGGGCTTAAATCCTAAGGCTATCCATTGGATTTACTCGATGTAATCTGTCCTATCATTTCCTATGGATCCATTGTTTGGTGGTCCAGAATTGGATGCGAAACAGCTAAACTAGAACTAGTTAAGCTTCAAAGGATGGTGTGCATTGCAATCTCTGGATACATAAAAACTACTCCTACTGCAACTCTTGAATTTAACTCGGTTTGCATCCGCTCTACATGCGTATTGAAGCAGAGGCACTTATCTGCATGAACAGACTTAAATATCTGAAATACTGGAAAGATTACTCAAGGTATATATCTTGGGGTGAACTTAACAGTAATGTTGCTAGTCATCCTTATTTCTGCATGCCACCTGATGGCATTCATGCCAAATACACGTTTGACAAGCCTTATGAAATTCAGGTCCTCTCGCGGGACGACTGGAAGAGGACTCCCACCTACAATAAACGGAACTGTTTTGTATGGTACACGGATGGCTCGAAGATTGGCACAAGCACTGGTGCTGGTGTGTGCTGCCCTGATGATGGTACTGAGCTGTCTTATCCGCTTTGCAATTTTGCTACTGTCTTTCAGGCCGAAGTCTTTGCCATCCTTATGTGTTGTAGAATCTGCTATGACAGGAAGTATAAGAATAGCCAGATTTTCATCTGTTCTGACAGTCAGGCTGCTCTTATGGCTCTTGAGAAGTTTACTATGACATCTTCCCTTGTTTGGGAATGCTACAATGCACTCTGTTGTTGTTGTTGAAACCCAGACCGTCCGACCTACCAGAAAGGTGTAAGGTAACTGTTTGGACGGTCGGGAAGTGCCACCCAATTTAGACCGGAACCCAGTGGGGGTGGCATCCACACGGACCGTACCCTCCTTCCCCTACCACCAACCTCTCGGAAGGACTTTCGGACCCACATGTTTAACGTGATCGTACTCCGCATGAACACGGCGGAAGTTTTTGGCAGTGGCTGGAATCGAACCCGGGCCTACCGAGTGCAACTCCAGCGCGCTAACCAATGGGCTACCGCGCCCCACAATGCACTCTGTGAAATTGCTAGCAATAACAATGTCATTCTTTACTGGGTGCCTGGTCATTCGGGCATTCCTGGCAATGAGTTGGCAGATGAACTTGCTAGGAAAGGCTCAAGTACTCCTTTTGTGGGCCCTGAGCCGGCCTTGGGTATCCCCGATGACCTTGTTAGAAGAACTGTCTATGCCATCTTCAGGAAGCTTCAATGTAAGAACTGGCGTAATACTAAGGGATAAAGGCAAGCGAAAATTCTCAACTGCAATTGCCCTAGTACACGTCAAACAGAACTTTTTAAGCTCAGCAGAACTGGCATCAGGAGGGCTGTTGAGCTCCTTACTGGGCACTGCACCCTCAAGAGACACCTTAACATTATGAGTATCACTAAAGATTCGCTATGCAGAGGCTGCAATTACAGCAAAGAAACTGCTGCTCACATTCTCTGTGAATGTGAGGTTTATTCTGCTCACAGATTCGAACACATAGGTCGTCATGTGATTGAACCCTGGGAGCTGAACGACATACCTGTCAAGTGCCTGCTTATTTTCGCATCGGCTACAGGTCTCTTTTCTTAGAGATCTTTCTATTTTGGGGTAGTACAATAGACCTCTGGTCGATGCGCTGGGTTCTTCTGGAACCACCTACCTTCATATCATTCATTACAGGAACTATTAAAATGAGCATAAAAAATCATAAAATTCAGCCAGGAACTAGTTAAAACCCTCAAATTACTCAGACTTATCCTGTGCACATGCTATATAACCATTTTTAGTCATGAAAGAATGAGTAGTATAGTAGAAGAGAAACGACAGTTGAAGAGCCTTAGTAGGAGCAGCAGAGCAATATTGCTCCTGCGATGACGTCATGAGGAGGGTGTATGACGAGGAAGTAATCTTTGGACTGATGAGGACCCGCTACAGACTTCACAAACAGACATCTTCTTTTATTAAGTAACAATATTAGGGTTTTTAGAACAGTTATTAAGCACCAAAATAACCAGTAAATAGATCCGTCTGTTATAAAATGACCATGTCCAATCGAATAAAAGTGATGAAAGCGCCCCTAGTGGAGAATCTAAAAAATTAGCATACGAAATCTGCAACGAAGCGAGATAGACGATAAAATCAAATTACAAAGTCGTAGAGCATTGTCTAAAATGTAGGGACCTACACTATGAAAGAACGAAATGTGAATGAAAAGGCTATAAATTTCAGTCATACTTATTAGGCTGCTAGATTCGCAGCCATGCCACAATACTGTTAAACGTTGCCGAATAATTTATCGCTACAAACTACACACACATACAGATATCTTCCTTTATTATGTAAGATCAGATAATTCTTTCTTCTAACAGGTGTCGTTGGTCAAAAAACAAGATAAGTCTAATCTTTGTGGTGGTGCCATCATCAGCAGTTCTTTCATTTTGACAGCAGGGCATTGCTTCAGAAGGTAAAAAAGTAGTTCTATTTTATTTTTTCTCATATTATGTAATAGACTAAATAATATTTTTTCTCATATTATGTAAGTGACTAAAAAGGATGGCTCAATCATTTCTCATATTATGTAATAGACTAAATAATATTTTTTCTCATATTATGTAAGTGACTAAAAAGGATGGCTCAAACTTTTCTCATATTATGTAATAGACTAAATAATATTTTTTCTCATATTATGTAAGTGACTAAAAAAGATGGCTCAAACTTTTCTCATATTATGTAATAGACTAAATATTTTTTCCCATATTATGTAAGTGACTAAAAAGGATGGCTCAAACTTTGCGAGGTGGTAGTACACACCAAACCAAGCATTTTTCGTCATAGTTTACAAGGTCGGAAATGAAACGTAAAGGCGCCAGTGGGCGCTTAATGGTGAAACCGAGGAGGTGAGGCGAAAACACAAGAATGACTTTGTTATAAAATGACATTTAATAAACAATAATTACAGTAATGGCTCAAAAGAGCGACCGCCAGCCTAAATGCGCGTCTCACAGTGGCGATGGAGGGATTGGCGAACTCTCTCGAACAGACCAGGCATGTCGCTAACTTCGGCAGCAGCGACCGAAATTCTGGCGACGAGTTCCTCTTCAGATTCAAGGGGAGTATCATAGACGAGACTCTTGAGATATCCCCACAAAATGAAGTGAAGACGCAACAGATCTAGCGTGAGGGGTGGGGAGGGGGGTTGCGAAGGAGCCACTTCCCAACGAGTAAGTGCGCTGCAAAGCCTTTACGTTTTATTTCCGACCCTGTAAACTATGACTAAAAATGCTTGGTTTAGTGTGTACTACCACTTCGTAAAGTTTGGCCCATCTTCTTTTTAATCACCCTGTATAGAGAAAGTATTGTTTTCATGAAAATTTTTCAATTCGAGATTTTGATACCAATATATATTTTAGGATCTCCTGGACACGTTTTGACTATTTTTGGAGAAATGTCCATCTGTCAGTCAGTTTGCATGTCTGTGGTCGATTTCTTGTGTGCATGATATCTACTACAATGGATTTTCACCAAACTTTATATCCGGCTATATATGCGAAAACTCTAGAACTAGATAAAATTGTTTTAAATTTGAGAGAAAAATTTGAAATTTATTCGAAATTTTGTATTATTTTTAACATGGCAGCATGCGACAACATTTGACATAATCATGAATAAAAGGAGTTATTCATGGTTCAATGATCATGAGACCTAATAGTTTCAATCATTGTTGTGAAAAACAGCCGTGATACATTTTTTGTGTTCATGAAGTCATTAGGTCCTCGGGGCAAGTTACCACCCGGGGGATACATTGTCAAGTACAGTATCACCCGAAATATTTTATTCAAGACCTTTAAAATGAAGGATAACACGCCATAATTGTAATTATTTGGACCCACAATACCGATTTTTCAAAAATTTTCTTGTAAAATTTGAAAAAAAAAGTGTTACAAAAAATGGATTCTGGTGTGAGAAAGTCGAGTTGACCCATACTTCACTTAATTTTTGTCTCTTTATAAACACCTGGTTTATTGATTGTCCTTACATGCACAATTAAATTGATGAGCTGCAACATTACGATAGGGTCAATAATTCTATTTTTTGTTTTCAGTATTTTTTTAACATACTTACGTTACAGTGTTTCTTTCAGGACTTTTTGGCCCGAGGAGGGGGGGGGGGGGTGAGCGAATGAAATTTCATGGGGGGCAAGTTTTCTATTTGCTCTATATAAATATATCTAAATGCTGTGTCCCATAAATAGAAACTAGGTTAACATAAAATGTTTGCGGGGGGGGGGGGGGGCGGCTTCGCACCCTCGAACCTAAGGAAACATTGTGTTACGCACATGCACGTCTCCTCAAATACTATCAAATCAATTTTAAGGGTTCACTAAACGTGTCAATCCGTCTTAAATTCGAATTTTCGATTACTTAGTACAATACTTTTCTTATTATCTATATAGCGGTCCTAGGAAAGCCCCCTCAAACACCCCAATAACTTTGTAAGGAAAGGCAACAAGTTAGATTTATCTGCAGTAAAATTCCCGTGCCTGATCGAATACAAGCGATCACAGTGACCCTAGAGGAGAATTCAGAAAGCTAGAATAACGATGTTTGGTTGATTGTTTGGTTGGTTGGTTGGTTGATTGTTTGGTTGGTTGGTTGGTTGATTGGGGTTTTATAGCACATGATCCAAAAAGATCAGATAGATCTAACAGTATGTGCAAGTCAATCAGAACACGTGTATGATAAAAGTGGAAATAAAACATGACAATGGAAAAAGTGTAACAGTTGAAGCAAGATGATCAATGGTTAAAAGTCTAAAAGGCGAAGTTAAATATGATAAGTCGACATCCAGTAAGAAAGGAAAGAACCCCGAATGAGGATTTTCTTCAATCAACTCTGTCAAAGCGAAAGTATAAACCTTGAAATGTTAAAAACGAAAGTGTTTATATTTAGTACAATTAATTTAATAAGGCTTTACACTCACAGAGGTTTGGCAATCATCATGAAAAGGTTCGAGTTATTCTAAAAACAAGTGCTTATGGTAAAACGAGTGTGACCAATGCACAAACGAGTTAAGATTACATCAAGTTTCCTACATTGGAAACTAGTCCATTTATGTACCAAGGGCTTTGTCTCGTGCAATTTATTTTAAGATTGCTGGTTCCAGAGATACTGCCATTTGTCATACTCGGCAATAAAGTGAGCTGGACGAAAACAGTCAATTACAAAAGTTGTACAGCATTGTTTAATTAGCAGAAATCGACAATACAAATGTTACAGAAAGTTTTATTTGACACTATAGGGTTATTGGTGAATGGCTGTTTTTATCAGAAATGCTTAATCTTTTGCTTACGAATGAGACAGCGTCCACCCCAAACGAAAAACCTATCAAAAAGACAGGTATTTGACATACCTTATCCCAAACAGTTCTACCCCCCTTTGTAGGCATTGGCGTTCCCCGTAAGTGAAAGGTTAAACAAACAACACTCACCTGCACAGAAATCTAATGCACAGTCTAGTCAACATTCCCTCCCAGTTTCGAACAAATTTCTCCTCAAGCTAGGAGCCAGGCCAAAATGTTAGGAGTCAGCTTCTAAATTTTATTATTTTGCATTTTGATGTTATTTGCTAGAGAGCGCTTATAATAAATAGTTACAATGGTATAATGCGCGCGTTGCTTATCGGGGTCGGAGGCTGTCTTTGTTCTTTGGGTTCGGGTGGGCAGTAGTTCCTGTTTTGTGTTAGGGTGACGTCTATTAACAGTTGTTGTAAACCGAAAGGTGACCGCCCCCCCCCCCTCCTCCTCCAGTCATTGTCGTGAAAAGGTCGTAAAATGGTATAATGCATAGAGGTTAACAGTAAAGCTTAAAAAAATATTAATAAAAATTAAATTAATATTTTATATTTTAAAGCATTGATTGTTTCTAAATTAAAATTTGCAAGAAAAGCAAAAGATGTTAATTTTTTTTTTTTCACGTAAAAATCGGGAATTTTAACATCTTTTCTTGAAATTATTTCTTTAAATTTATGGGGATTCTTTATGCAAATCTGTGAAGTTCAGTGTAGAAGAAGCCCACTCTCGTGGTTGGCCAGTTTTATTTATACGGCGGACTTTGAGTTTCGGCAGGAAAGATGAGAATTGGCAAGAGATAGGAAAAAGAGGGTTTGGCATATTCGACTAAGGAAAGCCATGCTACGAAATGACCGTATTCTGGGGATATCAGGAATGTTTATCGTCGTCATGTAGTACTTTATCCCATCAATTAGTTTTGCAGTCTGTGAAATTCAGCAATGAGTTAGGTTCGAATTAGATTTGTAATGCCCCCGGAAAAATCTTGTAAGGTTAGCTGTTTAAATAATGTATACAGGGTGAGTTGGAGCTGTTTTTACAAAAGCAGAGGGCTGATAGTACCCCACCAGACGAGCAATAATTATCATGGAACATAGGGTCGCATTGCACTCTGAGAGGTCTATTAGAGTTTCGTCCAGAACAGAGCACCAGGCGCGAAGCGCCTTTAATCTCCAATCTCTAGGTGTGGTTCTTATCTTCATACTGTGACATTATTTCATTGGTCCATAGTTGGAGGTTCGAGGTTTTTGATTTACTGTTTTTATTATTTGTCCTAGCTCCTAGTGTGGCAGTTTGTTGCACATTAAGAGTTTAAGCAGTTTGGGGGGTTGATGCAGATCTGAGGGTAACCTAGCATTTTAGCAGTTTAGGATTTTAAACATTTTGTAGAAAACCAAAGATCGCGAGTTTTCGTTAATATCAACTGATTAAGGTGGGACGTTCCTAGTACCGAATATCAAAGTTAAGTACCGAGCGGGGTCTCTTACGAGATTTAGCCTTGCGATGATCATAGTCATGCAGATTAAATAATAGTTCATTTGGGACAGATGGCAGATTTTTGTAGAATTTAAGCGCTAGCTTTTTGATTTGGGCTCTAACAGTTTTTATTTTGAAGTCTTTCCTAATTACCGAGTTTCTTAAGTATCTAGGGGCTTTCCTTATAATCCTTAGGGTTTTGTTTTGTCTTGTCTCTAATAAGTCTATGGTAGTTTTACAGGCATATCCCCATACGACTCTGAGAGGCAGAAAAGAGGCACGTCGAACCGCGTTGAGCATGACGCAGTCAGCGCCTCGGGCGTCATTGTGTACCTGCCTACGTAGTATCTCCTACGCCAGACACGAACGCAGTTACCGTATGCAAATGTCCAGGGAGCAGAATCAGCATAACTGGGTCCTAGTAGGTTCCGGCGATAGCCAATCAGAGCACACGTTGCCCTTTAAAAACAGGTACAACTCCAACGTTGCAAGTTATTCCCGTGATAACATCGTCCGACACGTTGCGTGAATGCTATGGCGGAGTACACCTACGAGGAATTGGCCGACATGCACCTCACATACGATGAAGCCAAAGGGAATGGACGCGAAGCACGAAGATTGTACGAGAAGCGGTTTCCAACGCGTCGTATTCCCAGTCATCCTACCTTTTCCACGCGTGGTCGCCACTTTGAGCACTTGCTGTAAGTTTGTCGCTGCACAATAAATCTGTTTGTGCAACGTTTGGTATCGCTCATTCGCTTTCCCAACATTGGTGTACGTGCAGATTCGTTTTCCAATTTTACTCTTTTCTGACTCTCTGATCCATGCAATCTCTGATCTAGGGTGCAATGCGACCCTATGTTCCATGGTAATTATTGCTCGTTTGGTGGGGTACTATCACCCCTCTGCTTTTGAAAAAACGATTCCGACTCACCCTGTATAGTAGATTTGTTTCTAATGTCATTTATGTTCGAGTTCCAGCGAGATAGCTGTGAATAAAATAGTTAATATGTTAAGTGTCGTGCTTCTTTCGTCGAATTCTGATCGTAAGGTAAAAATAATAGAATGTTTCACTTAGATGTTGAAGTAGTTAAAAAGAACCTGCACAATGGCCCTCCTATCAGAGAAGTACTTTATAAATTACTTTTCAAGAGTTAAATTTTTCATTGATTGGCGATTTTGTTTTGCAGATTCCAGTCGCAATCAATTATTTTTTACTTTCTCTACAATGCATGGTAACGCATAGGGAAGGCATTGGAATCGTGTCGAAAATCGCAACTCGAGTTTTCGACTGATCTGCACGTTTGAAAACCTCTAGAACACGAAAGAACTATTTTTAGTGTGACATTTGTGTGTTTGTATCTGTGTGTCTATCTGTATATATATATATATATATATATATATATATATATCTTTGTGTGTGTGTATCTGTCTGTGCAGGGTATGTGTCCACTTTAACTCAAAAACTAATAAACTAAATATCATAAAATTTTAAAGGAAAGTAACTTGTGAGTGACCCTGATGCTGATTAGATTTTGGTACGATTCAGGATAAAACAACCCGCCCTTTTTTGCGTATTTCCAGCATAAATCTCATGTATCCACTCTAGCTAACATACTAATTTACCAAATTTTACAAAATTTGGCAAATAAGTCATTTGTGGTATATCCTGGCGTTAATTAGATTTTGGTCCGATTTGGAAAAGTAGAACCTGGCTTTTTTTACTGAATGGTTAGCAAAAATCGCCAAAATCTAAAGTGAAAGGCTACTTATGCGCAAATGTATCAATTAAATACTTGATTTATACGTAATTTTTGACGAGGAAAAGGAAAGGACCAACCACATTACTCCAGGACTAACCGTTCTTGAGATACAGCCTTGATCAAAAGTATTAGGCTCCCTAATTTTTCTACTTTAACTGCGGGTGTTTTACTTGAAATCACCTCATTTATTTATGACTGCATACGTACTAGGAAGTTGAAATTAAAATGCAAACGTCATTTATATTGACAACCAATGAAACATTTCCAGGACGATACCTGGAAATTCTAGGTTTTTGTGGCAACAGTCGGTTGCATTGGCTGGTCTGGTTTGTACACGTGTACGCGATTGTTGCTTATCTCATCTAAATTTGAGGTCTTGTCTGTATAAAATGCCGAAAACTATGGAGCTTAGCAACGAACAACTGTTGAAAGTTCAATTTTTATACGAGCAAGGCAATAACCAAGAAGTGAAATGTTCGAGATGTGCGGTGCAAGACACTATCAAACGTCTTAAGAATACTGGTAGTCATTTAAATGGTCGAAGAAGTGGAAGAAAAATAATCTACATCCAGGGATGACCGCCTTTGAAACGATTTGTATTGAAAAATCGTAGAAAATCTTCATTTCAATTAGTTGATGAATTGTCAGAGGAAACAAGAAAAATAGTCTCTGCTCCAATCACTAGAAGACGGCTTGTATAAGCTGGATTGAAAGGCTGCAAGGCCAGGAAGAAGCCATAGATTTCCAAATTAAACAAAAAGAAACGGTTGGATTGGGCTCTTAAACATCGTCATTTTACTGAAGAAGATTGGGCGAAAGTTCTGTGGTCTGATGAATCAAACGTTCAGGTATGTTTCATTTCACTTGCTTTTCTACAAAACTAGCGTGAAATTGTCAATATGTAGCAACTTTTTTGTAAAGCTCTTTAGGGTGTTAGTGAAATAATTTCAATACTATAGATATTTAAAACACCTGGTGTGTCTTATAGGAGGAAACGTGTAGGTGAGGAATATAAGGAAGAGTGCATAGTGCCCACTGTGACACATGGTGGTGGCAACATAATGATTTAGGGATGCATGGCAGCGGATTGTGTGGGCGAAATGTACAACTGTGAGGAACGAATGCACTCTTTCGCGTGCATAAATGTACTAGAAACAACACTGCAAGCATCTTTTTAATGGATTTTCAGCGATACAAACATGGTTGGGGTCAGATCCAACAAGACAATGCAACTTGCCACACATCTGCTGTGACTATGAAGTGGTTCAGTGAAAACGGTGTACATCTTTTGCATTCTCCTCCATAGTCTCCAGACCTCAACCCCATTGAACAGTTGTGGGCTTTTCTCAAAAGCAAGATCGGGAAGCATTCCATTGCTTCAAAAACAACCTTAAAATTCATATTGCAAGAGGAATGGAAGAAGATACAGAGAGAGGAATTCAGTAGGTTAGTACGTGGTGTACCTAAAAGAATTAATGCCGTTATAAAGGTGGAGGGAGCCCCAACCAAATATCGATAAGTTTCAATAAAAAATGATTATTTTGAATCTCTGCATTTTTATTTTATCCTAACACATTAGTAGTTTAAAAAAATCTGATGTGGGCAACACATGACTTTCCTTATATAATGTAATGAATTTGCTACTTTTACAGTAAAAAAATAGGTTTTTCTTATAGTAGATACTAATATTCTTTCCAAGATATTGAATTTTCGACAATTAATCATCATTTTCATTGATTTAGCGTCATTTTTATCCATTTGGCGAGATTTTCGTTAATTTGGCAACATTTCGAAAAAGTCGCCAAGTTGGCGACATTCCACCAAATTCGTCGCCAAATTCTCGCCAAGCGTTATGCACTAAGAAATAAGTTATTTTTACAGCAGATAAATAAATGACTATTGGCGTTCAAATACAAAAGTATTATTCAAAGTATCTTTTTTCATGAATGGAACGAGCTAGATCCACGAGAATGATGTCACTCAATTTATCGCATGGTATTACATATGAAAAGTGAACATGTTTCTCAATAGGAAATATTTTTTTTTAAATGTACAATATCTCGAGAACGGTTCATGTTAGCGTTCTAAAATTTATGCCAATCGTTTTCTAATGAAAAATTACACAAGAAATGTCTATTTGCGTAACTTTATTAGTGGTTTTGATTTTTTGACGATTTTTTCAAAATTTCATTTGAAAATTTAGGGGGGTTCTGAACATTCGGTTGCGTATAAAAACAATAGGCTTCCAGTGTTTACGGATTGTGATTTTTGTACCAAATTTCGTTCGAATCGGTCCATTCGTTCGTCGGTTATCGTCTCCACAGACCCACTGACACACACACACACACACACACACTTTCACACACAAACATCACTTCAAAAATGTTTGATTCGTGGTCAGGGATGCTTGAAACGTGCTCTCCCGTCGAAAACTCGAATTCGAATTTTCGACCCCGTCACAATACTTTCCTTATACATTATGTATATAAGGAAAGTAATAAATGGATTTCAGTAGGGTGCCTAATACTTTTGATGAAGGCTGTATTTTAGTTTTTTCGCATTTTTGTTACGCCGCCTTTGAAAAAATATCCAATTACCAAATAAAACCAAAAATTGAATTAAAAGTACAAATTTAGTGTTATTTTGCGCAATTAAACTCAATTAAATGAATTATTAAAGAAATAAAGAGAATGTGCATATGAATCTGCTGGGAAAGTCATGTGCTGTCCACATCAGATTTTTTTGTGTTTATATCTCAGAGCGAAGGTGTTGCCACAATATGATGTAATTACATGTTCAAGAGACTGAAAAGAAAACTATTTAGCTCATGGAGTTAGAGATGAGATCACCTCTGTGATTCAGCTGAATAGGAAAGTTAATGTTTAGATGTCATTCCAATTTAAAATTATTACTTTCCTTATATACATATAATGTATAAGGAAAGTATTGTGACGAGGTCGAAAATTCGAATACGAGTTTTCGACGGGAGAGCACGTTTCAAACATCCCTGAAGACGAATCAGATGTTTTTGAGATGATGTGTGTGTGTGTGTCAGTGAGTCTGTGGAGACGATATCTCACGAACGAATGGAGCGATTCGAATGAAATTTGGTACAAAAATCACAATCCGTGCATATTGGAAGCCTATTGTTACTTTCCTTATATACATAATGTATAAGGAAAGTATTGTGACGGGGTCGAAAATTCGAATTCGAATTTTCGACGGGAGAGGACGCTTCAAGCATCCCTGATCACGAATCAAACATTTTTGAAGTGATGTCTGTATGTGTGCGTGTGAAAGTATATGTGTGTGTGTGTCTGAAGGTATGTGTGTGTGTGTGTGAAAGTATGGGTGTGTGTGTGTGAAAATATGTGTGTGTGTGTGTGTGTGTGTGTGTGTGAAAGTATCTGTGTGTGTGTCAGTTAGTCTGTGGAGATGATAACTGACGAGCGAAATTCGGTACAAAAATCACAATCCGTAAACACTGGAAGCCTATTGTTTTTATACGCAATTGAATGTTCAGAATCCCCCTAAATTTTCGAGTAAAATTAAAAAAAACCGTTAAAAAATCAAAATCGCTAATAAAGTTACGCAAATAGACATTTCATATGTAATTTATCATTAGAAAACGATTGACATAAATTTTAGAATGTTAACATGAACCGTTCTCGAGATATTGTACATTTTTCAAAAAAATTATCAAAAAGTCATATAAAATAAGAAAAAATATTTCCTATTGAGAAACATGTTCACTTTTCATATGTAATACCATGCGATAAATTGGGTGACATCATTCTCGTGGATCTAGCTTGTTCCATTCATGAAAAAAGATACGTTGAGTAATACTTTTGTATTTGAACGCCAATAGTCATTTATCTGCTGTAAGGATAACTTATTTCTTCGTCCATAACGCTTGGCGAGATTTTGGCAACGAATTTGATGGAATGTCGCTAACTTAGCGACTTTTTCAATGTTGCTAAATTAACGAAAAACTCGCCAAATGGATAGAAATGACGCTAAATCAATGAAAATGAGGACTCATTGACGAAAATTCAATATCTTGGAAAGAATATAAATATCTGCTATAATAATAATCTATTTTTTTTACAGTAAAAGTAGTAAATTCATTGCATTACATAAGGAAAGTCATGTGCTGCCCACTCAGATTTTTTTAAAACGCAATCGAATGTTCAGAACCCCCCTTAATTTTCGAGTGAAATTTTGAAAAAATCATCAAAAAATGAAAACCTTTAATAAAGTTACGCAAATAGACATTTCTTACGTAATTTTTCCTTAGAAAATGGTTGACATAAACTTTAGAACGGTAGCATGAACCATTCTCGAGATATTGCACATTTTTCAAATAAATTTATCAAAAAATCACATAAATTAAAAAAAAATATTAACTTTTAAGAAACATGTTTACTTTTCATATGTGATATCATGCCATAAATTTGCTGACATCATTCTCGTGGATCTAACTTGTTCCATTCATGAGAAAAGATACTTTGAGTAATACTTTTGCATTTGAACGCTAATAGTCATTTATCTGCTATAAGAATAACTTATTTCTCGGTCTATAACGTTTGGCGAGATTTTGGCGACGAATTTGGCGGAATGTCCCACTGACATTTTTAAATATTGCCAAATTAAGGAAAATCTTGCCAGAGGGATAAAAATGACGCTAAATCAATGACAATGACGACTAATTGACGAAAATTCAATATCTTGGAAATAATATAAGTATCTACTATAAGAATAACCTATTTTCTTACTGCTAAAGTGGTAAATTCATTGTATTTTATAAGGAAAGTCATGTGCTGTCCACATCAGATTTTTTTTTACTGTAGAAGTGGTAAATTCATTGCATTATATAAGGAAAGTCATGTGATGCCCACATCAGATTTTTTTGTATTACTAGCAGTAGTTATTAGTAGCAGTTCAGGCTGTACGTGATAATAATAAACACCAACGAATTCTATTTCTTCCCTTCTTCCCACAGAAGTTCGAACTATGCATCTCAGAAAGGCACAATGTGTGAAAACCCTGACGGGAACCAAGTTGCCTGCTACCTATCTGGCAAAGAACTCGTGATCGGGTTTCTATCGGAAACCAACGAACGAAGACCTGAAGCCGAAATTGCCGAAATCACTGTACACCCGCAGTTCTCTTTTAATACTGGACTTAAAAATGATATAGCCTTGGTCAAGCTTCTGAAGCCTCTAGTGTGTCACTCTTATGCCAACCCCATATGTCTGCCTCCAGTTAATTTGAAGACACCTCCGCAAACGCCAGTTACAGTTTCTGGATGGGGCACTACCCGACCGGGATTAGAAAGTGAGTACAACATGAAAGTGAGTAAAGCATGAAAGTGAGTAGAGCATGAGAGTACAACGCGAGGGAGTTGAAAGTGAGTGCAACAGGAGCGCTCTACGAAACAGGGGCCCTACATTGTTTTCTCACCGTTCGGAAATCCATATTATTCCACCTAGTCATTTACGAAAGTCTGTGATAACCGTACTGTGAAGTCGTCGAAATTCGGTTTCGTTACACTTTGATGGACAGGTAGGGGGGGGGGGGGTTGAGTTAAGGCGGAACCTCTCTGGACCAATCGAAGTCAATAGTTAAATACGAAAGGAGTTAACATAGTGCTTTATAAACACTTTTCTTTCACCGATGAAAAATACTTTTTTTCGCAGATGAAGAATACTTTGATTAATAGAACTGTGTGATTTCGATTGACAATAGCATTAATCATAATTGCCTTTATTATAAATAAGCAAAAAGTTGGAAAAGAAATACATTTTTTAAATGAATTACTAAATGTTAAATGTACTAAATGCTTTTGATATCAATTTTCGAGAAAACTATAATATACTTGTTTTCCAAGTTCCGAAAAAGGATTATATTACCTAAAGTTATTCACAGTTTGCTCATCTAAAAGCCCAATTTGCGCATCTACTTCCCTCCAACACATGGTAATGTATAAGGGAAAATATTGGAATCAGTGTCGAAAACCGCAACTCGAATTTACGACGGGCCTACCCGTTTTGAGACCTCCAGAACATGAAAACACATTTTCCTCCGCACCGTTTGTGTATGTCTGCGCACGCGTGTGTGTGTGTATCTGTGTGTCCCCCCCTTCCGGGGCGGGCCACCCTGAGATGGTGGTTACAGATGTTGGCTCTGTAGCCTTGATTCTCCGACTCTGGGGGGCATATTAATCGGGTTACATGGTAGACGATGAACTGTCAGTCGAACCAGCGAGTCTATCAGGCCCCGACTCTTCCGGGTGTCCGTGACCACTGGACTGCGTCTATTCATGGCCTGAATCAAGGCCCGGACGGTGGCTGGGGTTGGGTTTGGCGGGTGTTCTTCGGGTCCTCTGCCCGGTGAATGATCCCGTCGAGAACGTGGCCCTCAGCTGCGGCTTTGCCGGAAGTGGATTTTGCTATGTGCTTCCTCCCCTCGTAGTCGGCATAAACCCATAGGTTGTCACGGGAGGTTGACCTAACCTGTGTGTGTGTGTGTCCATTCTAACCTAAAAACTAATTAACTAAATTTCATAAAATTTTATAGGTCACTTGTGGGTTACCCTGGTGCTAATTGCACTTTGGTATGATTCGAAATAATATAATTTGCCTTTTTTTAGTGAAGTGGCTCTCAAAAGTTGTTTGCATCCACTCTAGCTAAAAAACTATTTGACTAAATTAGATGGTCACACTTGTGGGTTACTCTCTTGTTGATTAAATTTTGGTACGATTTTGCGAAATAACCCGCAAAAATGGTAAAATCTAAAATAAAATATTACGTATGCTCAAATGTATCAACTAAATGTTTGTTTTGTACGCAATTTTCCACGATGAAAGGAAAAAGAACAACCCCATTTTTGGGACAAGCCGTTCTCCAGATAATTTAGTTTTTACTTTCCCTGCAATACATGGTAATGTATAAGGAAAGTATTGGAATCATGTCGAAAATCGCAACTCGAGTTTTCGACGGATCTACACGTTTCAAGACCTCTAGAATACGAAAACACGATTTTTAGCGTGACGTCTGTGTGTGTGTCTGTCTGTGCAGATTTTGTATCCACTCTAACTAGAAAACTAATGGACCGAGTTTCATAAAATTTGGTAGGTAGGTCACTTGCAGGCGAGTCTGGTGCTGATTAATTTTGGGTACGATTCGGGATAAAAAAACCCGCCTTTTTTTGCGAAATGGCCCGCAAAAGCTTGTATCCACTCTAGCGGAAAAACTAATGGACCGAATTTCACAAAATTCGGAAGATAAGTTACCTGTGGGATAATCTGGTGCTGATTAGATTTTGGTATGATTCGAAAAAAATAACCTGCCTTTTTTTTGAAAAATGGCCCACAAAAATCGCCAAAATCAAAAATAAAACACTACGTGTGCTCAAATATATCCATTAAGTACTTGTTTAATACGTAATTTTTGACGAAGAAAAGAATAAGACCAACCCCATTACACTAGGACTAACCGTTCTCGAGATATTTGAGATATTTTAGTTTTTCGTATTTTTTCTACGCCACCTTTGAAAAGAAGTCCAGTTATCAAATGAGAACGAAAATCGAAGAAAAAGTGAATTAAATGTAATTAAAATAAAGAGAACGTGAGTATAAGTCTGCAGGGAAAGTCATGTGCTGCCCACATCAGATTTTTTATCTTTCTTGCTACACCTGTTTTGAGAATACGTTCAGTTGCCAAATGAAAACGAAAACTTAATTAAAAGTGCAAATTCAGTGTCATTTCAAATAACTATGAGTATTAATTGATGCAATTAAGCTCAATTTAATGAATTATTAAAAGAATAAAGAGAAAATGAATTGGCGTCTGTGGAGAAGTGATATGCTGTCCATATCAGACTTTTCATCTTGTTTAAATTAAATACATATACAAAGTAATAAATTGTGGAAAGTCATAAATGTAAGTAATGTAATGTTCTTATTAATTTTTTTCATAAACTGTTTATGCGTCTTAGTTTCCAAGTCTCTCGAACCCTTATGGAATGCACTGTTTTTTCTCCTCTCCGTCATTGGCCCTGCTTAGAAATCACAATAGTCATCGTATATGCAGATAGCGATGTCACATGCCGTGAGAACTGCACTTAGCGTATGATGTTTCACACTAAAAGTACCATCATAATTGGCTGATCATCTTTTTATTTGGCTAAAATCGTCTGCTTCCCCGCCTAAAATCGTCTGCTTTTAAGTGCTGTAAACGTTCACTGCAAAAACTAAGAATATATCATGTTGCATTTCAGAGGAGTCAAAAGATCTTAAGGAGGCCCGAATCTTTATTCAGTCACCAAGCAAATGCAGATTCATCGATTTCTACAAAGAGGAAACAGCTTTCTGCCTCAGAGGAGGGCCCAAGCAGAGCCCTTGCTTTGTAAGTAGCGTGTCTCTCAAATCTAAGTAAACTTATGGAAAATAACCTTAACCGGAGAAGTGTACGGCTTAACATTCAGAATATGTCTCCTTATAGCTGCTGTCTGCAGGGTTTCTATTTAGGACCATTGATAAGGAATGTACTTGCAGACGAAATTTCGTTAGGTATAATGTTTCAGCCACAGACTTATGCTTATGACTCTTTGGTTGCTTGCATCTGCTAACAGTATCTCAAAACTCCAGGGAGTCGGGCAGAAAGCAATAGATGTCTTTGCCGGTTGGTGTGCTAAAGCCATGATTGGAAAAGTCCTCCGGCTTTAGAAAACCGAGGTAAAAGGGCAAACTACTTCTTCACCTAGAAATTCGAAGCTAAAGACCAAATGACATCTATTGCTTTCTGCCTAACCTCCTGAAGTTTTGAGATACTGTTACCAGATGCAAGCAGCAAAAAATCCTCGACGTAAGCTATCGGTGTACTCATCTAAAAACGAAAAAGCCCCCTTATACTAAAAAGTCAGTCTGTCTTATTCCCGAACTTTTATTGTAACATTACATTTGATTATAGATGAGAGCTGATTACGATACCCATGCTTTTCCAGCTCTAAACCTTCGGGTGGGTAGTCGCGGAGGGAGGAGATAGCTGATTCCAATAGGCGGGACAGCCCAGTGGTTAAACACGGGGATTGCACTCAGACGACCCGAGTTACCGCCTCTGCCCAAACTGCCCCCTGTTCACTCAGAGTACGAGTATGTTAAATATGTGGGTTTGAAAGTTATTACGAGAGGTTGGTAATAGGGGAAGGAAGGTACGATCCCTGTGAATGTCGCCCCCACTGGGTTCCGGTCAAAATTGGGTGGTGCTGTCAAGGCCCTTTAAACATATACCTTCTGGTAGATCTGACGATACGAGTCAAACGAAAGAAAGCTTACTGCGAGATATCAGCTCTCTGTGGCCTTTGCTGTCTTGTGTACCTTAGTTTTTCTTAAGCAGACATTAAACTAACAGAATATAGAAAAATCACAGTGTTTAAACACTGCCGTTCAATAAATCTAGTCATCTATAGAGCATGGGCACTTGACGTCTACGGAGAATTTTGCCCTTACGTTTCTGAAACAAAATACTCGTATAATTAGCACTATGGAATTTTTCATTATTTCTGCATTAAAAACGGCTACTTTAGAAATGTGCAATCGTTTAAACTCTAATTTTAGTGGGATATATCTACATGTATCTTCTTTGATGGATATTTTTAATTTACCGGAAAATAAAATATTCATTTTCAATAAAATATACACACGAGTTTTTTGAAGAAAATTCGTTATTCACCTTTTCCTTCTTGCATATATATTGTAAAAATCCGTCACCTTTTCCTTCTTGCATTTTCCTGCATATACATTGTAAAAATTTCTAATAAATGTGTGCATCTTCAAAACTCTAACTAGTGACTACGGTAAAAATGAGAAGTAGTGTACATTCACGTAAAACCACTTAAAGTGCACTTTATCAAATGAAATCGTTAAACATACACTCTAAAAAAAAAAAAAAAAAATCGAAGCACCCCACAAAATAATCCGATAGTAATGAAACTTTACATGCAAACACCTTTCGACCGAATATGCAAATGATCAAAAATTCTCTGCCAATGAATGAATAGTCGGAGCTACAGCGCATTGAAACTGAGGACCATGGTTATGTATATAAGGAGCGAACCTCGTTTTCAAGAAAAAAACGTACAGTGGAATTCAATTATGTTTACTTACCTTGATTGTAACAATGCCTCACCGGCTAATTCGCGACCACTACAAGCATATGAAAGAGTTTGAAAGAGGGCGTGCGGTCGGACTGCATGAGGCTGGATGGGTACACCGTCGAATCGCTCGGCATTTCGGTAGGAGCGATGCAAAACTTAGACGATGGGGGCAGGAATGGGTCCGGGATAACAAATTTCAGCGGCAAGAGGGCATCGGAAGACCTATAGCGACGACAGAACGGGAAAATAGAGCGATTGTCAGAGCAGCTGTGACAGCACGAGATTCGTCGTTATCAACCATCCAACGTGTGACAAACACGGAAGTGACCACCAGGACCATTACTAAAAGACTATGGGAGCGGAATCTATACTCGCAGCGTCCATTACACCGCCTACCACTGACCAGTATGTACCGTCAACAGCGATTGCAATGGTGCCGGGCCCGATCAATGTGGAATTGTTCGGATTGGGGACGAATTGCCTTCCGTGATGAGTCCCGTTTCGAACTGAGTCCCGACGATCAGCGCAGACGTGTCTGGAGACAGCCTCGACATTGTCAGGATCCTGCTCTTACTGTCACATGCCACACGGCTCCTCAACAGGGAGTTATGATCTGGGATGCCATTTCGTTTGATTGCCGGACCCTTTGATAGTCCTCCGTGGCACCATTTCAGCACAGCGGTACGTTGCCGACATTATACGACCCGTTGTATTGCCACTTCTTTCGCAACACCCCGGGCTAGCTTTTCAGTAAGATAATGCCAGGCCACACACTGCACGCCTCTACATTGATTGTCTGCATGCTTCGATACACTTCCTTGGCCCCGGCCACACATTAAGCTGCCATAAGCCTTAGGGTTGGTCATGTGGTCTGGGTCTTCAAGACTTCCTTGGCCAGCCAGATCCCCAGATCTCTCGCCTATTGAGCATATTTGGGCTGAGATAGGGCGTCGTCTGCGACCATTCCAGAATGTAGACGAATTAGCTCGTCAATTGGAGGCCATTTGGAACGACATCCCTCAGAAGATCATCCGGCAACTTTATGTATCAATGGCACATCGGATAACAGCTTGTATTAAGGCCAGAGGTGGACCAACGCCATATTGACGTGCTCACTTTGTGTAGATCTTTCAGTGCAATAAATCATCCAATTGTTCTGCAATTTAAATCATTTCTTTTTCTCCAAAAATTTTAAATCTAATGACACATGTATTTTTCAATGAATTTAAGTCTAATTTAAATTTCATTCAGTCAGATTATCTGACAAAATAAGCGGCCTAAAATGCTAAAATGAAGCACATTTAATTTTTGGTACTTTTACCGATGTTAAATATAGCAACAAATTTCTCTTTAAATCATTTCTGAATTAACATATTGTATTCAGAATGCAACAAACAACCTAAGGGGGAGATTTATATACACGCGACTTTATATAGAGTAAACAGGGAATGAATTATGATAAACTTGAAGAATTAATAACAGAAAACAAAATTTATGCATGTATGCAGACATTTTCCTCACTAAATAGGCACAAAAACATTAGGGGTTCGAGAAACCCACAACAAATTATTGAGGTTTCAAAAAGTGCCTCAACCCACGAAGTCGGCGCCGCTGATGCAGGTTGTGTATTTACGCTCGTGCACATGCTCTATTGAGCATAGGCACCATCGTAAATAAACAACCTGCGTAGTAGAATGTTCAGAAACGTAAGGAACGAAAAGATGCGCAGAAATGTAAGGAACGAAAAGATGCCCAGAAACGTAGGGAACGCAGACACGTAAAAAAGCATTATTTTTACCATAGCGTATAATGGTAAACGGACGATGATGGCAAATAAAAATTGAAACTAAACCCATTAAACGTCGAAATATATCTTTGTGATGAAAATAAGTTATTTAGAATACTTTAATAACAATATATATTTAAAGATTTCATTTGCTAAAGTACACTTTAAGTGATTTTAAGTGAATGTACACTACTCATTTTTACCGTAGTCACCAAGTAGCGCTCTAAAGATGTGTACATTTACTAGCAAATTCTGCAATGTATATGCGAGCAAGCAGGGAAAGATACATAACGAATTTTCTTGAAGAAACTCGTGTATATATTTTAATGAAAGTGAATATTATATTTTCCGGTTAATAAAAATATCCATCAATGAAGATACATTTCGATATATCCCACTAAAATTAGAGATTAAACGATTGTAAGTTCCGCTAGTGACAACCATGTAGTCAATGTATTCTTAATGGTCTTATGGAGATAAAACTGGGCGAAAAGGGCGCTTAGCTTCCACTGTGTACTTAGCTACAGTGCGTGAAAAAAGTATGACAAGCGAAAACTCGCCATATCTAGAAATCTTTTAGACGGAAATGTATGTAAATTTCTGAAGTAAAAATATTGATACATAACGATTTTTCTTAAAGAAACTCGTGTATATATTTTAATGAAAGTGAATATTATATTTTCGGGTTAATTAAAAATATACATTAGAAAAGATTCGTTTAGATATATCCTACTAAAATTAGAGGTTAAGTGATTGTAAATTTCTAAAGTAACCGTTTTTAATACAGATATAATGAAAAATTCCATATAGCTAAACAAACGAGTATTTTGTTTTGGAAACGTAAGAGCAAAATTATCAGTGTGACGTCATGTGTCCATGTTCTATACTCATCGTGTACGTGCATGTCTCTTACAGGGTGACTCTGGAGGCTCCATGTTTATCATTCGAAACAAGAATGCTGTCTCTCTGGGAGTAGCTTCGTCCCATTCTTCAAGCATATGCCTCCCTTCGGCCGCCATTATCTACACTGCGATCCAGCCGTACCTGTCGTGGATCCGGGAAATTTCAGGAGTAACCCCTCCGAATTTGGGACTTCGAACTGCACGAAGAAGAGGTAAGAGAGCTCCTATATACAGGATAATTAAAAAAAAAGATGGGCCAAACTTTACGAGGTGGTGGTATACACCAAACCAAGCATTTTCCACTAATTTAAATGCGTCATTCTGGTTGCTACTTCTGGTTGAAAAAGAAAACCGCGTATGCAAATTTCATCTGGGGAAGAAAAACCCTTATGCAAATTTTCATAACACCGAATGCACGACGTATCAGTTTGCAGCAGTTATTCGCTGTTCCAAATTTTGAGATGCCGATCGCCCGATCTTGTCGTGTCTTGATTTCTTTTGGCGGGCATATCTCATGAGTCTCGTCTATCACACTCCACCTAAATTTGAAGAGGAACTCGTCTCCAGAATTTCAGCCACTGCTGCCGAAGTGCGCAACATGCCTGGTCTGTTCGAGAGAGTTCGCCTCCTCCATCGCCGCTGTCAGACGTACATTCAGGTTGCCGGTCGCTCTTTTGAGCCATTACTGTAATTACTGTTTATTAAATGTGATTTTATAACTTCTAAATCATTGTGTTTTCGTCTCACCTCATCGGTTTCACCATTAAGTGTCCACTGGCGCCTTTACGTTTCATTTCGGATATGGTAAACTATGGCGAAAAATGCTTGGTTTTGTGTTGTTATTGTTGTTGTTGAGACCCAGACCCTCCGACCTACCAGAAAGGTGTAAGGTAACCGTTTGGACGGCCGGGAAGTGCCACCCAATTTAGACCGGAACCCAGTGGGGGGAGGCATCCACAGGGACCGTACCCTCCTTCCCCTACCACCAACCTCTTGGAAGGACTTACGGACCCACATGTTTAGCGTGATCGTACTCCGCATGAACACGGCGGCAGTTGTGGCAGCATGCAAATCCAGCGCGCAAACCACTGGGCCACCGCGTCCGAAATGTGCCAACAGCACGCGGTGTTCCCAGGTGGTCACCCACCCAAATACTAACCGCGCCCGATGCTGCTTGACTTCGGTGATCTAACGAGAACCGGTGTTTTCAGCACGGGCCGTTGGCGGCTTGGTTTGGTGTTGAAGACCCAGACCACACGACCAACCCTAAGGCTAATGGTAGCTTAGTGTGTGGCCGGTGGCTTGGTTTGGTGTATACTATCATCTCATAAAGGCTGGACCATATTTTATTAATCACCCTGTATACAGGCTGACGCAGCTGCCACTATGCCTCCAACTGGTACAGTCAGCTGTCGCCTGCTTGTGCTATTTCAATGGCGAGTGCATGTTACGTGGTTGATATTTTCAGGCAATGTAGTTCGCTGTTATCGCCAAAATATAGCTACCCATATAGAAAAATCAATAAAAGTAACCAAAACCAGCATTTGTCATTTTAACAAATAACAATTCTACGAACTTCAATGGGTTCCGATTGCTTTGCGTGTGTATGTATGGGGTGGGGGAGGGCGGATTTGATGACATTCTAATATAGATTTCATATTTTTCCATTTTCAGATAACCTGAATTCAGAAATTAATGAACAAATTTGTTCATATTAATCTGTTACATCAATAAAATTGAAATCGGGAGAAAAATTAAACAAATTGTGAGCAAGGAGCACTTTATTTTATTTTAGTTTCTACTTTATATAATGCATAGGGAAAGTACTGTGACAGTATTGGAAATTCGAATACGAGTTTTTATTCCTGAACGCGAAACGAAAGTTTCTGAGGTGATGTTTGTGTGTGTGTGTTCATATGTTAGTGTGTTTGTGTTTGTTTGTTAGTCTGTCTGTCTATATGTGTGTGCGCGTGTTTGTATGTTAGTGTTTGTGTGCGTGATTATATGCTAGTGTGTTTGTGTTCGTTTGTTAGTTTGTCTGTCCATGTGTGTGTGTGTGTGTAATAGTGTGTGTGTGTAATAGTGTGTGTTTGTGTGTTAGTGTTTATACGCGCGTATATATGTTTGTATGTTAATGTGTGTGTATGTTTGTATGTTAGTGTGTGTGTATGTTTGTATGCTAGTGTGTGTTTGCATATTAGTATGTGTGAGTGTACATGTCTGTACACTCACGAACAATGAAAGTTGCGATCAAGAACGCAGCATAGGATGGACCTGAAATTTTATTGATGGAAGGATACAGAAGAATGCTATACATGATCACAAAAACAGCGCAGCAGAACACGTACAGAGGGAGCTGTGGTACACAGTCCAATCATCCTCCATAGCGCGCCGTACAGCCTCGTGCTGCGATACAAGTAGCATTAAGGTCCGGCATGGTATCGAACAGACTCTTGATGTTATCCCACGGTAGACGAGTCTGCACCTGTTGGACGTTACGATCCTAATCCCGAATTTTGCGGCAACGAGACAGTTGGCGTTTCAACTGATCCCACACATGCTCGATAGGGAACAGGTATGGGGAGCAGGCAGGCTATGGAAGTGTCTGGACATGACTCAGGTAGACCTGGGCTACCCGAGCCGTGTGCGGCCGGACATTATCCTGCTGGAATTGAGCACTTGGAATCCCAGCAACGAATGGGAGCACATAGGGCCGTAGAATCTCATCCACGTACCGCTGGACAAGTACCACTACTAGAGCGAATCGGCTGTCGTAGGCTATGGCTCCCCAGCCCATGATGCCTGCAGTGGGACTGGTGTGGCGCGCGATAACGAGGTTGGGATTGTGGCGTTGTGCAGGAGACCTCCACACCCGAACACGCTGATCATTGGTCCCCAAAACGAAGCGGCACTCATCGCTAACCACACGTCGTCAATCTGTAGCGTTCCACGTTGCTCTAACCCGGCACCACTGCAACCGAAGCCGCCGATGTTCCCGTGTAAGTGGCAGCACACGTAAGGGACGCTGGGATAACAGATTCGTTTCCTTCAGGCGTTTAGATATGGTTCGTTGGCATACTGGAGCCGCTGCGTGTGCCTATATTGCGGAACTGGTCGTTGTGGGCTCTATACGTGCCTCCGCTCGATCATTCGATCCTCTCTACTCGTGGTATGCCTGGTCCTCCCAGAGCCGGTCCTCCGTGTCTTGGTGGCGACCCGTGGCCAGTGCTCCCAACACCGTCGGACGGTATAGTCCGAACGATCCACGTGACGGGCTATCCGGCGAGCTGAACACCCTGCGGTTTTCAGCCCGATGATCAGGTCTCTCTCGAAGTCCGTCAGTTGCGTATATCAATGTTTCTGGCATCTACCTACCATTCTTTTCACTCCGTACTCGTGTTTGCGTCGGCCGAAACTTCTTGCATTAATGGAGCGTTGACTACACGCCGGTTTATAAGGCCGCTGGCTCATGCTTGGAGAGTCACTCACGAGTGTACGGTCATGCGCAATCACACCAGACTGGAGATTTGCATACCAGCCCGCCCTCTAGCTATTTACGTCATTTCGCGGTTATACCATGTTTTGTTTTGTTGCGCAACTTTCCTTGTCCGTGAGTGTATATTAGTGTGTGTGTGTGTGTGTGTCCGGGAGTCTGTGTAAGAAATATCTCATGAACGGACGGTGTGCTTAAAAAATTGGTAATATATGCTAGTAAAAAATACAAATATATGCTAGTAATAAATCAAATTGTCAGTTATATTTTTCTTAAATATAAGTTAATTGGTATAATTTACTTTTCAACGTTAAAAACATTTTGTCGTGGATTTTGTACATTATTATTTCATTGTGAACAAAGTGAAGTCATTTGCATTATGTAGTAAGAGCGATGTGCTGCCATATAAACTTTCTCTTCTTTTCAATTAAAAATTTAAATTACTTGTATTTTTATATTAGATTTAGATGCCAAATATAATGTAATATAATATATATATATACATATATATATATATATATATATATATATATATATATATATATATATATATATATATATGTGTGTGTGTGTGTGTGTGTGTGTGTAATAAAGATGAACTTAAGTAGAATAAATGAAGAGGTTATGGATGTTAAATTTGTTGGTTATGGATGCTTCACTATTTCTCTTCCTTTATTTTACTTAAATTCATCTGTTTTACTTATAAATTTCATCTTATTTATATACTACACTAGCGCAATAAGCAGATATAATTTTAATTGTACAGTTCATTAATATATTTGTATTGTTAAATTTACTAGTTTCATATGCTAGGTATTTTATGCTTTAACTCTATGATCATATATATATATATATGGTCATAGGTATGGATCATATATATATATATATTTTCTGGTATGATATATATATAATATATATATATATATATATCATACCAGAAAAGTAGACAAATAGATGGAAGCAATATACCAAAGTATGGCCGGAGGGGGGGGGGGGTGAAGTTTTGAACTTCAACGTCGTATATATACTTCTTTCTTATATTTAAATCCACGTTGTAGTGCAACATCGCTCCTTATTCGTGTGATTTTTGGTATTTTATAACTTTCATACTTATATTACATATTTATTTATAAATATTCAGTTGTTGATCATGTATAGTTGCATCGAGCTTTTGAACTTCAACGTCGTATATATACTTCTTTCTTTTAACTTATCTTTTCTTACAAGGGGGGGCGGGGGGTTGATTGGACTTTACACCTGGTGGCTTCTAACTTGTCATGACTGACTTCTGATCGTTTCGGTATATTCATAATATGTGATTCCTTTAGTGTATTTAATGAAGTTTTTGATACTTCGGTATTCATTTCTTGTGCAATATATCGGCTACCGGGAGTGTTGTCTAGACGAAAAGCTTGCTTAACCGGGGAGGGGGGGGGGTCACCCCTCCCCGGCCATACTTTGGTATATTGCTTCCATTTACTTGTCTACTTTTCTGGTATGATATTTAAATCCACGTTGTAGTGCAGCATCGCGCCTTATTCGTGTGATTTCTGGTATTTTATAACTTTCACACTTATATTACATATATATATATAAAGAAATACAATCCCAAAAAGTATGAAATTCAAGAAAGAGAAAGGCGCAAATTGCCGCACTATCAGAGTCTTGAAATATAAGATTTAAAATGAAAAAAGAAAATATATAGGTGGAATGATTGTGTTTACAGGGTTGCAGAAAGGTCAAGGGGATTGCGACCCCTATTTCCTGGTTAGAAGCTAGCTTTGACTTCATGAAAACGCTCCCAGAGACACTGCACGCCCGAAACAACAATCGGTTATGCCCGTGGGGAAAAATGGCCGAATCCCAGACAACATAAAAATGATCAAAATAACAAAAATTGGAAATTTTACTAACCAGCATGACGAGAATCATGGAAGAGTTGTATTTTATGCAACTCTATATTAAGATCTCTGATCTTTATGTAGTAATTTTAGCTCTATATAATGTTTATACTACTTATTATACTACTCATACTATATTTACCAAATTTCCTAAACTTCTTCAATTTGTTCTTTTCAATAATTATATATTTCAAAGCAATAAATTATATTTACAAGTCTCAGGGGTTCCACAAGGTGACTGTAGTAGCAGTATATTAGCTAATTTATACCTTTATCATTATGAAAAATCTTTTACTTCCACAGATTATAAAATTTACAGATATGTTGATGATCTTATTTGTTTGGTCTTTAGAGACAACTGTATCATAGATATAGATTTCTATCCGGATTATTTGGAACTAATTCCTAATGAAGCCACTATTAGTAATAACATTCATTTTTTGGACTTAAATCTTATTATTGAACCTACTAATAAGATAGTTACTAATTTATATGATAAAAATACTTTTTAAACTTTAACATTAATAAATTATTACCCCTTTTATATCCCGTAACTCGATTGAATTGTTTAGAAATATTATACTTAATCAGCTCTTTAGAATTTATAGATTATCTGATAAAAATTTTCATGCTATGCAAATTAATAAACTTAAAATTACTAGCAAATTATATAAATATACAGCTTATTTAGTACATAGTATAGTTAAACTGTTTGGAATGGCAGATGATACTTAAATTCTCTCTTTAGTATCTTATTTTAGCCTGACATTCACTTTCTCTTGAGTAAGTATTACCCTGTATTTACATGTTCTAACTGTTGAATATCACCTTTTATCGTTTTTTCGTATTACTGTTATTTCTTTCTCACGATTGGCGACAACAGTTTTCAACTTTTTATTTTTTTGAGATTGGCAACATTGGTCTCTTTATTCAAGGCTCCAATGGATCAGACGTATGCAATGTTTTTTCAGGTATTCTTGTTCCCTATTATTTTTCAATCTTTGTGCATGTTGCCCAAGTTTTCAAAGTTTATAGATATAATCTATCACTGATATCAGAAACATGCATTTTGTGTTCATTTTTATGAAATACCTGGACTTGATAAAGAGTTTTATCGAAATGAACAATTCATTATTAGGCCTAGGGCTTGTCCACGTGTAAAGCTTTCATGCTTGGATTTTATTTGGTATTATTTTATCGATTCCTTTCCATTGATGTTCCTCTTGTTTGTCTTCAGCTTGATGACTAGAGGTTTACATTTATATTTTCCACTTGATTGATGATTCTCTGTTTGATGCTTTTATTTGTAAGACATTTTGTAATGTTGGAGTTTTTTGAGTTGAAAATTCTCTCTATTCTTTCATGGATTTTTAAACTTTTACTATTATATATATATAATTATATTTAGCATCATTATTTATGCATATATCTGTAAAACATGATGTCAATTTAATGGAAAACCAAACATTTGGATTTCAACATCAACAGTCTCCTTAACTGAGTTGATGTATTAACTTCATCCGAAAAAGTGATGAAGAAAAAAGAGTTGGATCGGATAAAACAGAACACATAGATTCTAATCTGTATAAAAAAGCCTTTATAGATAATCAGTGATGTAACTTTTTTTCTATTTTTTTAGCATACCTGAAAAAGAAACCATTTGTATCAAAGACGAAAGGAAGAGCGTTGTATGACCGTTGAGAAGATGTCTATGCAGCTGTGATACGCATGGTTATAATTAATAATAAATATGTTTCTATCTCTATGTGGATGCTTTTTGATCATTTATTTCACTTTTCATTGCACTGTTTTATTTAGGTTGGTTTCTCTGTATGTTTAGGTCAGATCTTGAAATCAATTTGTGACCCACTTTTACCGAGCTTATTTTCCGAGAAATTTTATACACATACGTATTTGCGATGACAATACAAGATTTAAGCCAAATTTCAGTTGATTCCCTCCACTATTTTGCCTCCCTCCCACCCAATCATATGCAGAATGGCCCGTAAAAATCCCATAGTTGTAAAATAGTTATAAAGATTTATCTCATATATATATATATATATATATATATATACACGCACACACACACACACACATATATATATATACACACTCACGGACAAGGAAAGTTGCGCACCAAGAAGAAAACATGGTACAAACGCGAAATGATGCGAATAGCTAGAGAACGGGCTGGTATGCTAATGGTCTCAGTCTGGTGTGATTGCGCATGACCGTACACCCGTGAGTGGCGCTGCAAGCATGGGCCAACAGTCTTATAAACCGGCTTGTAGTCGACGCCCCATCAATGACCACGGAAAACGGAACCCTTTTCCTGGTTCTCTATCCACGTAGTGGGAATGACAAACATTTTATTGAAATTAATTCTATGCTCCATCTTAGAATCAAAATCACCCCGTTTAAATATTTTGCCACTAAGATGTGCTACAACTGTCAACACCACGGACACTCATCTGAGTGCTGCAGTTTTCCTAGTAGATGCTTGAAATGCGCTAAGATGCATCATACCCGGGATTGTAAGCATCCAAGGGAATCACCCGCCTTATGCTGCAATTGCTGGGGTTACCATCCAGCAAATTTCAGACGTTGTCCGGCTAACCCCGCCAACCGACACCCTAAAAGAAAAACTACTAAAGAGACTTAAAAAAATGCTGCTCCACCTCCCCTCCAGACACAGACTAAAACAGCTTCTGTGGAAGAAAAAGAACCTGACACCTCCGCTAATGCGATAGAAACTGAAACCCAATAAATTAAAGAATTAAGTTTGTTTAATGAAATTAAACAAATTTTTTCCGGAATTCAATTGGTTAAAATTGTCAATTTTACTAAATTTTTAAAACTGAATTTACCCAGGACCAAGGGTCCCATGGATTGCTTATCTATGATTCGCAGTACAATGCAGACGTTCTTCTTTTAGATTTACGTCCTGTACTGCACTTGAACTTTTCTGACGTATTGAATTCATTTTTCGTTTTCCACCTTCTCCTCGCCCCTCCCCCCACCCCCGGGTTCTCATGGTATTTTTAATTCTGATTGCATCAACCAAAATATCATCCTTTGCTCTTGCAAGTTCCACATCTATGGCTAATAATATTATTATGTACAACATCACAGGAGATACAGCCCATAGAGGCTAGGGGCTCCAGAACAGCGTCCAACGCAACGGAGTGACGCTCCATCAATGTGAGAAGCTTCGGCCGACGCAAGCACGAGTACAGCGTAAAAAGAATGGTGGGCAGACGCCAGAAACGTTGATATACGCAAATGACGGATTTCGAGAGAGGTATGATCATCGGGCTGAAAACCGCAAGGTGGTCAGAGTGCCGAATAGCCCGTCCCGTGGATCATTCGGACTATACTGTCCGACGGTGTTGGGAGCACTGGCAGACAGCTAAGTGGAGACCTGTTCCGCCGCACGGCTTTCAGGTTTTATTCTCCACCGCTGAGAGTCGTCTACAGACGACACGGCTGAGGTCCAGAAGAGGTAATGTGGTCGAAAATCAGACCGAGATCCCAGGGCAGGATTAACGCCAAAGTTAGGTAAAACAGCTTAAGGACCTTTAACCACACACACCGCACCCAGAGAGCAGCCGGAGGATCTGAACAGAGCCCAGATCGCTCCGGCCAGGGATTCCCCCAGTCGAGGCGACCCAAGCAGAGTCCCCTACTCCAGCTGGAGAAAATTGGGCACTGAAGAGGTGCGTGAACGAAATTATTACGAATGCAGTGACCGCCCTAAAAAGCCAAGAGGAGCTATGCTTATGACATGCTTAATGAGCGATGCTTATGATGCTTATAGTTTTGAGTGTGATTTGCAAAGGATTCCAACTTTCTACCCCTCGGTACTTATGCAAAGGCAGTATGCAACTTAAAGAGGCGCCGTCGTTACCCGGATTTATATCCGTACTGCCGGGTTAGCCTAACCTAAGAAAGAGAGAAGAAGAAGGAAAGAGAGGGAGGCAACAGCCGAAACCGGGAGAGTCACTTGTGCCACCGGAGCGGACCAGAAGAAGAGAGAAGAGCAAGAGAAGAATACTATCAGTAGCCTAAGACATGGGATAAAAATAATTTAGTACACTAAAAAAACTAGACAAGGAAAAAAGTAACTAACCTAACGAAAACTAACCTAGAACAAAAGAGGCCATAGAAGGCCCGGGAGTAAGAGCGGCGATGTACTACAGCCGACAGGCATGCAAAGCCGGGGATGGGAGAGACAAAGAAAAAGAACCCCATACGGGGGAAACACATCGGGAGGAGACCCCCAAAAAATGGGGGGAGGAACCCGGGGAAGAGAGAGCAAAAACCAGGGAGGCAAAGAGCGTCCCAAGGAGAAAGAGGTGGCAAAGAACGGGAGAAAACAAAGCAGCGCTTACGGCGAAGAAGAGAGGAAGCACTACATCCTAGACTACTAGCTAACACGCGCGAAAACACTTACCCGGGGGCTGGACCGCCGGCCACAGGAGCTGTAAAGGAAAAGATAGGGACGAGAGACCCCCAAGAGGGCCAGTGCCGCGATAGCGACCACCTCACCTACCAAATACTACCTGAGGCAGGGCTGTCCCGAACCGGGGGGGTGCAGACGTCTTTCATGGATCGCCACCTAGACACGGAGGACCGGCTCTGGGCAGACCAGGTATACCACAAGTAGAGAGGATCGAATGATCGTGCGGCAGACACGCAAAGAGCCTACCGCGACCCGATCCGCGATACAGGAACACGTAGCGGTTCCTGTGGAACCACATCTTTGTGAAATTCGGTCCATTAGTTTTTTAGCTAGAGGGAGTACAGGCAATTTTTGCGGGCCATTTCGCAAATAAGGCGAGTTCTTTTATCCCGAATCGTACTAAAAACTAATCAGCACCAGGGTCACACCCAAGTGACTTACATACCAAGTTTTATGAAATTCGGTCCATTAGTTTTTGAATTAGAGTGGGTACATACATTGCACAGACAGACAGACACACACACACACAGACGTCACGCTAAAAGTAGTTTTTTCGTATTCTAGAGGTGTCAAAACATGTCGATCCGTCGAAAACTCGAGTTGCGATTTTTGGCATGATTCCAATACTTTCCCTACACATTACCATGTATTGCAGGGAAAGTAATATAAAATATGGACGCACATGTGTTCGTCCACTATATAATGCATAGGTGAACGTAGAAATAGAGTATGCTATATATTGTAGAGATAAAATCAATAATAGGATAAGTATTAAATAATAGGATAGGTTAATATTAATAATCGGATAATAATAGGTTAATATTAATAATATGATAATTAATTATAGGATGTGTAAAACACACGACTTTGCCTACAGATTGAAAAAAAATATTATTATGGGAAAACAACACACATTAGAGCTTCCTTATGACTTGATATCGTTAATTACCAAGAAGTTTTGTTATCACTTAAAATAAACATATCCGATTTAATTGAAATTCCTAGATTCTTTGGAGAAAGATATTACACCCAAAACCAGCTTATGATAATTCATAGCATAACTCGGTACCTTTAATATGATTTTTATTTTAATTTAAGAATTTTAATTTTTTTTTTTTATATTAAGGTTTTTATTAGACAAAATGATTTTTACAAGAACAAAAATCTGATGTGGACAGCACATGACATTCCTTACAAACTGAAATTAATTTTCTCTTTATTTCTTTAATAATTCATTATATTGAGTTTAATTGCACAGAATAACACGAATCTGTGCAGAAACTCAGAAAAAAAAATATGATTTCAATAAAATAAATTGAGGACACAACATCGTTAGACAAGGTCATTTAATAACAAGAAAGATCAATCATGCATAAGCATTGATTATGAAACACTTTCCAACTGAAATGTAATTTCATTTAAAAATTTCTAAAATGTGATTCATTCAGTGGTAATATATTTTACATTATCACAGTACTACAGTAATTTATTATACTTAAATATTTAAAACTGTATCGAAATATAAATCATCTGATTCTTTATGCAAAATCAATGAATATTTCATTCATATAACTTGTATTCCAGACTCCAGAGCTAAATAATTTTGTGTGAAAAAAATTCAGCAATTCTTATGTAATTCATCTTACAATCGCTTGAGATATTTGCATTCTGCATATGTTAAAATTAGGCTTCCTTGAAGAAATAATAAAAGTTTAGGGATCATTTAAAATCACAACTATTGTAATTGCATAGGCACGGAATTTAGATACACAGATAATACACAGATAATATATATGTGTATGTGTATGTACTCAAAGTATTGGAATCGTGCCGAAGATCGGAATTCGAATTTTCAAAGTATCTACACGTTTTGGGACTTCTAGAACACGAAAAAACTACTTTTAGGAAGACGTCTGTGTGTGTAAGGGTGTATCTGTGTATGTTTCTTCGTGTATATATTTGGAGTGTGTCTGTGTGGATATTACATCCACTCTAATTGAAAAACTAATGGACCGAATTTCATACAATTTGGTAGGTATGTTTTTTGTGGGAAATCCTGATGTTCATTAGATTATAGTACGATTCGTAATAAAAGAATCTGCCTTCATTGCGAAATGGGCGCAGAAATTGCCTTTATCCACTCTAGCTAAAAACTAATGAACCAAATTTAACAAAATTTGGAGTATAATATTTCAATAACCTACAAGTGATTTATATACCAAATTTAACAAAATTTTGTATATAAATCATTTGTAGGTTATTCTACTACGATTCGGGAAAAAGGAACGGGCTATTTTTGCGAAATGGCCAGCAAAAATCGTTATATATAAAAATAAAAGACTACGTGTGCTCAATTATATCAATTAAATTCCTATTTTATATGTGATTTTTGACAACAAAAAGAATAAGACTAACCCCATTACTCTAGGACTAGCCGTTCTTGAGATATTCTAGTTTTTTCGCGTTTTCGCTACGCCACCTTTGACAATAAGTCTAGCTATCAAATGAGAACCAAATATAAGTTTAACGTGTAAATTTAATGTCATTTAAAATACTTATGTTGTGCAGATAAACTCAAATTATCATTGAATAAATAAAGAGAACGAATATGAGTCTGCAGAGAAAGACATGTGCTGTCCACATCAGAATTTTTAACAATATTACACCAATGATTTATAGAAGTGAACGGGGATTATTTTCAGGCCATTTCGAAAAAAATGTATGATCTATATTTAAAGATCCATCAAATTTTTGTCGAATAAAATGTTCAACAAATTTAAGCTGTGTACCAAATTTTAACTCTCTAGGACGTAGGAAAGTGCATTTAAAATGCCATCAATTAAATTTATCATGAAGAGTTATATAAAATTTAAAAAAAATGAAAAATTGTTATCTACCAAATTTATTTTAAAATATGAAGCCACTCCCATATGCAAAACGTTTAAACAAATGGAGAGATATTTATTATATAATATCTCTCTCTTTTCTTTCTGGAAGATATCCCAAAGTCAGAATTTAATTGAATTTGTTTTTTTCCCTATATTAAATAATTTTTTTAATTAAAAAACTACTTAACATATTTTACTGAATTTTTTTTTATATATTCTATGGGATAATGTGAATATTTCCTAAAAATTTCGAAGCAATTCGTGAATTTTAAATTTACTTAAAAAATGTTTGAAAAATTAGGTCCCATAGGGTTCAATGTATTTCAGTTTTTCAACCCGGGTTCAATAAAAAACTAATTGGGTGATATTATTTATTTATATTCCCATAGGTCCTACAGACCGTCTGAACAACATACTAAAATTTCATTTTGATAAACTCATTTTTACGGCAGTTATCGTGCTAACGGACAGACAGACACACAGACAGACAGACAGACAGACAGACAGAATGAACAAAGTCATAAACACTTTTCAACTTTTTTGTAAAGTGTTAAAAACTACTGAATATATTTCGCTGAATTTTTTTTTATTTATTTTATGGAACAATTTGAATATTGCCTAAAATTTTCGAAGCAATTTGTGAATTTTAAATCCGCTTAAAAAATGCTTAAAAAATTAGGTCCCATAGGGCTCAATGTATTCCATTTTTTCAACCCGGGTTCAATCCAAAACTAATTGGGTGATATTATTCATTTATATTCCCATAGGTCCTATAGACCGTCTGAACAACATACTAAAATTTCATTTTGATTAAGTCATTTTTACGGCAGTTATCGTGCTAACGGACAGACAGACAGACAGACAGACAGACAGACAGACAGACAGACAGACAGACAGAATGAACAAAGTCATAAACACTTTTCAACTTTGTTGTAAAGTGTTAAAAACATCATAAAGACGTACAAAGTTACAAAAATGCAAAAACTTTGTACGTCTTTAGTATGTTTTTAACACTTTACAACAAAGTTGAAAAGTGTTTATGACTTTGTTCATTCTGTCTGTCTGTCTGTCTGTCTGTCTGTCCGTTAGCACGATAACTGCCGTAAAAATGACTTAATCAAAATGAAATTTTAGTATGTTGTTCAGACGGTCTGTAGGACCTATGGGAATATAAATGAATAATATCACACAATTAGTTTTGGATTGAACCCGGGTTGAAAAAATGAAATACATTGAGCCCTATGGGACCTAATTTTTCTAACATTTTTTAAGCGGATTTAAAATTCACAAATTGCTTCGAAAATTTTAGGTAATAGTCAAATTGTTCCATAAAATATATAAAAAAAAAATTCAGCTAAATATATTCAGTAGTTTTTTAAATAAAAATTAAAATAATAATTACACATCTTATATGAAACGATCACGTGACCATGATATTAAACGATCACATGACCCACTTCAAAATGAGATATGGCATCCATCTTGTTTCAAATTCGTGATTTTTTAAAGTTCTTTTTAATTCATATTGAGTGTTGTATCCATCCTAAAACTACTTTATTTCTGCTTAAATTCTGTGCATCTACATACTAAAACAACACAATGACAATATATTTGAGTTTAAATTCTCATTCAAATTTGATTATTTCTACAATTAAGCCTATTTTTCACCTATGTAAAATGTAAACAGCAAAATATGTAGAATGAGTTGTATTAGAATTACTGTATTTCTTTAACACAAAATAATTCAGTCCATGGAGTCTGCATGGCTGATATGAATGAAATATTAATTGATTTTATAAACAGAAGGACGATATTTTTCGATGAAGTTTTAAGCATAAAGTTTATGAATTGTAGCTCCATGGTCTTAATTTTTAAATAAAATAAATTATTATAGTATTGTGATGAATGAAATGGAGAAAGTTATGAATGAAATCCTGCTTTTATAGAGAGATCCAGGCGTGTTATTTTTTCTATGACGTCATTTGAATTAATTTCAGTTGTTTTCGATGAAGTTTTCAAATATAATAAATTATCGTAGTATTATGATAGATTTAAAAATATTACCGTGGAATGTATTGCATTTTAGAGATATTTAAACCACGCAATTTATGTTTCAATGCCGTCTTTTGAATGAAGTTCATTTTTTTCAATGAAGGTTTAAGTTTTCAAATATAATAAATCAATGTAGTATCGTGATAAGTTTTAAAATATTACCGAGGAATGTATTGCATTTTCGACTTTTTTAAATAAAATTGCATTGAAGTTGGAAAGTGTTTCATAATCAATGCTTTAAGCATGATTGATCTTTCTTGTTATTAAATAACCTTGTCTAACGATGTTGTGTCCTTAATTTATTTAGTTGAAACAGAAGTGATGCCAATTTGATTATTATGATTTCAATTGTTTTTAACACTTTACAACAAAGTTGAAAAGTGTTTATGACTTTGTTCATTCTGTCTGTCTGTCCGTTAGCACGATAACTGCCGTAAAAATGACTTAATCAAAATGAAATTTTAGTATGTTGTTCAGACGGTCTGTAGGACCTAAGGGAATATAAATAAATAATATCACCCAATTAGTTTTGGATTGAACCCGGGTTGAAAAAATGAAATACATTAAACCCTATGGGACCTAATTTTTCAAACATTTTTTAAGCGGATTTAAAATTCACAAATTGCTTCGAAAATTTTAGGTAATATTCAAATTATTCCATAAAATATATAAAAAAAATTTCAGCAAAATATATTCAGTAGTTTTTTAAATAAAAATTAAAATAATAATTACACCTCTTATATGAAGCGATCACGTGACCATGATATGAAACGATCACGTGACCAACTTCAAAATATAATACGGCATCCATCTTGTCTCAAAATCGTCATTTTTAAAGTTCTTTTTAATTCATATTGAGTGTTGTATTCGTCGTAAAACCTCTTTATTTTCGCTTAAATTCTGTGCATCTACATACTGAAACAACGCAATGACAATATATTTGAGTTTAAATGAGAATCCAACTTTGATTATTTCTCTAACGAAGCCTATTTTTCACTTATGTGAAATGTAAACAGCAAAATATGTTGGATGAGTTGTATAGGAATTGCTGTATTTTTTTAATGCAAAAGAATTTAGCTCATGGAGTCTGCATAGCTGATATGAAAGAAATATTCATTGACTTTACCGAGAGAAGGACGATTTTTTGCGATGAAGTTTTAAGCATAGAGTAAAATTACTTATAGCTCCATGGTCTTAATTTTTAAATAAAATAAATTATTATAGTATTGTGATGAATGACATGAATGGGAAATTATTTATGAATGAAATGCTGCTTTTTTAGAGAGAGCCAGGCGTGTTATTTTTCCTATGACGTCATTTGAATGAATTTCAGTTGTTTTCGATGAAGTTTTTAAATATAATGAATTATCGTGGTATTACGATAATTCTAAAATTGTTACCGAGTAATATATCACATTTTAGAGATGTTTAAACCAGGCAATTTATATTTCAATGCCGTCATTTGAATGAAGTTTATTTTTTTCGATGAATGTTTAAGTTTTCAAATATAATAAGTTAATGTAGTATTGTGAGAAGTTTTAAAATATTACCGAGGAATGTATTGCATTTTAGACATGTTTAAATAAAATTGCATTGAAGTTGGAAAGTGTTTCATAATCAATGGTTTAAGCATGATTGATCTTTCTTGTTTTTATTATATCGCAAAATGCATCCCCAATTCTATTAGGCAGATAGATTAGAGTGAATCTACAAAAAAAAAATAATCAAGAAGAAAATGTTGACGTTTTAACATTTTAGACACAGTAACATACAAAAAAAAAAGCAGAGGAAAATCATTTTCAAGATCTTACGGGAGTGATATATAAAAGACTCTCAAAATAAAAAAAACATCCGTTTGACCACATTTATATTAATCAGATCGTTTCAAAACTTTGTCGCAATACACAAGAAGTGGCGAAGTCACGTGATCTCTCCATATAAAGGGTGAAATTATTATTTTAATTCTTATTTAAAAAACTACTGAATATATTTTGGAGATTTTTTTTTATATATTTTATGGGAAAATTTGAATATTTCATAAAACTTTCGAAGGATGTGAATTTTAAATTCGCTTAAAAATGTTTGAAAAATTAGGTGCCATAAGGTTCAATGTATTTCATTTTTTCAACCAGGGTTCAATCCAAAATTATTTGGGTGATATTATTCATGTATATTCCCATAGGTCCCATAGACTGTCTGAACAACATACTAAAATTTAATTTTGATAAAGTCATTTTTACTACAGTTATCATGCTAACGGACAGACAGACAGACATACAGAATGAACAAAGCCATAAGCACTTTTCAATTATATTGTAAAGTGTAAAAAAGTAAAGTGTAAAGTGTACTTAAAAACCCTTAAAAACGATGTTCATTTATTCTTTCTCATACTATATAATATACTATAGTAAAAGTATTGTTTTCACAAATTTGTTTCGATTTCGAGATTTGGATGCAAATATATGTTTCTGGATCTCCTGAACATGTTTTGACTATTTTTAGAGTGATGTCCATTCAACTGTCTGTCTGTCTGTCTGTCTGTGGTCTATTTCTTGTGTATACTGCCACAAATATTATTAGATTTTCTCAAAACTCTATATCCAGCTTTGTTAACGATTCATCTAGAACTGGATAGAATTTTTAGAAATTCGAGCGAAAATTTCGAAATTTTATATTTTCTTAATATGGCAGCACAGGACATAATTGGACATAATTATGCATACAAGCGGTTATTTATAGCTCAATTATCGCGAAACTTAACAGTTTCAATCATTATAGTGAAAAATAGCCGCAATATAAATTTTGTGTTCCTGACGTGATTACCCTCCTTGGGAGGGGGGGGGGGGACTAGTTGCAACCTGTAGAGGTACATTGCAAATTTTTTATGCCCTTTAAAACTAAGGGAAACATGCTATAATTAAGATCGTTTTGCCAAAAATTTTAATAAAGTCACATGTTTAGCATTAGTTGTACAGAGCCTTGCTGCATCAACCTGGTGTCGAACCCTGGATCTTCGAACTGCCCAGCCGACGTTCTACCGTTGAGTTACAGAGACGAAATTGCAAACTCTTATTAATGAATTGGACTACGCACAGTGAACCAATTCGTTTTTATGATTTCTCCATTTCTAACTAAGGCTGCATTAAAACGTATAAATCTGCTGAAAATTGGAATTCCAATTTTCGTCCCTGTTTTTTTTCCAACGCTTTCCTACATACCTTACCGCATGTATGGTAGGGAAAGTAAAGACATCACATAATTTAAAACCATTTAAATTGTGTGACCATTTGAATTAAACAACGACTCTTTGTTCGTTTGCGGATTTAATCATCATAATTTTTAGAAAATCTGATGAGTATGGAAATGAGAGAAGGCTGGATTGTATTCGAAAATATGCCAGACGAGCGCACGTAAACTCTAACCCAGATCAGTTGCACTTCGACAATTCATAAAATATAAAAAAGAAAGACAATAGAATGTTTAGATTTGCGTCTAGGGAAAAGTAGTAAATGCTGCTGAGGTGTCTATAAATCCATAAAATTCAAGAGTCGACAAAAACATTCATTCAGTTATCCGGTTTTGCTTAAATATAAAAGGAGAGATGCCTGGTAGAGTTTATAGATTTCTGCTCAAGTTATTTCAAGGTTACAACCGCAAACATGATGTTTATGGTGAGTTAAAATATTTTAAATATCCAGTATAATAATTTGGTATAATTAATTATTGCTGAAATCCCCGTTGATTTCTGAAATTAATAATTTTAGTCATTGTGGAAAATAAAATACTTATACCTAAAATTCTTGAGTGGGCTTTGCATATCTTTTCCCTAATAAACAACCTTATCTCCTTCAGAATTTGATGATCCATATCAGTTATATCCTAAGCTCTAACTATAGTCAATCTTGAGAAAAAGATATTTCAAGTAAAAGAAACATTTTCTGAACCAAAATTGAAAATTCTTAGTAAATTCCACATTCTCCTTCACAATTTAATACTGAATCTATATCAGTCATCCTTTCAGCTCTATTAATTGTAAATCCTGAGAAATAAATGTTTCCAGAAAAAACGTGTAGCAAAAACAGTAGCGTGCAAAATTTTATGTCGTCAACAAAATTTTAGACGCAAACACAATTTTTTGCCACTAGCAAGTCTTTGGCTATAGTACTTGCAGGACTGTCCCAAAATGCCCAAAATTAAATCTATTTTTATTTTATTCATGCATGATCAATTTGAATATTTTAAACAAAATTGTATAAGGAGATTTAATAGTTTATTTTAACAGTTATATCGTATACTAGCTGATTCTTTGCCGGCAATGCATTGTATATTACGATTGCAATTGAAAAATGTGCAGTCAACTACAGTAGTTAAGAGAGAATATATAACTAATCTGTATTTTATAGTCATTCTTCATTGTACTTGCAATTTACCTGCCGTTTCCCAAGTAAACATAAGAAAACACAGTGTCAATATTAACAAGAATCTAACGACATTTTCAAAATCGCATAAAAATATAAATTTGAGAATATTATTTGGTAAGAACATTTTTTTAATATTATTTTATAAGAATAAGGATCTAAAAGTGACCAAACTACACAAATTCTGTCTGGAAGAAATGAATCTCATGACTTTGGAAAACTATAAACTATACTCTAAAAACTATAAACAACTTAATTTTTAGAGAAGAAAACAATTAATAAAAGCTAATAAGGCAAAATAAAAGCTATTAAGGTTTAAGGTAAGGAAAATATTGGTAATACCAACTGTCTCGTGAATTTTAAAGATGGCCGAATTTGAAATTTTTTGAAACAGAACTTTTTGGAGAAATCACGATAAATTAATTAATTCTTTACAGAAAAGAATAAGTTTAGTATTAAATAAAAACAATAAAACGAATAATAAATAGAATTACAATTTCGCCAAATACACAGCGTCAACTTTAACAAGAATTTAACAGCATTTGCAAAATCGTACAAAAAATATAAATTTCAGAATATTATTTCGTAAGAACATTTTTTTAATATCATTTGGTAAGAATAAGGCCCTGAAATTAGCCAAACTGCACAAATTCTGTCTGGTAGAAATTAACCTCACAACTTAGGAGAACACTCTAAAAATTATAAACAACTTTAATCTTTAAAGAAGAAAACAATTAATAAAAGGAGCCAAAATAAAAGCTATTAAATTAAGGAAAATATTGGGAATATCAACTGCCTCGTAAATTTTAAAGATGGCCGAAACTGAAATTTTTAGATATAGAACTTTTTGGAGAAATCGCGATAAATAAATAATACCTTACAGAAAGGAACAAGTTTAGTATTAAATGAAAAAAATTAAAAGAGTAATAAATAGAATTACAATTCTCTAATTTAATTGAATTTAAATTCCGCCGATTTTAACCACAACCACTGTGGGATGCAACACTTATAGAACAGAGAATCCTAAATAAATGTGAAATGGATAAAAAAAATAACAAAATAACTGTAATAAGTAAGCAATCCTCCTGAAACTGTCTAGATATCCAATAAACTTTCAAAAACTATTAATATTAAAAAGCAACCCAGTAACTTGGATGTGTCTCTCCATAAATTGTCTATCCCTGTCCATCTTATCCAATCTGTTTTGTTTGCTTTTGTTTGCTGACCTACCAAAAGGTGTAAGGTACCTGCTTGAACGGCCAGAACAGTGCCACCCAATTTGGACCGGGACCCATTGGGGGAGGCACCCACAGGGTTCATACCATTGGGGCGCGGTAGCCCAGTGGTTAGCGCGCTGGAGTTACACTCGGTAGGCCCGGGTTCGATTCCAGTCGCTGCCAAAAACTGCCGCCGTGTTCACGCGGAGTACGATCATGTTAAATATGTGGGTCCGTAAGTCCTTCCGAGAGGTTGGTGGTAGGGGAAGGAGGGTACGGTCCCTGTGGATGCCTCCCACACTCGGTTCCGGTTTAAATTGGGTGGCACTTCCCGACCGTCCAAACAGTTACCTTACACCTTTCCGGTAGGTCGGACTGTCTGGGTCTCAACAACAACAACAGGGTTCATACCTTCCTTCCCCTATCACCAACCTCTTGGAAGGACTAACGGACCTACATATTTAACCTGCCTGTACTTCGGGTAATCGGCGGATCGAACTCGGGTTGTCAGAGAGCAATAACCGTGCCTTGGCCGCTGGGCTGTTACACTCCTATCCAATCTGCCTTGTGAATATTTCTCTAATACATTGCATTTATGGAAAAATACACCGTTTTTAACACTTTACAACAAAGTTGAAAAGTGTTTATGACTTTGTTCATTCTGTCTGTCTGTCTGTCTGTCTGTCTGTCTGTCTGTCTGTCTGTCCGTTAGCACGATAACTGCCGTAAAAATGAGTTTATCAAAATGAAATTTTAGTATGTTGTTCAGACGGTCTGTAGGACCTATGGGAATATAAATAAATAATATCACCCAATTAGTTTTTTATTGAACCCGGGTTGAAAAAATGAAATACATTGAACCCTATGGGACCTAATTTTTCAAACATTTTTTAAGTAAATTTAAAATTCACGAATTGCTTCGAAATTTTTAGGAAATATTCATATTATCCCATAGAATATATAAAAAAAAATTCAGTAAAATATGTTAAGTAGTTTTTTAATTAAAAAAATTATTTAATATAGGGAAAAAAACAAATTCAATTAAATTCTGACTTTGGGATATCTTCCAGAAAGAAAAGAGAGAGATATTATATAATAAATATCTCTCCATTTGTTTAAACGTTTTGCATATGGGAGTGGCTTCATATTTTAAGATAAATTTGGTAGATAACAATTTTTCATTTTTTTTAAATTTTATATAACTCTTCATGATAAATTTAATTGATGGCATTTTAAATGCACTTTCCTACGTCCTAGAGAGTTAAAATTTGGTACACAGCTTAAATTTGTTGAACATTTTATTCGACAAAAATTTGATGGATCTTTAAATATAGATTATACATTTTTTTCGAAATGGCCTGAAAATAATCCCCGTTCACTTCTATAAATCATTGGTGTAATATTGTTAAAAATTCTGATGTGGACAGCACATGTCTTTCTCTGCAGACTCATATTCGTTCTCTTTATTTATTCAATGATAATTTGAGTTTATCTGCACAACATAAGTATTTTAAATGACATTGAATTTACACGTTAAACTTAAATTTGGTTCTCATTTGATAGCTGGACTTATTGTCAAAGGTGGCGTAGCGAAAACGCGAAAAAACTAGAATATCTCAAGAACGGCTAGTCCTAGAGTAATGGGGTTAGTCTTATTCTTTTTGATGTCAAAAATAACATATAAAATAGGAATTTAATTGATATAATTGAGCACACGTAGTCTTTTATTTTTATATATAACGATTTTTGCTGGCCATTTCGCAAAAATAGCCCGTTCCTTTTTCCCGAATCGTAGTAGAATAACCTACAAATGATTTATATACAAAATTTTGTTAAATTTGGTATATAAATCACTTGTAGGTTATTGAAATATTATACTCTAAATTTTGTTAAATTTGGTTCATTAGTTTTTAGCTAGAGTGGATAAAGGCAATTTCTGCGGCCATTTCGCAAAGAAGGCAGATTCTTTTATTACGAATCGTACTATAATCTAATGAACATCAGGATTTCCCACAAAAAACATACCTACCAAATTGTATGAAATTCGGTCCATTAGTTTTTCAATTAGAGTGGATGTAATATCCACACAGACACACACAAACATACACAGATACACCCTTACACACACAGACGTCTTCCTAAAAGTAGTTTTTTCGTGTTCTAGAAGTCCCAAAACGTGTAGATACTTTGAAAATTCGAGTTCCGATCCTCGGCACGATTCCAATACTTTGAGTACATACACATACACATATATATTATCTGTGTATTATCTGTGTATCTAAATTCCGTGCCTATGCAATTACAATAGTTGTGATTTTAAATGATCCCTAAACTTTTATTATTTCTTCAAGGAAGCCTAATTTTAACATATGCAGAATGCAAATATCTCAAGCGATTGTAAAATGAATTACATAAGAATTGCTGAATTTTTTTCACACAAAATTATTTAGCTCTGGAGTCTGGAATACAAGTTATATGAATGAAATATTCATTGATTTTGCATAAAGAATCAGATGATTTATATTTCGATACAGTTTTAAATATTTAAGTATAATAAATTACTGTAGTTCTGTGATAATGTAAAAGATATTACCACTGAATGAATCACATTTTAGAAATTTTTAAATGAAATTACATTTCAGTTGGAAAGTGTTTCATAATCAATGCTTATGCATGATTGATCTTTCTTGTTTAATTTTATTTCAGATAATCTTTCCCCTGCTGATGGCCGTTGCATCCGCCCAGTTCTTTCCTGTCCCATGGTATGGCCCATCCTCATCATTCGACGAGGACTATGCTGCATCCCTAGGTAACGCCCCGGTCGGACTTTACGACAAGAAACATTATGGTGGACCCAATGGACCTTACGGTTCAAACACGGGTAACACAGAAGTGGCCGGCGCCTCTCTCGGTGGAGCTAAAGTTGGATTGTACGGCAAAGATCATCAACAGGGACCTGTAGGATATCCCATCCCATACTCTTATAGACCTCCAGTTGGACCCTACGTAAGACCGCCGGTCCTAGGGTACAGACTACCTTATTAGTGGGATAGATAACGGTGAGTGCAGATAACTTGATAATGAAAAGTGTAACAGGTACCGGAATCTTGAATGCCAGTATTGAAGTTTAAGTTTGCCGATATTTAAATAAGGTATTGATACAAAAATATCGTATTGTCGTTTCTACTTTCTCATACGTAGTATGGAGGAAGTATTGTTTTCACAAAAATTTTCAATTTCAAGATTTTGATGCCAATATATGTTTTACGACCTTCTGAACGCGTTTTCACTATTTTTGGAGTGATGTTCGTCTGTCTGTATGCCTGTGGTCGATTTTTGTGTACACGGTAGCGACCAATGTTAATGGATTTTCGCGAAACTTTATATCCGGCTTTGTTATTAAAAAATCTAGAACTAGATAGAATTTTTCCAAACTTGAGAGGAAACATTGAATTTTATGTGAAATTTTCTATTTTTTTTTTCACATGGCAGCATAGCAGTTTGACATAATCATACTTAAAAGAGAATATATATGGCTCAATGATCACGTGACTTAATAATTTCAATCATTGTGAAAAATAGCCGCAATACACATTATTTTTTGTCCGTGACGTCATTAGCCCCACTTGGGGGGAAGTTATCCACCGAGGGGAGGGTACTATAACATGTATGTTATCAATCGACAGATTTTTTTCTTTCAAGCCCTTTAAAGTGAAAGGTAACATGCTATAGTTGCAATCATTTGGATGCACGATATGAATTTTTCAAATTTTTCCTTCTCGGTCTAAAGCGACACAAAATAAAACCGTTCGGTGCCCATAATAAAAAATCTGATGTGGCCAACACATGACTTTCCTTATATAATGCAATGAATTTACTACTTTTACAGTTTAAAAAAAATGTTATTCTTATAGTAGATACTTAAATTTTTTCCAAGATATTGAATTTTCTTCAATGAGTCGTCATTTTCATTGATTTAGCGTCATTTTTATCTATTTGGCGAGATTTTTGTGAATTTGGCAACAATTAAAATGTCGCCAGGTTGGCGACATTCCGCCAAATTCATCGTCAAAATCTCGCCAAGCGTTATGGATGGAGAAATAAGTTATTCTCACAGCAGATAAATGACTATTAGCGTTCAAATACAAAAGTATTACTCAAGGTATTTTTTTTCATGAATGGAACGAGCTAGATCCACGAGAATGATGTCACCCAATGTATCGCATGGTATTACATATGAAAAGTGAACATGTTTCTCAATAGGAAATATTTTTTTTATTTTAAATAACTTTTCGATAATTTTTTTGAAATATGTGCAATATCTCGAGAACGGTTCATGTTAGCGTTCTAAAATTTATGCCAATCGTTTTCTAATCAAAAATTACATAAGAAATGTCTATTTGCGCAACTTTATTAGCGGTTTTGATTTTTTGACGATTTTTTCAAAATTTCACTCGAAAATTTAGGGGGGTTCTGAACATTCGATTGCGTATAAAAACAATAGGCTTGCAGTGTTTATGGATTGTGATTTTTGTACCAAATTATGATCGAATCGGTCCATTCGTTCGTCAGTTATCGTCTCCACAGACTCACTGACACACACACACACACACACACACACACACATACACATCACTTCAAAAATGTTTGATTCGTGATCAGAGATGCTTGAAACGTGCTCTCCCGTCGAAAACTCGAATTCGAATTTTCGACCCCGTCACAATACTCTCCTTATACATTATGTATATAAGGCAAGTAATAAGAGTTAGATTTTGACATTATCAGAAATTTTATGAAAAATAGAAGTGATAATGTAGAAAAGACATATATAAGAATGACTAATTGCTAAATCAATATTGTCAAAAAAACATTTAAATGAACTGATTCTAATCATTTTTACTTTCCTTATATACATAATGTATAAGGAAAGTATTGTGACGGGGTCGAAAATTCGAATTCGAGTTTTCGACGGGAGAGCACGTTTCAAGCATCCCTGATCACGAATCAAACATTTTTGAAGTGATGTCTGTGTGTGTGTGTGTGTGTGTGTGTGTGTGTGTGTGTGTGTGTGTGTGTGTATGTGTGTGTGTGTGTCAGTGAGTCTGTGGAGACGATAACTGACGAAAGAATAGACCGATTCTAACCAAATTTAGTACAAATATCACAATCCGTAAACACTGGAAGCCTATTGTTTTTATACGCAATCGAATGTTCAGAACCCCCCTAAATTTTCGAATGAAATTTTGAAAAAATCGTCAAAAAATTAAAACCACTAATAAAGTTACGCAAATAGACATTTCTTATGTAATTTTTCATTAGAAAACGATTAACATAAAATTTAGAACGCTAACATGACCCGTTCTCGAGATATTTAACATTTTTCAAAAAAATTATCAAAAAGTCATATAAAATAAAAATAAAAATATTTCCTATTGAGAAACATGTTTACTTTTCATATGTAATACCATACGATAAATTGGGTGACATCATTCTAGTGGATCTAGCTCGTTCCATTCTTGAAAAAAGATACTTTGAATAATACTTTTGTATTTGAACGCCAATAGTCATTTATCTGCTTTAAGAAAAACTTATTTCTTAGTGCATAACGCTTGGCGAGATTTTGGCGACGAATTTGGCGGAATGTCGCCAACTTGGCGACTTTTTTGAAATGTTGCCAAATTAACGAAAATCTCGCCAAATGGATAAAAATAACGCTAAATCAATGAAAATGACGACTAATTGTCGAAAATTCAATATCTTGGAAAGAATATTAGTATCTACTACAAGAAAATCCTATTTTTTTACTGTAAAAGTAGTAAATTCATTACATTATATAAGGAAAGTCATGTGTTGCCCACATCAGATTTTTATGATATCACTTCTACAGTTCTTTAAACTTCTGTTAATGCCCAAATACAATTTTTTATGGCACTTCACGGTTTTATTTTAGTCACATATGATCAAGAATGTCGCAATAGTTAATTTTTTTTTTAAATTTTACTGCTGTTTACTAAAACAGTATAACTTAAAAAGATTTTTCATAATGTTTCTATAATACTTAAATTTGAAACAGTTTTGATATTCAAAACTTTATTAAGTATGTGGGTGACCCATTTAGGGGGGCTAGTTAGTCCGGCGCGAAGCGCGATAAAACTTATTAAAAAATTGCAATTTAATTTTTCAAGAATGTTAGTTTCCCTGTTTTGACAGGCTTAAATATTAATCCAGAGTTTTTCAAACTATTTTATTCGCGGAACCGAACCCTTTTGAAATTCCATTTGATGGCAGAACCCTAATCTGAAAAAAAGTTCAGGATGGACCAAAGTACGCATGCGAAATTTTACGCGTTTTACTTTTTATTTCTGAAAATTTATACAAAACTATCACGTTGAGGAAGCTCTAGATCACTGTCGTGGAACCCCAGGGTTCCAAGCAACACACTTTAAAAAATCTGATGTGGGCAACACATGACTTTCCTTATATAATGAAATGAATTTACTACTTTTACAGTAAAATAAATAGGTTTTTCTTCTAGTAGATACTAATATCCTTTCCAAGATATTGACTTTTCGACAATTAGTCGTCATTTTCATTGATTATCGTCATTTTTATCCATTTGGCGAGATTTTCGTTAATTTGGCAACATTTCGAAAAGTCGCCAAGTTGGCGACATTCCGCCGATTTTGTCGCTAAAATCTCGCCAAGCGTTATGGACAAAGAAATAAGTTATATATATATATATATAACATATTAGATATTGAATTTTCGACATATATTATATAACTATTATTATATATTTATATATTATATAACTTATTAGATATTGAATTTTCCGCAATTAGTCGTCATTTTCATTGATTTAGCGTCATTTTTATCCATTTGGTGAGATTTTCGTTAATTTGGCAACATTTCAAAAAGTCGCCAAGTTGGCGACATTCCGCCAATTTCGTCGCCAAAATCTCGCCAAGCGTTATGAACGAAGAAATAAGTTATTCTTACAGCAGATAAATTGGCGTTCAAATGCAAAAGTATTACTAAAAGTATCTTTTTTCATTAATGGAATGAGCTAGATCCACGAGAATGATGTCACCCAATTTATCGCATGATATTATATATGAAAAGTGAACATGTTTCTCAATAGGAAATATTTTTTTTCTATTTTATTTGACTTTTTGATAATTTTTTTGAAAAATGTGCAATATCTCGAGAACGGTTCAGGTTAGCGTTCTAAAATTTATGTCAATCGTTTTCTAATGAAAAATTACATAAGGAATGTCTATTTACGTAACTTTATTATTGGTTTTGATTTTTTGACGATTTTTTCAAAATTTCATTCGAAAATTTAGGGGGGTTCTGAACATTCGATTGCGTATAAAAACAATAGGCTTCCAGTGTTTACAGATTGTGATTTTTGTACCAAATTTGGTTCGAATCGGTCCATTCGTTCGTCAGTTATCGTCTCCACAGGCCCACTGACACACACACACACACACACACACACACACACACACACACACACACACATACTTTCACACACACACACACACACACACACAGACATCACTTCAAAAATGTTTGATTCGTGATCAGGGATGCTTGAAACGTGCTCTCCCGTCGAAAACTCGAATTCGAATTTTCGACCCCGTCACAATACTTTCCTTATACACTATATATATAAGGAAAGTAAAAACACTGTGCTAGTATAATATAAGTTATTGGGTATTTGTCTTCAATTTTGACTTCTATGGCACATTTTTAACTGAATTGCATAAAATCACATTAGTTTTTTGCATGTATTTTAAAAACATGTTTTCTTTTCAGATCCAATGATACAAAGCGGATGAAAATGGCCTTGTTGAAATTGTCTACGGAATTCGATATCAGATGAAGAACATCATATGCAATCATCCACCATAACGAACTCTCGCTGATAAAGAACATCAATACCTGTTGAAAATTGTATAATGTTTGCATAACGCTGACGTGGCAAACGAATGTAAATTTTCGTTTTCAAACTTCATTAATAAAGTGTAACGCCGTCCACTGGAGTTTCATATTTTGTGTTCGAATGTTATTCTTACTTTCTCATACGCAGTGTTTAGAAAGTATTGCTTTCACAAAAATTTTCGATTTTGAGATTTGGATGCCAATATATGTTTCAGGACCTCCTGAACACGCTTTGACTATTTTTAACGTGATGTCTGTCTGTCTGTCTGTATGTGGCCGATTTCTTGAGTACACTATAACTGCCATAATATTAATGGATTTTTGAGAAACTCTATAACCAGCTTTGTTAACGATTCATCTAGAACTGGATAGAATTTTAGCGAAAACTTCGAACTTTTATATTTTCTTAATATGGCAGAGCAGGACAAAATTGGACATAATTATGCATAAAAAGGGTAATTTATGGTTCGATAATCACGAAACTTTACAGTTTCAACAATTGTAGTGAAAAATAGCTTCAATATAAATTTTATGTCCATGACGTGATTAGTCCTACTAGGGGGGGGGGGGGTAAGTTGCTGCCCCCCCAAGGAGGTACATTGTCAAACTTTGCTATCGATCAAAAGATTTTTTCAAGCCTTTTTAAACGAAGAGAAATATGCTATAATTAAGATCATTTGGACCAAGATACAGATATTTAAAAAAAACATTTCTTGCAAGATTTGCTAAAAAAAAAAAAATGCTACTTAAAATTTGATTCTGGCTATAAGACAGTCCAGTTAAGTTGTACTTCAGTTAATTTTGTCAAAAATTCTAATAAAGTCACATGGTTTAGCACCAGTGAACCAATTCGTTTCTTTGCTTGTTCCATTTCTGACCAAAACTGCATTAAAACGTGTAAATCGGCTGAAAACTTGAATTCCAATTTTCCACCCTATTCCAACGCTTTCCTACATACCTCACCGCATGTATTGTGTGGAAAGTAAAGACATCACATAATTTAAAACCATTTAAATTGTGTGACCATTTGAATTGAACAACGAGTCTTTGTTGGTATGCGGATTCGATCATCACAATTTTTAGAAAATCTGATGAGTTTGGAAATGAGAGAAGGCTCGATTGTATTTGAATATATGCCTGCCGAGCGCACGTAAACTCGAACCCAGATCAGTTGCACTTCGCCAATTCATAAAATAAAAGAAGAAAGACAATAGAATGTTTAGATATGCGTCTAGGGAAAAGTAGTAAATGCTGCTGAGGTGTCTATAAATCCATAAAATTCAAAAGTCGGCAGAAACATGCATTCAATTGTTCGATTTTGCATAAATATAAAAGGAAAGATGGCAGGTAGAGTTTATGGATTTCTGCTCAAGTTATTTCAAGGTTACAACCGCAATCATGATGATTATGGTGAGTTAAAATGTTTTAAATATTCGGTATAATAATTTGGTATAATTAATTATTACTAAAATCCCCGTTGATTTCTGTAATTAATAATTTTAGTCATTGTGGAAAATAGAATAATTTTACCTAAAGTTTTTGAGTGGGCAACGCATATATTTTCCCCAGTGGACCACCGTATCTTCTTCAGAATTTGATGTTGAATTCATATGAGTTATCACTTAAGCTGCAACTAGCCAATCTCGAAAAATAGATGTTTCAAGTAAACTGAACATTTTCTGAACCAAAAGTAAAAATTCTTAGTTCATTCACCTTCACAATACTGAATTTACATATATCACTCCTAATTTCAGCCCCATCAATAGTTGATCCTGAGAAATAGATGTTTTAAGAAAAAATATGTAACAAAAATAGCCTGGTAAATGTTTTTGCCTTCAACAAAACGTTTCACGTAAACTATTTTGCCAACAACAAGTCTTTGGCTGTAGCAGCTGCAGATATGCCCCAAAATGCATACAATTAAATATATTACTTTCCTTATATACGTAATGTATAAGGAAAGTACTCTAAAAACTATAAACAACTTTAATTTTTAAAGAAGAAAACAATTAATAAAAGGAGCCAAAATAAAAGCTATTAAGGTAAGGAAAATATTGGGAATATCAACTACCTCGTGAATTTTAAAGATGGCCCACTATGGAATGCAACACTTATAGAACAGAGAATCCTAAATAAATGTAAAATGGATAAAAAGAAAAATAAGAAAATAATTTTAACAAATAAGCAAGCCACCTGAAACTGTCTAGATATATAATACACTTTCTAAAATTATTAATATTAAAATGCAACCTAATACCTTGGATGTATCCTTAAATTGACTATCCCTGTCCATCTTATCCTGTCTGTACTGTTTGATGCAGACCGTCAGACCTACCAGAAGGTGTAAGGTATCTGTTTGAACGGCCAGAACAGTGCCACCCAATTTAGACCGGAACCCAGTGGGGAAGGCATCCACAGGGATCGTACCGTCCTTACCCTATCACCAACCTCTTGGAAGGACTAACGGACCCGCATATTTAACGTGCCTGTACTATCCAATCTGCCTTGTGAACAATTCTCTAATGCATTGCATTTATGGAGAAATACACCGGTTTTGAATTTTATTTCAGATGATCTTTCCCCTGCTGATGGCCGTCGTAACCGCCCAGTTCTTTCCTGTCCCATGGTATGGCCCATCCTCATCATTCGATGAGGACTATGCTGCATCCCTAGGTAACGCCCCGGTCGGACTTTACGACAAGAAACATTATGGCGAACCCAATGGACCTTACGGTTCAAACACGGGTAACACAGAAGTGGCCGGAGCCTCCCTCGGTGGAGCTAAAGTTGGATTGTACGGCAAAGATCATCAACAGGGTCAAGCACCCGGAGGGTACCCTATTCCATACTCTTATGGGAGGCCAGTTAGACCCTACATAAGAGGAGATCCTTTTGATCCTTTTTACAGACGGGTATAATAACAATGGTAAGTGTAACAAAAAGCATTAGGAAATAATCATTTGAAAGATGATCTGACTCTGACTTAACTTGATCTTTAAATCAAAGCCTTAACTAAATCTTGCCTACACTTTTTCTTGTTATGAAAGTCTATATGTTAGTGGGGAAGAGAACGTCGTGGTCTAGGAGAAAGAGACTACGCCCACGAAAGCCCTCTCCAAACATGAGAAGAACCAACTTCATTTTGCTACCCATTGTCGAAACAGCCTGATAGTTATAAAGACTTCACCATTAGAATGAAGATAAATTTTGTCGATATATCCATTCGCTGGTTTGATTTAGGAAAAAGGGGCTATTTATTTTAAGGAAGATTGTTTGGTGATGTGTATTGTTTCTATTTATTTTGCTTTACATGTGTCAATATATGACTGGGTATAGGAAGTCATCTGAAGGTAAATTTATTTTAGGGTGATTTTCAAAATGACCGCCTGTTTGATGTCCCAAACTTTGAACCCATATTTCATGCTAATAAATTTTTTTTATATACTTTTAGAATATATATTGGTACCATTAGTTTATAATTAATAAAATGCACTCATTAAAGTGTTTATGTTTTAAAAATATTAGCTATTTTCTATTATTTTTAATTTTCAAGTAATAAATTTGCATGTACCAATTCAAATAACCACACTTTAGGAAGTCTTCTGTTATGCTTTCAAACTAGATTAGCTTTTGTATATGAATTCAAAAATATAGTTTTACATTTTAATTAACAAAATTCAAAGTGATTCCTTTAAAATATAATTATTAATATTTTAAAATTTAAATTTAATATGTGTCCCTTGTACATCTCATGAGTGTTACCCCAGGAGTGTTACTACTATTATTTTAAATAGGATTTGATTTCTGCAGTTGGTAACAAAGCGAATTAAAGCTATATTGTTCCTTCTTATTAAGTAATAACAGCATACCCGTTCTTCGTACGGAGTATATAATATAAAAAAACTTATAATTCGCAATCATGTGCAAATTCTGTTACAATATTAAATTTATTGCTCCTAAAGAGAAATTTAAAAATATCTGTTCTCACTATGCAAATTATCTTCACGGGCAGATCTGAAGAATAAAATATCCTGGCACTTTTTGTAAGCAAATTTACAAAGAAAGGAAATGAATCAATATATGCAACCCCGTACTACTTATATTGCCGCAGATTAGAAAATATGCCAGTGTGTTAGTAGAAGATTACCTGTATTACAATATGAGTCTCAAAAATCTTTGCCAAATAAAAGAGATGACGTAATAAATTGAAAATATCAATAATCCCCGTACTCTTTATACCAGAAGGTCATAATTGATTCTAATAAATGCCAATATATATCAAAACATATGCTAATATACCTGTACTAGTTATATTCTCGTAGATTAGAAGATATTCCCGTGTATTTGTAGAAGATTACTCGTACAACTTACAATGTGTGAGTTTAAACAATTTTTCTCATAATAAAACAATTGCATAATAACTTGAAAATATCAGTAATCCCTGAATTAATAATCCCGAAAATATCAATAATAATAACGTTTAAACTTGAAGGCCGTAATTGATATTATCCAGTCAAAAATGCTAGAAAAATCAAATCGTTCTTTCCTAAAATATATTTTTATATCCATTTATTTATTATTCAAATCGAAAAACTAATAATTAAAATTACTAGAAAGATTTAATTTAATTACGTTTCTGAGCAACACGATATAAGATGGAATCTTCCTCATAAACTGCGAAATTAAATAACCATTTTGATTTCTTTATACTTTTCATTGTTCAATAAAAGCTTGTGAGAAATAAACCATGGAGATAGATTTCCCCTTTAAATCATGTTTCAAACAATTCATGTTTTCAGGCAGTGACTAATTATCGCAAATACTCTCCCATCAAACTCAGAGATAAAGTTTTAATTCACTTTCAAACGATTTTCAAGCTTTTCGTTTGGATAAACCACGGAGTTAGAGAGTAGAATTCCTAGGAAAAGTTTCGTTTTTCATTAATATCTCGACAACTCCTGGTCTTAAATACTCGAAACTTGGGCTAAATTTACGGAGGGCTATTTTAAGGCTATCCACAAAATTTTATCAAATTCGATTCAGCCGTTCTCCCGTGATGATGAGATAAACGAAAATTTCGTTTTTTACTAATATCTCGAGAACCACTGATATCGTAGAAACTCCAAACATAGACTAAATTTTAAGTGGGACTATTTCCAGGCTACCCACAAAATTTCATCAAATTCGGTTCAGCCGTTCTCCCGGGATGACGGTACAAGCAGACAGACAGATTTTCAATTTTATTTATATAGATAAAAAAAGATTACAAAAAATTAATAACAGAGTATAATTTTATTTATAATCTAAATCACATTTTTATGTGATGTAAAGCTAAAAAAGGCAATTCATTTGAATATCACCCTTTAATATATTGACGATTTGCTAGAAAATCGGCGTTTCTCAAACATCGTTGATTTAGGTCACTTTCATCGGCATTCATATTCGTCACTCGACTGTTGCCAACTTAAAGAATAAAACTTTTAATGGAATTTTTACGACATATTTTAAAAGATTATTGTAGAAGAAAACCTGTGGGGTGTCCTATCACATACATATATGGACCACAAGTTGGATCCTACGTAAGACCGTCGGTCTCTGGGTTCAAATTTCCTTATGTAGTTGGATAGATAACGGTGAGTGTTGATAAGTTGATAATGAAAAGTGAAACAGTTACTGGAATCTTGAACACCAATATTGCGGTTAAAATTTCTCGATATTTTAATAAGGTATTGATAAAACAAAAATATTGGCATTGCCGTTTCTACTTTCTCATACGTAGTATTGAGAAATTATTGTTTTCATGAAAATTTTCAATTTCGAGATTTTGATGCCACTACATGTTTTAGGACCCCCTGAACACATTTTGACTATTTTTGGAGTGATGTCCGTCTGTCTGTCTGTACGCCTGTGGTCAATTTCTTGTGCACACGGCAGAGACCACACATTTTAATGGATTTTCACGAAACTTTATATCCGGCTTTATTATCAAAAAATCTAGAACTAGATAAAAAAAGTTTCAAACTTTAAATTTTTTTCGAAATTATATATTTCTTTAACATGACAGCATAGGACAAAATTTAACATAACCATACATAAAAGAGTTTATTTATGGCTCAATGATTATGATGCCTAATAGTTTCAATCATTGTTGTGAAAAATAGCCGCGATATACATTTTCTGTTCGTGACGTCATTAGACCTCTTAGGGAGCAAGTTACCAACTAAAGGGGTACAATGTCATGTATGTTACCAATCGAAAGATTTTTTCAAGCCATTTAAAGTAAAGGGTTACAGGCTATAGCTGTAAACATTTATTCCCACGATACTGACTTTTCAAATTTTTTCAAGTAAAATTTAAAAAAAAAAATGAATTATGATATGAGAAAGTGGAGTTGAGACACACTCCAGCCCAGCTAACTTTTTTTTACTTTTCCATTAATTCTAATTTTGAGAAAGACTGTTCTATAGAACACTTATTGTATGCTTATAGATACTTATTGTATATATACAATATAGCATGAGAACAACAATTTTTTACTGATTTACTTCTTAAAGTTTTGATTTAATAATTTACGTATGTAAATGTGGATTTACATATGTGGATTTAAGTATGTAAGGCTGATGTATGTCATTGATTTCTACGTCTTTAGCTTAATAATACAAAAAATTCTTTTTTCAAAAATGTTCTGTGCTGGACCGCATATTTATTATTCTCAAATTTTCATTATTTTTAAGTTCGTTATGGAAAGTAGGAATTAATGTCACCCATTGTTTTAGTTTGTTCTGGAACCCTTTTTACTTTCCCTGCAATACATGGTAATGTATAGGGAAAGCATTGGAATCATGTCGAAAATCGCAACTCGAGTTTTCGACGGATCTACACGTTTCGAGACCTCTAGAATACGAAAAAACCATTTTTAGCGTGACGTCTGTGTGTGTGTCTGTCTGTGTGTCTGTGTGTCTGTCTGTCTGTGTGTCTGTCTGTGCAGATTCTGTATCCACTCTAACTAAAAAACTAATGGACCGAATCTCACTAAATTTTGTAAGTAAGTCACTTGTGGGCGGAGCTAGTGCTGATTAGTTTTGGGTACGAGTCGGAATAAAAGAACCCGCCTTTTTTTGCGAAATGGCCCGCAAAAGCTTGTATCCACTCTAGCTGAAAAACTAATGGACCGAATTTCACAAAATTTGGTAGATAAGTCGCTTGTAGGCCACCCTGGTGCTGATTAGATTTTGGTATAATTCCAATAAAAATAACCTGCCTTTTTTTACAAAATGGCCCGCAAAAATCCTCAAAATCTAAACTTAAGAACTACGTATGCTCAAATATAGCCATTAAATGCTTGTTTAATACGTAATTTTTAGCGAAGAAAAAAATAAGACCAACCCCATTACACTAGGACTAGCCGTTCTCGAGATATTTTAGTTTTTCTTATTTTTCCTACATCATTTTTGAAAATAAGTCCAGTTTTCAAATGAGAATGAAAATTGAATTAAAAATGAATTAAATTTAATTTAAATAAATAGAACGTGAATATAAGTCTGCAGGGAAAGTTATGTGCTGCCCACATCAGATTTTTACTTTCCCTGCAATACATGGTAATGTATAGGGAAAGTATTGGAATCATGTCGAAAATCGCAACTCGAGTTTTCGACGGATCTACACGTTTCAAGACCTCTAGAATACGAAAAAACCATTTTTAGCGTGACGTCTGTGTGTGTGTCTGTCTGTGTATCTGTCTGTGTGTCTGTGTGTCTGTGCAGATTTTGTATCCACTCTAACTAAAAAACTAATGGACCGAATTTCACAAAATTTGGTAGGTAAGTCACTTGTAAGAAAGTCTAGTGCTGATTAGTTTTGGGTACGATTTGGAATAAAAGAACCCGCCTATTTTTGCGAAATGGTTCGCAAAAGCTTATATCCACTCTAACTGAAAAACTACCGGACTGAATTTCACAAAATTCGGTAGATGAGTCACTTGTAGGTTACCCTGGTGCTGATTAGATTTTGGTACGATTCGGAAAAAAATAACCTGCCTTTTTTGCAAAATGGCCCGCAAAAATCGTCAAAATCTAAACTAAAGAACTAGGCATACTCAAAAATATCCATTAAATGCTCGTTTAATACGTAATTTTTAACGACAAAAAAAATAAGACCAACCCCATTACACTAGGACTAGCCGTTCTCGAGATATTTTAGTTTGTCGTACTTTCCCTACGCCACCTTTGAAAATAAGCCCGGTTACCGAATGAGAACGAAAATTGAATTAAAAGTGAAATAAATTTAATTAAAATAAAGAGAACGTGAATATAAGTCTGCAGGGAAAGTCATGTGCTGCTCACATCAGATCTTTAACTTCCCTGCAATACATGATAATGTATAAGAAAGTATTGGAGCCATGTCGAAAACCGCAACTCTGTGTGATCTACACATTTTGGGACCTCTAGAATACGATAGAACAAAATTTGGCTGAACGTTTGTGAGTGCGTGTCTGTCTGGGCAATGTATGTTTCCACTCTAACTCAAAAAACTAGTTGATCAAATTTCGTAAAATTTTATTGGTAAGACACTTGTGTATTACCGTGGTGCTAATTAGATTTTGGTACAATTCGGAATAAAAGAACTGCCATTTTTTGTGAAATGGCTCACAAAAGACGTATGTATCCTCTATAGTTAGAACACTAATAGACCAAATTTCCCAAAATTTTGTATATTAGTCAATTGTGGGTGACTCTGCTGTTGATTACCTTTTGGTACGATTCGGAAGAAAAGAACCTGCTTTTATTTGCGAAATGACTCGCAAAAGTGGGCAAAATGCAAATTAAAATACTATGTATGCTCGAATATATTAATCAAATTCTTGTTTTATACGTAGTTTTTGCCGATGAAAATAATAAGACCAACCCTATTTCTCTGATTAGCCGTTCTCGAGATATTGTATTTTTTTCACATTTTTGCGACGCCGTCTTTGAAAATACTTCTATTTACTAAATAAAAGCGAGAATTGAAAAGTTCAAATTTAGTGTAATTTCAAATAAATATGTTTACTATTTTGTACAAATGAATTCAATTTAATTAATTGTTGAAGAAACTGTATAAATTTTTAATAAACTTTGTAATAAAATTGTTATTAATTTGTATAAAATTTGAAGTATAAAATATGAAAAATCGTCTGCTATAACTGTAAATCAAAATATCTCGAAAACGGTATGTTTGTACACACATAGAGTTACTTAATACACAATACTTACCTGGCACTGGGGATAGCCTTGATCAACAACACATAGAGTTACATAATTAAGAAAATATAGGATTTTTTTCTTCCGCAGAGAATGGTAAAAAAAAAAAAAAAACTAATTTTGTGTGTTTATGTTGTTCTTCAATTATATCCGAAAGTATAATTCGAGATTTATATATTTTAATAATTTATTAAAATTGTAATAATTTATTCTAGTAATTGAGTAATATTTTTTACACACGGTCTTGTTTAGGTTGGTTTCTTTGTTTCTTTGATTAGGTGAAATCTTGAAACCCATTTTTGATCCACTTCTACCCAGCCGATTTTCTTGAAGTTCCATACATATACATATTTGCGATGACAATGCAACATTTCATCAAAATTGATCTGAACCGGATCTGATCCCCGGATATATTTGATCTGATCCCCGGATTCTGACCCCACCCTGGAATCTTGCCCAGATTGGTCCGCAAAAATCCCTTTGTTGTAAAATAGTTTATATATATATATATATATATATATATATATATATATATATATACGGGGTGTCCCAAAAACATTGGCATCGGCTTTTATTCCTTAAATATTGATCTTAGACATATATAATAAATTACAAAGTTGCGTAAAAAAAGGTACAGAATTTTATGAAATCGATAAAAATTTTCAGGGGATTAAATTTGAAGAAATATAAAATTTAAATTTTTATATGGCCTCAGAATGAAAAACATTTCCTATGAGTAAAATGTGTCCCATACACTAATAAGGTGATGTACAGAATTTCAGCATGTTATCATAAAAAGTCCCAGAGATATGTTTAAACAAAGTTGGTGAGGGATTAATCACAAACTAAAATGTAAATATTTACAGCAAGAGTGCAAATGACGCAACGTAGAAATGTATTATAGGCAAATAATATCTGCCTCTTATCCTTAATGCATCTTTGACATGGATGGAAAACATTTTGAACAAGTTTTGTAATCTTTGTGTAAAGTTGTTATTTCTACACAGTGTAGACACTTTTGTACTAATAAATAGCAAAATTATTATTTATTTATGCAATCATTGTTTTCTTTCGCAATTTGTGTATGACCCCCTGAAACGCGATCTGCCGACATAATTTTTCTCCTCTGAGAACCTATGTCAATGCATCGAAAAGTGGTTTAAGTCAGCATTTTTGTCTTTTCATATCTCTGGGACTTTTTATGATAAAATGCCGAAATTTTGTACATCACCTAATTGGTATATGGGGCATATTTTACTCATTGGAAATGTTTTTTGTTCGGGGGCCGCATAAAAATTTAAATTTTGTATTTTTTTTTTTTAATTTCCTTGAAAATTTTAATCGATTTGATAAAATTCTGTACCTTCTTTTACGCAACTTTGTAATTTATTATATATGTCTAAGATCAATATTTAAGGAATAAAAGCAGAGGTCAATGGTTTTGGGACACCCTGTATATATATATATAAACAGTAGAAGTGTTAAGGTAGAAATGACATATATAAGAATGACGGATTGTTAAATCAAAATTGTCAAAGAAAAGTTTAAATGAACTGATTATAATCATTTTTATATAAATGATTTCTATTATATCACTTATATTGGTCCTTCAAATTCTGTTAATGTCCAAAAACAATTAATGTATGTGCGCCCCACGGTTACATTTTAGTCGCATATGATTAAGAATATTATCTATAGTTAATTTTTTTTTTAATTTTCTGTGCTGTTTACTAAACCAGTATAACTTAAAATAATTTTTCGTAATATTTTGGAATACTTAAATATGAAACAGTTTTTGATAGTCAGAACTTTCTCAAGTATGTAGGTGTCCCATTGACTGACAACTAGCTAGTTGGTCGGTTGCGAAGCGTGATAAAATTTATTTAAAAATTGCAATTTAATTTTTCAAGAGCATTAGTTTCCCTGCTTTGTCAGGCTTAAATACTAATCCAATGTTTTTCAAACCATTTTGCTGGCGGAACCCTAAACCGAGAAAACGTACAGTGTGGGCCAAATTACGGCATACGAAATTTGACGCGTTTTTATTTTTGAAAATTTATACGAAAGTATCACGTTGAAGAGCCTCTAGATGACTGTTGTAGCGATCGAGAGTCGCCAGGCCCGAACTCGGGGCCTCGTGCTTGCAAGACCGACATCATAAGGATAGAGCAAAAGCTCCGAACTTATAATTCGGGTACAGGTTCCAAGCATCTTCGATGGATGTCTTTTGGCAGCAGCAGAGTCGGCTGCCACACACTCCCCCCCCCCCCCTGATGAGATGCCCGGGTCGATTTTCGGTGAGGAGGGGGCCATTCCAGAAAACCCCCGCGTGTCCCCTTCCGAAACTCAGTTGAGGGGCTGAATGGTCGAGAGGCGTGTCACCTCGGGCGTGACGTCAGTCGTGGTCAAGCAGGAAGGGAGTGGGGGCGCCTCAGGTTCAGCGTGGTGCTGCCATCTCGTGTTGAGAGGTGAGATCGCTGGAGACAGGAGTTTTTTTTCATGCTCGTTTGTCCAAGGTAACCATTTGTAGAGATTGAGAGTCGCCAGGCCCGAACTCGGGACCTCGTGCTTACAAGACCGACATTATAAGGTTAGAGCAAAAGCTAGCTTCTCCTCCGAACTTATAATTCGGATACAGGTTCCAAGCATCTTCGATGGGTGTCTTTTGACAGCAGCAGAGTCGGCTGCCACACTGTCGTGGAACCCCAAATTTCCACGGGACACAGTTTGGAAAACACTGTGCTAGTATAATATGAGTTTATTGGGTATTTGCTTTCAAATTTGACCTCTTTTGCAATTTTTTAACTGAATTGCACAAAATTACATATATTTCTTTTAAATATATGTTTTCCTTTCAGATTACTTATGCAATGGCACAAAGAGGATAATACTATGAAAATGGCCTTGTTGAAACTGTCTACGGAATTGGATATTAGTTTAAAGAACATCACATGCAACCATCCATCATAATGAATTCTTGCTGACAAAGAACAGCAATACCTGTTGAAAATTACTTAATGTTTGCATAACACTGATGTGACAGTCAAATGTAAATTTTCGTGTTCGAACTTCATTAATAAAGTGTAACGCCGTCCACTGGAGTCTCATATTTTGTGTTCGGGGCTGAACGGGCTATCGGGACAATCTGCTGAAACCAGTTAGGTGTCAGAGAGAATCCTACTCCACAGCATCGTGGCGTGAAGCTCTATCAGAAGTCTTAGTAGGGGGGGTGAGGTGAATTTTACACATAAATACAGAATTAAATACACTACTACCACTAACCACTAGTGCCTTCCAGCTCAGCCTATGAGTTTGTGTAGTGGGATCCAATTGGATCTACGTACATTGCGTTTACCTAATTAAAGAGTCAATTTTTTGTGGCCACTTAACACATTTATTAAAAGACACATGAAATTCAATTTGACACTAATAATGAAATACACCATTACAATTACTTCAATTCTACCCAGCTTGACCTCGGGGTGTACGTTTTTCAATTAATTTATATTTTTCAAAATTTACAGAAATTTGCATTTGATTACTTTCAAAATTTGTTCAGTGGGCAAATATCCCTTAAAGCTTAAAGTTAACATTAACACTGACGATTACACCAATTCAGAGCAACACATATATATATACCATTTAAAATTAAAGATAAACCACAATACCTTTATACAGAAATATATGGCACTCACTGCAGATGGCTGCTGGTAACAATGTCTCTGTACTATGGAAGTGGATGGTAATTCACTACTCTGGATTTCAGTTCAGTAATAGAAATTTCGTATAAGCGATCCCAGTCAGTAAGATCACACCGGTTGAGGCGAAGACAGGGAACGATGTCTCAAACAGGGATCATCCTGGAGATGGGCACACAGTCCACTTCACTCTCCTCCTCCTAACGTCGGGTTTGGCCCAGCGATTCCAATGAACATGCGTGCAGACCGCTGCCGGTAGGTCATTTCCCGCCTAAGTAAAAGTCACCTCCTACGGACAGCACTGATTCCAGTAGATGTCACCCAGTTGACGCGTGTCATGCACTGTGTTGGGTTATACTTTTGGATATTTAACAATTTTAGGTATTTTGTTTTTAGTTTTGCTTTTTGTTTAAATGTGTTCAGGGGTCTTATTTACATAGTCATTCTCCTTTAGTTATCCATTTTCCAATTGTTTAGGTTTTTGATATTCTTCTGTTCCAAATAGGTTCTTTTCCATAGGTTTTGTGTTAAAAACGGCGAAAGTTCGTTCTTTTTAGGTTTTAGCAATTTAAATTTATTTAAATTGGCTAATTTGTGATTCCATTTATTGCCCTTTTTATTCCCTTTAATTTGATTCCAAATTTATTGCTCTCTGTTAAAAATTCGTTAATTCATTGCAGTTTTTCGGTTTTATTCTATTTTCAGCATTTTAAATATTTCAGAATCGTCCATATTTAAATTATTGCCGAATTCGTATATTTCCAAATCGTTTCACTTCATTTCCTTTTAATTTTCGTCTGCTTTGAAATTCCATTTCTCTTCTTTAAAGTTTCGAGTTTTTAATTGGTTGATCGTAATATTAAAATCGTCTGTCATTAATTATTTTATCGTTCATCGATAATTTTGTTGACAGTCTGTGGCAGCGATGTTTGGCAGTATATAAGCAAAATCGCGCGTTTTTTTGCTCTCTTCTGTTTATTGATTGGAACCCAAGATGTGATCTGTTAAAGTTGTTGTTTTCAGCGCTTCGGCGCGAGCCGTAGTTCGAATCCGGCGAGCGCTCTGAGGAACGAAAGTTCTTTTTTTTTATTCCCGGCCCAGTAATTGTGCTCTGTTTATTTATTATTCGAGTTTTAATCTAAACATTCAAGAGCTGTTGAAAATGTTACGTCTGATGGCAGAGAATTGTTGTGTCTATAAAGACTGGATGTTTTGATTTCTTGCCTCTTCAGTCATTTAATTAGTAATCCACCGTGTTCCCAGCTGTTTGCGATGTCGGCCGAGGAGTCTCTACCGGCCAATTAAGAATTTTGTTTATCTTGTCAAGCAGAGTAGCTCTATCTATGATGGATGGAATGCACATTTCCGAAAATTTAAGACGGACATATGGTCTGTATTCTGTTTTGATGCCAAAAGTCAGCTACCACTGTTTGGAAGAAATCGCTTAATTCCATCGTTACTAAACATCCTGTTTGGGAATATCCCCTTGGAAAAAAGGATCCGGTTAAGGATTTTCCTCTCTAGAGATGGACATAATTCTCCTTTGCTGTGTTCTGCGTTTCAAGAGGTGTTCCTTGGGATCTTTGGTGACCTTTCCCTGTGAAGTTCCTTCCTGCTGATCCTTGCAGTTCCTTGGAGCATTTGGTGAAACCTTTGCTAATTATATCTCTCAATAGTTAAAATATGTTTATATTCCAATTGTTTTCAGTTTAATTGTGTTAGTAGAATAAGACCCCTTTAGACTTATATATTTTAGGTCACCTGAACCTGAGGTTAAGTTTAACTTTTGTTCTAAATTTCCCTTTTGGCTAACTTATGTTCTTTTTATTCCAAATTTTAGTTTTGATAAATAGTTGTATAAGTTTAATATTGTTAACTTTAAAATTTAATATTCTAACGTTTTTTCTACCACTATACGACCGGCCATTCTATTTATTTATTTAAGTTGTTTATTAGATTTGTTAGTTAATGAGATGTAAAATGTTTTGAAAATTATTTTAAAAATGAAGTTTAAAATTTTAATAAACGTTAGATTTTGAAAACCTAAAATCTGTGTTCTCTCTCTCTTTTACTTTAATGCATGTTTTTTATATTTTTAGGAAAGTTCCATTTAATTACATGTAGAGTACATATTTGTACACTTAGGGTAACTGGTCAATAGGTCCACATTCAGTTTATTTAAGAATTCAGAATTATTTCTAGAATGTTTTCAGGTTTGAGGAACTTTAGAACTTTTTCAGAGTGTATTTTAGAAGCACTTTCAGATGAATTTCAGATGACTTTTAGGTTTTAAGAACCTTGAGTAAGAACTTTCAGGAATTTAGAATGTTTTGAATCATTTAGAATGTTTTTAGTATATCAAAATTACAATTTTGATAAATTCCTGAAAGTTCTTACTCAAGGTTCTTAAAACCTAAAAGTCATCTGAAATTCATCTGAAAGTGCTTCTAAAATACACTCTGAAAAAGTTCTAAAGTTCCTCAAACCTGAAAACATTCTAGAAATAATTCTGAATTCTTAAATAAACTGAATGTGGACCTATTGACCAGTTACCCTAAGTGTACAAATATGTACTCTACATGTAATTAAATGGAACTTTCCTAAAAATATAAAAAACATGCATTAAAGTAAAAGAGAGAGAGAACACAGATTTTAGGTTTTCAAAATCTAACGTTTATTAAAATTTTAAACTTCATTTTTAAAATAATTTTCAAAACATTTTACATCTCATTAACTAACAAATCTAATAAACAACTTAAATAAATAAATAGAATGGCCGGTCGTATAGTGGTAGAAAAAACGTTAGAATATTAAATTTTAAAGTTAACAATATTAAACTTATACAACTATTTATCAAAACTAAAATTTGGAATAAAAAGAACATAAGTTAGCCAAAAGGGAAATTTAGAACAAAAGTTAAACTTAACCTCAGGTTCAGGTGACCTAAAATATATAAGTCTAAAGGGGTCTTATTCTACTAACACAATTAAACTGAAAACAATTGGAATATAAACATATTTTAACTATTGAGAGATATAATTAGCAAAGGTTTCACCAAATGCTCCAAGGAACTGCAAGGATCAGCAGGAAGGAACTTCACAGGGAAAGGTCACCAAAGATCCCAAGGAACACCTCTTGAAACGCAGAACACAGCAAAGGAGAATTATGTCCATCTCTAGAGAGGAAAATCCTTAACCGGATCCTTTTTTCCAAGGGGATATTCCCAAACAGGATGTTTAGTAACGATGGAATTAAGCGATTTCTTCCAAACAGTGGTAGCTGACTTTTGGCATCAAAACAGAATACAGACCATATGTCCGTCTTAAATTTTCGGAAATGTGCATTCCATCCATCATAGATAGAGCTACTCTGCTTGACAAGATAAACAAAATTCTTAATTGGCCGGTAGAGACTCCTCGGCCGACATCGCAAACAGCTGGGAACACGGTGGATTACTAATTAAATGACTGAAGAGGCAAGAAATCAAAACATCCAGTCTTTATAGACACAACAATTCTCTGCCATCAGACGTAACATTTTCAACAGCTCTTGAATGTTTAGATTAAAACTCGAATAATAAATAAACAGAGCACAATTACTGGGCCGGGAATAAAAAAAAAGAACTTTCGTTCCTCAGAGCGCTCGCCGGATTCGAACTACGGCTCGCGCCGAAGCGCTGAAAACAACAACTTTAACAGATCACATCTTGGGTTCCAATCAATAAACAGAAGAGAGCAAAAAAACGCGCGATTTTGCTTATATACTGCCAAACATCGCTGCCACAGACTGTCAACAAAATTATCGATGAACGATAAAATAATTAATGACAGACGATTTTAATATTACGATCAACCAATTAAAAACTCGAAACTTTAAAGAAGAGAAATGGAATTTCAAAGCAGACGAAAATTAAAAGGAAATGAAGTGAAACGATTTGGAAATATACGAATTCGGCAATAATTTAAATATGGACGATTCTGAAATATTTAAAATGCTGAAAATAGAATAAAACCGAAAAACTGCAATGAATTAACGAATTTTTAACAGAGAGCAATAAATTTGGAATCAAATTAAAGGGAATAAAAAGGGCAATAAATGGAATCACAAATTAGCCAATTTAAATAAATTTAAATTGCTAAAACCTAAAAAGAACGAACTTTCGCCGTTTTTAACACAAAACCTATGGAAAAGAACCTATTTGGAACAGAAGAATATCAAAAACCTAAACAATTGGAAAATGGATAACTAAAGGAGAATGACTATGTAAATAAGACCCCTGAACACATTTAAACAAAAAGCAAAACTAAAAACAAAATACCTAAAATTGTTAAATATCCAAAAGTATAACCCAACAACTCCTTCGAACGTCCCAAAAAAAATTTTTCATTTGAAAAATGAAAAATTTTAGCTAACACATGACAAAATTCCGCGAAACGAAGGAGAGAAAAAAATAATCTAAATCTCAACTACAGCTGTAACATGAGCCATAAAAATCACATAAAAATCAAATTCCTTATAAATAAATCAATAATCAAATAATCACTTCACTAAACACTTTCATAATAACAATTATCATATTTCTCAACATTTCGTCTAAACTCTTAAACATACATATAGATTCAATATTAAATACTTCAACTTCATTGTAACTCTATATTATGAAAAGTTCATCAATTCATTTTTAAATGCTCCAACAAATATGCTTTAACATGCTTTATGTGTCATGCACTGCATAGGAGCCCAAGATTGACGCCCCGCAAAACTTCGTCCTTGCAATACCACAGTTGCTACGGCCTGGATGTAGTTAAGGGTGCAAAGAGTCCCACACTACGATGTTTGTAGTTAGAGCTGTGTTATACTGCAAAACAAAAGTGGCTACTTTCTCACTGCTTCGATGTTCGCCACCGCCCGAAGAAGGCGCGCTCGCTCTGATTCGGCTCTGGCTCGTTTTTGGCTACAAACCGCCGCAACTGAGCTTGTTGAATGGACGCCCCTGACCACGAGCTACGCCTGAGTGTGCTTTTCGCACAACCGGATACACGACGTCGGTTCCTTGCTGTATGCATTGGCAGCCCTAGATAGGGGCCGCGGATACCGTGCCTGAAGATGCTTCAAAATGCATACCGGATCGGGCTTCACAAAAACAAGTGCCACGCACTTGGAGAGCTATTCTTTAGAGATCAGAAAGGCATCTGAATTTCAGACTTTTACAAAGTTCCTCCAGAATTTTAAACGAGAGGAACGAAAATTTTAGGGCAGAAGTCCCCCGCTTCCCATTCGAAGTTTTTCCGAAGAGCAATAAAACAAGCGGTTCAATTTTGCTCCACACCATTGGTTTGCGAAGAAGCGTTCATTTTCTATGCGTTCCACTAACATCCGAGAACCGGAGGGCTTTCTACATACCTGATGGTTCCATGTCGGGGCCACGAAGAGAGCCACACCTGACAGGGGCTATAAATTTTCAGAGACTTGTAGCTCTAACTTTGACATTTTGTTACAAATAATTTACCGAATATTTACAACCCATGTCAAATGCGCATACAAACCAAGGCGCCACCAAGTCCCATTTCGCTTGTGCAGAGGTATCGCTATATACTACAAAACCATTATACACATTTCAAGTAACGTTACACCTGCCCCTTTTCATCCCTGGGCTAAGTACAAAAATGTGGAAATGCATCATAACAGGGGGTTCGTCCACTTTGGTCGATTCTGTCCTGTAAATTCCTCATCTCTTTGATTGCTAAATTTTTTTAATGATTTGGCATCTCGGTATATGTAAGCACTCATTGCGGTTTATTTATGCAGGACAAGTCATCTTCATATTTGATGGCGTTCTCAGCTAAAACCATTCAGTTCAAACTTTTTGTGACGGCAAAGGTGACAAAGATCGGATAAGCAAGGTTTTTGAGCGATTGTAGATTTTATATTATTCTATGACGAATTATTGGAATTCGCGCCATTTTGCACAGGCCGGATCCTCGAGACGAAGGAGCAAGCTCCTTGCTACATAATTGTAGACTTTTTTAGCATCGAGTGAGATAGAATTTTTTTCGCATTCTTCCGTCTTGAAAACAGAGGGGGGGGGGTCCAGTATCGCATGGCCATTGTCCAAAGGGGTCGCTTCCATTCTTCGTTTTATTTGTCATTTTGCCTTATTTCACGTCATTGTCGTCTGTGCGCTATCTTTTGCGTACGCTTGTAAAATCGGAGTGGAATTGTTTCTTAAAAAAGCCTCTTTGTCAAGGACTGGTGAATCTCCGAATTTCGATTCTGTGATGGGAAAAACTTGGTTTAAAATAGTCATTTTAAAGTAAAGACAATATCTGATCCCATTGGATCACGACAATGGGAATGTCGAGTTGAGCCACACTACAGTTCACGTCATGGAAAGTAAAACAAATATTATAACATTTAAAAATACGCTCAAACTAGCAGTTTAAAATAATGTTAAATTAAAATACTTCGTAAGAAAGAGCGAAAACAGTTCATGCCAGCAAGTATTAACTGGTTTAAAAAAAAACAGTTTCCTTTTATTAACTAGTGTGTGCCCATAAAAAATCATGAAAAACTTTTATGTGTTGTATCCCAAAGAGGTTAGATATATTGAAATCGTACCTCAGACAACATTCAGGAGGGATTAGGTAATTATAGTACCTGGTTCCTAATCCGACTTTAATGGTTTCTTCCTCTCAGAAAGTGAGAAACAATTGAGGAAGATTTAGATTCATGAGGTGAGGAGCTTCTTTGTTAGTATATATAATACTACATGAATAGTTGGTCCTCACCCAGAGGGAGATTCCTATGAGGAGAGACAGCACAGATAAAGTAGGAAATTAATTTGTTAGTTCCCACTCTGAGAGGGTTCAAAGAGCTAGAATCGGTTAATCATTGAGGGGCTCCATTGAGGAGAGATTAGACACATGAGTTGGGGAGTTTCTTTGATAGTCCCCAATCTGAGAGGGTGAAACCATTGAGGAAGGATTACACTACACACATGAAGTGGGGAGTTTCTTTGCTTGTTCACATATGAGGGAGACTAAACCCACTGGCCTCTGGAGATCTTACTCACACTGGAAATTATATTATTTGATTATTAATAGAGCAACCATACAGATAGACAAGCGTCTGTTTGTCCCGTCTTTCTATCCTAAAAAAGGAGATTGTTCTTTAAATGTGTTGAATATTCATGCCTTTCCTAACGAAATACTTTAATTTCAAATATTAAAACAATATTACAGTTTTATGCTGAAATAGGTACATAGATATAGCTATGCAATATATTCATCCACTGGTATGTTGCCGATAAAGGCAACTGCTACAGACTCAATAGAAATTTTGAGCCTCATATTCAAAATAAAGATATTTTCTTTGGAAAATGTTTCCTGCATATTTTCACTTATTTTGTGCACAGATTTACTGAAGTTAAAAAATAATAAATAAAAAGAAAATAAATTAAAAAAAAGAAATGTCTGCATAAAATTACTTCTAACCAAGCTTCTCATAAAATAACCATTTAACGTCAGGGTTGTCAGGTTTTTTTTGGTTTTTTTTTTAAGAACAGGTAGAAACCAAGGATCCAATGGGCGAATATTTATGACTATATTTAAAACTTTAATGTAGCATTTAGGACTATTTTTAAAACTATAATATAGCATTTAGGACTATTATATTTAAGTTGTTATTGTCATTTTAATTGACTTAAAATTCATAAGTATTAATTACTTTTATAAAAATAATAAAAATTTATTTAAAACAATGTTAAACATAAACCGAATAGGGCAAACCAGTTTCAAAAGAGAAAAAACAGCCTTCTGCATCAGGATAAGCAAGAAGTGCAGCCTTTACTCGTCAGATTTTAAATCGGTAATTGAATTACCACTCCTTTCTAAATTATACAAATACATATGCACAGAATAAGTCATATCTGTTTCAATTTGCAATCACTATACGGTTTTCTAACAAAATTTGGATTCAAGAAACAATTAAGAGAGGCACCTCCTAAACTACAAATTAAATTTTATAAATAACATACAGTAACTGTTATAAATTGCTGTACAACACCCTTACAGGAACCAGAAATTTTACGCCTTTCCTTCTTTCTGCAGACACTTGTAATTTTTATAGGGGGTGTATGAAATGTCACTTGCTTTAAAATATTACTTTCTCTGCATTCACCAGTATAGAGAAAATATTGTGACAGGGAAAGTATATTCTTTCTCTTAATCTGAAAGCAAAGGATTGCCAAAAGAACGTTATCAAACAAAGTACATACAATAATAAAACACAAATAAGTGGAAATACAAGTTTATGTGTCGAAAACTTGAAGAACGCATAAGAAATCACATTCATGTACCTGTGATTTAAACGTGCCTCTGTATATTGAATACGATTTTGTGATTTAAATGTCTTAATTTGATTTCATCATTTTCTTGTATATGTAATTTGCTTAACTTAAAAACTTAAATAAAAAACCCGTACTTTATATATATATATATATATATATATATATATATATATATATTTATATATATATATATATATATATTTATATATATTTATATATATATATATATATATATATTTATATATATATATATATATATATATATATATATTTATATATATATATATATATATATATATATATATTTATATATATATTTATATATATATATATATATATTTATATATATATATATATATATATATATATTTATTTATATATATATATATATTTATATATATAATATATATATATATATATATATATATATATATATATATATATATATATATATATATATATATATATATATATATATATATATATATATATATATATATATATATATATATATATATATATATATATATATATATATATATATATATATATATATATATATATATATATATATATATATATATATATATATATATATATATATATATATATATATATATATATATATATATATATATATATATATATATATATATATATATATATATATATATATATATATATATATATATATATATATATATATATATATATATATATATATATATATATATATATATATATATTTATATATATTTATATATATATATATATATATATATATATATATATATATATATATATATATATATATATATATATATATATATATATATATATATATATATATATATATATATATATATATATATATATATATATATATATATATATATATATATATATATATATATAAGACAGGGATACAATGAATTTTATTATTGAAGAAAGAAAATAGGATGTAATTAATCCATTCTGTTTTGGATGATACTGACTACTTTTTCAATTTTATGTAATTGCTTATCTGTGCGGTGACGATATATCTCTCAAACACATTGAGCAAATTCAATAAAATTTTGTACGATTATTTCGATCCATGAACGTCAGAGGCGTATTGATTTTAAAAGTAAACTTCCTAATCCCAGGTGAAAGACCTTAATTTTTCGAATATTTTATTTTCAAAAAATAAAAAAGAAGTGTATAAGATTATTATACTATGGGTATAAAGAGAGATTATTACATTAAGGGTATAAAAAGATTATTATGCTAGTGAAAATCTGGGCTTTAGATAGACTCGTGCGTATGAAGTATACTAACTGCAAAAGATATGAAATTGAAACTTAATTTTACAAATAAGTTATGAAATATGAAGTATAAAAACATAATTTCAATATTTTAGAATCCCTAATATATATATATATATATATATATATATATATATATATATATATATATATATAAATATATATATATATATAAATATATATATATATATATATATATATATATATAAATATATATATATATATATATATATATATAAATATATATATATATATATAAATATATATATATATATATAAATATATATATATATATATATATATATATAAATATATATATATATATATAAATATATATATATATATATATATATATATAAATATATATATATATATATAAATATATATATATATATATATATATATATATATATATATATATATATATATAAATATATATATATATATATATATATATAATAATAGAAGTTTGAAAATCCAATGAACGAAAAGTAAGAAGATGTAACACGATAAACCTAACTTTTTAAAAACACCCACAGAATAAAATATAATACAGCAAATCATCAATCAAATGGATTAAAAATACAAAACACTAGCTATCAAGTTACAGAAAATCAACCAAATTAAAAGGTATGGAAACAAAAAAAGAAAAACTTAAACTAAATTCAACTATCTAACTGGCGTACAAAACAAATGTAAAAATCAATTAATCCTCAAGCATATGGAAAAAATAAAAAAATTAATATCGAATCAACAAGTCAATGAAAAATATAATACAAAGGTATGGAATCGAAATAAGTATAACAAACGAAATTAAGCACAAACGCCTTACACGTGGACGAGGCTCTAAGCCTAAATCATGAATTGTTAACCTCTACAAAAATCTAATCATGTCCAAGTTTTTTGTAGAAGCAAACTCAAAAATGTATGTTTCTGAAGAAATAGATAGATTAAATCTATGAACTATTTCTACTTGGACGACATACATAAAGATGGAATAAAAAAGAAAAAATGAATACCTGGAAAAAGCACAGCATGTGTACAGACGATTCATTACAGGGATCGAGGGAACACTGATAGAAGAGACCAGTGTTGCCATTCGTAAAGAAAAAATAAAAAACCATTTACTGTTGCCATTCATAAGAATTGAAAAACTGTGAAGCGAAATGTAAAGAAAAAGTATTAATATACAAAAAGAGCTACTAAAATGAGGGGCAAATAAAGGTAATGCTGAAGTGGGAAGTGAATGGGAAAAAAAAAAAAAAAAAAAAAAAAAAAAAAAAAAAAAAAAAATAAGGAGATGACTGGCTAATATAAGATACTATGAATAGAATTATATGATACTATGGAAAGAATTATAAAAATCCAGCTATTTTAAATTTTTTAACAATACTATTTACTAAATAAGTGGGATATTTATATAAATTACTAGTAATTTTGAGATTATTGATATGCATAGCATGAAATTTTTTATCAGATAATCTATAAATTCTAAAAAGCTGATTGAGTATAATATTTCTAAACAATTGAATCGAATTACAGGAATTAAAAGGTAAGATTTTATTAATATTAAAATTATAAAAGTCTTTTTTATCATATAAATTTGTAACAATTCTATTAGAAGGATCAATAAAAAGATTTAAATCCAAAAAATTAACATTTTTATTAATAGTAGCTTCATTAGGTATTAATTCCAAATTGTCTGGATAGTAATCTATATCTATGAGATAATTTTCTGTATGTACTAAGCAAATCAGATCATCAACATATCTGTAAAAAGTATAATCTATTGAAGTAAATGACATTTCATAATGATAAAGGTATAAATTAGCTAGCATACTGCTACTACAGCCACCCTGTGGAACTCCTGAGACTTGTAAGTATAATTTATTTCCTTGAAAAATATAATTATTGAAAATAACAAAGTGAAGAAGTTTAGGAAAATATATATATATTTATATATATATATATATATTTATATATATATATATATATATATATTTATATATATATATATATTTATATATATATATATATATATATATATATATATATATATATATATATATATATTTATATATATATATATATATATTTATATATATATATATATATTTATATATATATATATATTTATATATATATATATATATATATATATATATATTTATATATATATATATTTATATATATATATATATATATATATATATATATATATATATTTATATATATATATTTATATATATATATATTTATATATATATATATATTTATATATATATATTTATATATATATATATATATATATATATATATATATATATATATATATATTTATATATATATATATATATATATATATATATATATATATATATATATATATATGTATATATTAGGGATTCTAAAATATTGAAATTATGTTTTTATACTTCATATTTCATAACTTATTTGTAAAATTAAGTTTCAATTTCATATCTTTCGCAGTTAGTATACTTCATACGCGCGAGTCTATCTAAAGCCCAGATTTTCACTAGCATAATAATCTTTTTATACCCTTAATGTAATAATCTCTCTTTATACCCATAGTATAATAATCTTATACACTTCTTTTTTATTTTTTGAAAATAAAATATTCGAAAAATTAAGGTCTTTCACCTGGGATTAGGAAGTTTACTTTTAAAATCAATACGCCTCTGACGTTCATGGATCGAAATAATCGTACAAAATTTTATTGAATTTGCTCAATGTGTTTGAGAGATATATCGTCACCGCACAGATAAGCAATTACATAAAATTGAAAAAGTAGTCAGTATCATCCAAAACAGAATGGATTAATTACATCCTATTTTCTTTCTTCAATAATAAAATTCATTGTATCCCTGTCTTTAATGAGATCATGTTCTTTAGTACCCAACTAGGTCTATGAGTTTATTTTCTAAAAGGAATTTTAGTACTAATATTGGAAATTACTGCAATAACTTCGATTAATAGCTTTTACAAACTTTACAACAGATTTCCTAGTGATCTCCATATTTTGTATTCACCTACTAGTGATTTTAAATATCATTTATTGTAAATACTACATATTTTATTTTTTTATATTTTATCTATAAATATTTTGTATTGTATTTTCTCTTGCAAGTTGTCACTGGGACTTTGTCCTGTAGTTTACATTCTAGCAAATAAATAAATAAACATGTTTGGTTCTCGAGTTATTTCCTAAAAGCATGTTTCATCCTTTGGCGGTTCCTGGACGTATACCACAGAAGACAATGACTTGTCATATTTCATGTCACTACAATATTTGGATAATATCTTTGGAATGTGTAAGCGATAGCTCCTAGAAATAATTTTTCTTCATTTCTGGTTGAAAGTATTTATAATATAATTATTTTAATAGCAAATATCTATTTTGTACGAATTTTTTTATTCTAAAACGAATGACACAAATTTTAAAGACAACCGTTCTCGAGATATTCTATGTTTTTCAAATAAATTCATCTAAAAATATGTAAAAATGAACAGTTGTAAGAATCATCAAATAAATGATAACTGGCGAATAATTTGGCGACGTTGGTAGCTAATATGGCAAAATATCGCCTACTTAACGACTTTTTAATGTGATGGCAAATGAACGAACCTGTCGCCAAATTGACACTAAAATTAGAAAAATGACGCCAAATTAATGAATTGATAATTAACGTATAATGGAGTGAGTATATTGCTTCGCAGATGTTAGCAATATTGTCATTTGACAAGTTACATTTTGTAATTTAAATATTCGGAATAACCTATCAATGTCTATCCTTGTACTCGCGCGATTACATTACACTGCGTAAGTGGTTTGTGAATATTTCTTGTATTTGGAGCCAGCCCCTTTTCTATATGAATTTCAGACGCCAACAGCCAACAGCAATATAATAATAGCTGTGCTAACTGCTACTCTCAACTGCTGATTAGCGTTCCAAGTGACTGTGAATAATCTTGTACAGTCCAAACTGCATATTTTCTAGAGTTTCTAGAACATACCTAAAAAACATCTAATTTTCATATTACACATCTTCTCTCAGAATGGAATGTTCTGCATGTCATCTCCTGTGGTGCTACCATCTACATTTAATAGACCGAACTTATTAAATACTAATAGTAGTGCTGCCATCTACATTTAGTAGAGCGAACCTATAAAGGAAATATAATATGCATTGCATGTTGTTATCTGTTGAGAGGATGTTATTATGTTGGATAGATTTTGCTATATTAATACATTTGTACCTAAATAACTATAAGCGACAAGAACATATTTTTTATTCCTGTGTTGTATATTTGCTGATAAAAGTTTTTATTGTCTTCGTATCAATAAATGTACTTTTCAATTTTTTTTCATTCTTTCAGCCCCTCCCTAAGATATTTCGCGCCCCATAGGTAGAGAACCGCTGCATTACGTTATATCATATTACAGGATGATTTCAAACTCTCTGCACAAATTTAAGGGGAGAGAAGAAGTACTATAACAAACATTATTCGTTTATGAATGTATATCCCCAGACAAAACTCTTCCACGTTAGAGGTCGCTGTTGGGTCGACATGGCAATTGGCTATTTTTCGCCATCATCGGTCATAATACAGACTTCATACGTGCAATTTGGATAATTTAATTAATGTCAAAGTGGCTGATATGTAATAAGTGTTGACAATGAAAACGAGGCTCTGTAAGATTATCTGTACAATCTTACAGAAACTTTTCCTCTTGTATTAACATACCGATACGCTAGACCTAGACGTATGTTTGCCGTACTACCCAGATCGTCCGAACAATCCTAAAGTATAATGTACACCCTTTTGCAAAAAAAAAAAAAAAAAAAACCGAAGCACCCCTAAAAAATAATCCGATCATCTCGAAATTTTACATGCAAATTCCTTTATATCAAGTATGCAAATGATTAAATTTGCAAGGCCAATGAGTTTTAACTTCGGTCATATCGCCCGTTTCTACTGCTCAATTAGCATCATATAAAAGAGGCTATAAATGTGGGCGGTTTATCTTTGCTCGTTATCGGCGTTCAGGTTCCATGGAGACACAACTAATAATGCTGTTACGACGTGGCTGAAGACCTTATAAGCAATTAGACGAGTTCGAACGTGGTCATATAGTCGGGATGCGTGAAGCTGGTTGGTTATAGCGAGCAGTAGGCCGCCACCTGCACCGAACGGAAACTGCTGTACAAAGGTGCTGGCAGCAATGGTTGCTGCAAGGAACTTATCGGCGGAATGAAAGGCTCTGGAAGGCCAAGGTGCACGAATGCGAGAGAAGAACGGATGATTGTGCGACAAGCCCGAACTGGTCCAACGGCATCATTGTCCGCCATACAACATGCTACAGCCATATCCATCCTTCCACCATCTCACGGCGATTGGCTGAGGTGGGGATATGCTCTTGGCGGCCTTTAAGACGTCAGCCCATAACCCCACAACATCGACAGAGTCGTTTTGAATGGTGTCGTAGCCGAGCATCATGGATGCCAGCAGACTGGCATCGCACAGTGTTCAGCGATGAATAATGCTTCCGTCTTTCAACAGATAACCATCGATCACGTGAGTAGCCGCCCAAGGCCAGTGGTTCCAATCAGCCCTTGTTTTGCACAGGCACACAGCCATTACCCCTGGTGTGATAGTGTGGGGTGCTATATCTTACGACGGCAGGTCGCTCCTAGTTACCCTGCGTACAACTTTAACAGCTCAACGATATGTTGACGAAATCCTGCGGCCGTTTGCATTACCCTTCATGGCACGTCATTCTGGGACTATTTTCCAACAATATAATGCCACGCCACATACGACTGGCATATCTGTGGACGGTCTCCGTGCTGTTAATACTGTTTCTTGGCCAGCAAGGTATGGAACGTGCTAGGACGCCAGATTCAGGCACCCCGAAATGTAGCAGATCTGGAGCAACAATTGAGGAATGCCTGGCAGAATGTATCGCAGGATGCCATTAGGAAACTTTATCACTCCTTACCTAAACGTATACAAGCATTCATTGCGTCAAGGGGGGGGGGGGTGTTCACCAGTTACCGATTTAAAATTTCAATGTGCAATTGCTAACCATTGATGGATCCTGCAGCTTTGATTTTGTAATCACTTCATCACCTGTGTATGAGATGTACGCATATTTAATTGCAATAAAAACAGTCACTTTCTTCATGGTGCTTCGGTTTTTTTTATTGCAAAAGAGTGTATCTGTTTCGATGGCCGGGAGAGCAATCTAATTTCGACCAAAGCCCAAAGCCCAATGGAGGATAGCAATCCCCCATTGGGTGCTATCCTTCCCTTGACCCATCAGATCCCGGATGGATTTTCGGACTTACATATTTATCGTACCTATACTGCGAGTAGATACGGAGATAGTTTTCGGCGGCGTAGAAGTTCGAACACGAAACTAGCGTGTACGGTCCTCCCGCTGTAATCACTGCGCTATCCCGGAGCAAATGTATGTCAACCATCTCAGTATTTGTGAAACTCCCTATTTTACAAAAAGTCAGCGTTACAAGTAACAACGGCTCAAAATATCTAATTTCCGGGCCACCCTCCAGCGTCTTCTAGCACCAATGGGACAACATTAACGAATTAATCCTTAACGAAAATTGTTTTAATGTTTCCTATCTCCTATTAAAGTTTGAACAAAGAGTTTCGAATCTATATCCTATGTGTAAAGTTTCCTAGGAAAATCCTTAATCACGCCTATAATTTTGTAAGGAAATGTCCCTGAGTGTGCACGTTAAGTCTAGTGAACTGACGTGGGAAAATTTGTTTCTGGCCCATTGTTTCCGACCCTGTGTGATCAAATAAAAGTGACTGCAGAGCCTCTACCGGAGAATTTAAAAGTTAGGGAAACAAACACGGCAATAAAGCGATCGCGATAACCACTGGACTGTCCCATCCCGGGCAATTCGTTCTAATTTAAAATCATTTCCAGAATACATCTTTAAGGTTCAATTTCATCAATATAAAATGCGTTCAACAGCCCGGGCTGCACGGCTCGCGACTAAGGCTTGAATCAACGGTTTGTGCCGCTTGATAATGTGAAGTTAGGGAAATCAGAGAAGTTTCGTATGATCACGAAATTAAGTCTGATGAGAGACATTAATTTGACCCCTGATAAATTGATCGCTATTTCATACAAAAGAAACAATGTAAATGTTTAGAACTGCATTCAGGAACAATGGGAAAATGCTGTAAAGGTGTCTGGCCCATTGGAATTCCAGAGTCGGCACAAAAGGCGAAATTGTTCGATTTGGGATATTTTTAAGGTATAAAAGAAGGAAATGTCAGGTTGTATAATTAGGGTTGAGCTTGTGTTCCTTGTCCGATTTATTCACTGGCCTAACAGCAACCATGAGGATCATGGTAAGTTTCAGTATTCCAATTATCAAATTTGATTTCAGTAAAGATCCATGTTAGCGTTAGTTTTATTCATATGCTCACATTGTGAAAGTTAAAACAATAAAATATAAAAGTTCGACGCGTTCATTTAAAAACAAACTGCGATATCTCTAAAGAGGTTTCAAAGGAGTTTTAATACCTGTGCCATTCGTTTTCTAATGATAAATTACGTATTAAGCTGTCTCCCATGATCCGAAACTGAAGCAAAGCAGGGTGTCTAACTACATGTGTAAAAAATCTGATGTGGGCAGCACATGACTTTCCTTATATAATGCAATGAATTTACTACTTTTATAGTAAAAAAAAATAGGTTATTCTTACAGTAGATACCTATATTCTTTCCATGATATTGAATTTTCGTCAATCAGTCGTCATTTTCATTGATTTAGAGTCATTTTTATCCATTTGGTTTAAATTTTCATTAATTTAGCAACGTTTAAAAAGTTGCCAAGTTGGCGACATTCCGCCAAATTCTTCGTCAAAATCACCAAGAGTTATGGACGGAGAAATAAGTCATTCCTATAACAGATAAATGATTATTGGCGTTCAAATAAAAATGTATTACTCTAAGTATCGTTTCTCATGAATGGAACGAGCTAGATCCACAACAATGATGTCACCCAGTTTATCGCATGATATTACATATGAAAAGTGAGCATATTTCTCAACAGTTAATATTTTTTTTTAATTTATGGGATATTTTTGTACATTTATTTGAAAAATGTGCAATATCTCGAGAACGGTTCATGCTAGCGTTCTAAGGTATATGTTAATCATTTTCTAAGGAATAATTATTTAAGAAATGTCTATTTGCGTAACTTTATTAAAGGCTTTAATTTTTTGATGATTTTTTTCAAAATTTCACTCGAATATTTAGGGAGGGTTCTGAACATTCGATTGCGTTTAAAAACAATAGGCTTCCAGTATTTACGGATTGCAATTTTTGTACCAAACTTCTTTCGAATCGGCCCATTCGTTCCTCAGTTATCGTCTCCCCAGACTCACTGACGCACACACAGACATCACCTCAAAAACGTCTGATTCGTATTCAGGATGCTTGAAACGTGCTCTCCCATCGAAAACTCGAAATTTCGACCCCGTCATGATACTTTTCTTATACATTATATGTATATAAGGGACGTAACAGCTGATGTGGGCAGCACATGACTTTCGCTATATAATGCAATGAATTTACTTCTTTCACAGTAAAAGAAGGATACTTAATGCTTACGGCACAATGTTTTAAATGTTGAGTTGTACATTGGGCACTTTCATGGATGACAGCATGAATAATTATTTCGAAGTATCCAAATAACTTATATATTTTACACAACCTAAAATTGACTATTATGAATATTGATAGCAACCACAATAAACAATATAGTCTATATATATATATATATATATATATATATATATATATATATATTAATAATTAATTCATTAATTCGGCGTCATTTTCGTTAACAGAGTAGTTTTTGCAGTTTTAACGTATTTTCGTTAATCTGAGAGTGAAATATCTCCAACTTGGCGATATTTCTCCAAATTCGGCAAATATCGTATCTCCAAGCGTTACAGACAAACGGAGAGAAGGGCATTTCGTATATATAAATGACTGCTTGCGAATTGACAGTCGTCAAAATACAAAACTATTACACAAAATATCTTTTCTCGAGAATGGAACGAACTAGATCCACATGAGTAATGTTAGCAAATTTATCGCATAATATTACATATGAAAAGTGAATATATTTCACTATAGTTAATACTTTATTTTAATTTTTAGTGATTTTTTTGATAAATTTATTTGAAAAAATGCAATATCTCGAGAACGGTTTATGCTAGCGTTCTAAAGTTTATATAAATCGTTTTCTAATAAAAAATTACACAGGAAATGATTATTTACTCAACATTACCGAAAGTTTTGATTTTTTGATGATTTTCTTTTCAAAATTTCATTTGAAAATTAGGGGGGGGGGGGGGGGTTGAACATTTGATTACTTTTTAAATCAATAAGCTTCAAGTATTTACCAATTGTAAGTTTTGTATCAAATTTCATTCTGAACGCACTATTTGTTCGTGAGATATCGTCCAGGACTCTATGATCGAAATTCCCTTTGTCTCAAAAATTATTATTTATTAAAGAAGATTGAATATGACCTATTTTTTTACATTTTTATATTTTTTTACTATTTTTATATTTTTTTATATTTTTTTACAAACTCGTTGGAAAATTCGGGAAATTTCTAAACTATAACAGGTAATATTGATAGGGAATTAAAACTCAATGATTATTATAATCGTACCAAATTTAATTCAAACGTTCCATTTGTTCGTGAGATATCACGTCCACACTCATGTATATCTATGCACACACATACATATATATACACAAACATATGCACATACATATTCAGTGCGATGTAAAAGTTAAGACACAAGACTGAATTTCATGTTTTCATAACACAGAAATAAATATACAACCAAGTACATTCTACATTTTTATATTACAAAGTAAATTACCTGTATGGTACGAATACAAAACTTAAGAAGTGAAACATTTACCATGATTTTAACACAAACATAAAAATTGCGTATAACATAATTTAAGATACAAAAATGAAATTTTCTGACTGGATATATTTCTTATTACTTTTAAAACATATTACGAAATTTTATTTTTTGTTATATGTACTATAAAATTATTTATGATAGATAAACATACCATTTTGAAAGTGTGTATACGAAATCTTTTAGTCAAAGGAAAAACAGCCTCTTTACTAAATGCCCGCCAATTTTGTTAAATCTCTATACAGGCTGGCAACATCCAGTTTTGAAACCTTTCTCTAGATGACAAATAGAATAAGGGTTTCTTTGCATTGCATTAAAAGTGTTTTTCTTTTCATAATGCATGATGCTATGATTAAGTAAATACGATTTCTTAAACACAGGATTTTTTATAGAAAATACAAGGTTTTGCAAGGTCTCTATCAATATCAACCAGATTTTCTCAATGGTGCGTTCACCATTTTCTCTTTTTCTGAGTAACAGAAGAATATTGAATGTGTCAGCATACCTCACACGTTCCTGATGGGGTTCATCCTAATAGCTGACCAACTCAGAACCAAGATGTTTTTAGCACTTAGTTACTATTTAGTGGAGATTGATGTGTGCAACGCAGCATTATCCTGCTGAAATATCCAGTTTGAACCACCTAAGTTTTCCCAATCTTGTAAATCCTCAATCCTTTCCAATATACCCTCAACTTGTTTGGTGGGTTCGAGAATTTTTGATATTTTTCTGTCATTGAGGAACGTCAGGGAATTAATAATAATAATTGATCTTTCACCGTGTTGTTTGCTGAATAAGCTTTGTGCCTGCTTACTTTGAAAATCATACCAGTAGTATGATCAGGTCAATAAGTCATTACTATTCCATTTTTTTTATGGCCAAGAAAGGTTGAAAAGTCATATTTCGTTTTTGAAGGTAACCTGATTCATCAATGCATCTCTGAATAGTACAGTTCGATAGTTTCGTTTCTATTTTCTTATTATTCGAATTCAACTTGATGCAAAATTCAAAATGAAGTCAAATTCAAAATTCTTCTGCCATAGCATAAAGGGATCGCTTGTGTCCTTACAAAACAAAATTTCAGCAAATATTGGCCACTACTATCTGACTTTGGCTTTAATTTGCCATATTTTCATTTTTTCCGTCACTCGAGAACTACGATGACTTTTCTATGTTACTTTCATTTCAAAATGACTGCCGGCATTGCTCAGCAAACAAGGAGAAACGCCTTCATATTCCACGGGTCAAGTGTTCTTAAAAATTTGCGTAAAATGCTCCTTAAAATTTTTTCAAAATCATGCATTTCACTCTTGTAATAGAACGCTGTCATATTAGTACGATTGCATTTATATGAATATGCAATATTTGCATTCTTTTTTTCAGATCGTCCTTCCTCTCCTGCTAGCCGTCGCAAGTGCCCAGTACTTCCCCTTTCCAGGATATGGTTCTTCATTCGATGAAGACTACGCTGCCTCCCTAGGCAACGCGCCGGTCGGATTTTATGACAAGAAGCATTATGGAGGGCCCAATGGACCTTATGGTTCAAACAGAGGTAACACTGAAGTAGCTGGAGCCTCTCTTGGTGGAGCCAAGGTTGGATTGTACGGCAAAGATCATCAACAGGGACCAGCACCTGGGGGTTATCCTATTCCATATTCTTATGGAAGGCCTGTTGTACCCTACATAAGAGGAGATCCTTTTGATCCTTTTTACAGATGGACGTAATAACAATGGTAAGTGTAACAAAAAGCACCAGGAACATCAGGAAATAATCAATTCTCCTTCTTCGACTCAGACCGTCCGACCTACTCGAAGGTGGTTGTTGTTGTTTTTGATACCCAGACCGTCCGACCTACCAGAAAGGCGTAAGGTAACCGTTTGGACGGCCGGGAAGTGACCTACCCGAAGGTGTTGAAGTTGAAGATCCAGACCAATCTACTGACCCTAGGGTTTATAGCAGCTGTTTGAGAGGCCGAGCTATCCGAAGGTGTGAAGTATCTGCTTGGATGGCCAGAAAGTGCCACCCAATTTAGACCTAAACCCAGTGGGTGCGGCATTTATAGGGACCGCACCCTTCTTCCCACACCACCAGTTTATCGGAAGGACTTACGGACATACATATTTAATGTGCCCGTACTCCACGTGAACACGAGGACTGTTTAGGCAGAGGCGGGAATCGAATTCCTCGTGTGCTATCCACTGGGCTGTCGTACCCCAGGAAATAATAATTTGAAAGATGATCTGACTCTGACTAGAATCGATCTTTGAATTAGAGTCTTAACGTCTTACTTACACTTATTTTTCGTTGTGAGCGCCAATTTACTAGTGAGGAAGGGGACGTCATAGCCTAAAAAGATGAGACTACGCCCACGAAAATCCTCCCCAAACATGGGAAAAGCCAAATTCTTTTTGCTAGCCATTGGCGAGCAGCGTGCTAGTTAGGAAGAAGACTTCACCACTTGAATAATGGTACATTCTGTAGATACGTCGATTCGCTGGTTTAATATAGAAGAATGGGACCAGTTGAAACGCCAGCTGCCTCGTTGCCGCAATTTTTTGGGGGTTGGAACGTAACGTGCAACAGGTGTGAACTCGTCTGCCGCAGAACAGCATCAGGCATCTGTTCGACACCATGCCGGACCATATTGCTGCTTGTATCGCAGCACGAAGCGGTGCGACGCGCTATTGAGGATGACAAGACTGTGTACCATAGCTCCCTCTGTACGTGTTCTGCTGCGCTGTTTTTGCGATCATGTATATCATTCATCTGTATCCTTCCATCAATAAGATTTCACGTCCATCCTATGCTTCCTTCTCGGTGCGCAACTTTCATTGCCCGTGATTGTACATTGTTCAGAGAGCAAAGTGCTAAAAAATTAGTAAAGAGCCCTTCCACCTTCCTCTAGCAATCCGATAGGAATCAATATACGGAGAGTTCCGCACTGTATACCCCCAGATACGTGTCGCGACGTATTTGGTGGTGTGTAGTGTTACGTATTCATTGAATGCAATCAAATGCGATTCAAACTTTAGACCCCGGGACTCCTGCTCTAGTTAAATGTTATAAAACACAACGTTGGCAGCAATACCTTCACTTAATTACTTCCTTTTCTCTTTGTGCATACAAATACACGTAACAAAGTTATGAGATATAACATAAGAACAGGACTCCCAAAAGTATTGTAACTGCCCTACATCTATAAAATAATGGTGGCGTAATTTAAAAAAATACTGGTAATAAAATTTTAATAATTTATTCTTGTAATTGAGTAATATTTTTTACACGGTCTTATTTAAGTTGGTTTCTCTGTTTCTTTGATTAGTTGAAATCTTGAAATTCATTCTTGACCCACTTCTACCGAGCCGATATTCTTGAAATTTCATACATATACGTATTTGCGATGACAATATAACATTTCATCAAATTTGGTTCGATCCCCTGCCCGAATTCTGATCCCACACCTCTGGAATTATGCTCAGACTGGCCCGTAAAAATCCCATTGTTGTAAGATGGTTTTATTTTTTTTATGTTATATATATATATATATATATATATATATATATATATATATATATATATATATAAGATTCATATGAAAAAAGGGGGGAAATGACCAAATGCAAGGCATAAAATGGTAGAGGGGGATGGAGCCCCTCTTTCCCGTTTAAAAGACTGCTTTAATGCCCGGGCAACACTCACTGTACCAATGCCATGCAGTAGCCATACTTCCGTAAATGTGTCAAGTCAAAAACACTCGAAAAAGTGCAAAGTAAACAAATAGGAATCAACCAGGATCGCAAGGGAGAGGAAAAGAATGGAAATGCAGCATATGCCAGAGTGCATTATATATAAAAGCAGTTTACGCATGCGTAATTCGTCATTTTCACCTTCATCGTTCTATACCTCTGCCATATCCTTTAAATAAGCATTTTCTACCTTTTTTGTATTAAATAGGGAATTATAATAACATGTCAGGAAGCCAATTGGATAATTCCGTTTTATTGCCTCCTTCATAATATTCCTATTATGCATGATGCAATCAGACTTGAAAGTATTAATCCGTTGATTTCTTTTGAGGTGACCAATGACGATATTTCTGAAAATGTTTTTGGTCAAATTGGACCTCCAATCAATAATGTGATTGATCTCCATATTGAAATTGTTTCTCTTGTCATATAAGACGGTATACGTACCATATCTACTGTCATATTTTAGAGTGATGTCTAGAAAATCAACACTATCTTCCTCCTTACTTATATTCTCGATCAATTCCAGTTCTTTTGGATTAAAGTAAAATTAAATTGGGGTGTATTTTTATATTGCCCAATAAGGACATCGTCAACATAACGAAAATATGGCATTTCATGTAATATATGAGTGCAATTTTCAAATTTATACAAGTATAGATCGGCGAGCAGGGATGAACATCCCCCTCCCATGGGAATACCCTTTACCTGTTGAAAATAGTTGGTGCCATCAAATAAGATGTTTTCAAACAACACAATGCGAATAAAGTCCTTGTATTTTCTGAATGTAATATGCTCTTTTAAGTCACTCCCCCTCTACCATTTTATGCCTTGCATTTGGTCATTTCCCCCCCTTTTTTCCTATGAATCTTGTATGCTACTTTAGGAGAGTGTGCTGCTTTGCGCCAACTTCTGGAGAATAATTGGATAACTGTGGAATTAATTTTAATCTTATATGTTTACTATACTAATATATATATATATATATATATATATATATATATATATATATAAACATATATATATATAAATAAGACCGTGTAGCGTCCATAAAAAATAAGAGCTATATTTGGACATTAACAAAATTTCAAGGCACAATAGAGGTGATAAGGAAGAAATGACATATATAAGAATGACGAATTTTTAAATCAAAATTGTCCAAAGAATATTTAAATGAACTGATTGTAATCATTCTTATATATATATGATGTCTATATCATTTCTATTGTTCCTTCAAATTCTGCTAACGTACAAATACAATTATTTTAGGAGCCCCCACGGTTCTATTTAAGTCGCACATGATCAAGAATGTCGCGACAGTTAATTTTTTTTTTTAATTTTCAGTACTGTTTACTAAAACAGTATAACTGAAAAAATATTTTTCATAATACTTTATAATAATTAAATTTGAAACAGTTACAATTTTTGAAATTCAAAACTTTATTAAGTATGTTTATATCCCATTTAGTGAAGACTAGCTAGTTAGTCCAGCGCGAAGCGCTGTTGTTGTTGAGACCCAGACCGTCCGACCTACCAGAAAGGTGTAAGGTGACTGTTTGGATGGCCGAGAAGTGTCACTCAATTTAGACCGGAACCCAGTGGGGGAGGCATCCACAGGGACCGTACCCTCCTTCCCCTACCACCAACTTCTCGAAAGGACTTACGGACCCACATGTTTAACGTGGTCGTACTCCGCATGAACATGGCGGCAGTTGTGGCAACGTACAAATCCAGCGCGCAAACCACCGGGCTACCGCGCCCGAAATGTGCCAACAGAGCCCGGTGTTCCCGGGTGGTCACCCACCCAAGTACTAACTGCGCCGGATGCTGCTTGATTTCGGTGATCTAACGAGAACCGGTGTTAACAGAACGGTAGGGCCGTTGGCACGGCGCGAAGCGTGATAAAACTTATGATAAAATTGCAATTTAATTTTTCAAGATTATTTGTTTTCCTCTTTTGTCATGCGTAAATACTAATCCAATGTTTTTCAAACCATTTCGCTGGCAAAACTCTTTTGAAGTGCAATTTGATGGCTGAACGCTAAACTGAGAAAAAGTCCAGTGTGGGCCAAATTAAGCTTACGAAATTTTAAGGGTTTATTATTATTATTATTATTAATATTATTTCTGAAAATTAATACGAAACTATCACGTTGAAGAAACTCTAGATCATTGTCGTGGAACCCCTGGGTTCCACGGAACACATTTTAAAAAGCATTGTACTACTATTATATAAGTTTATTGGGTATTTGTTTTCAATTTTGACCTCTTTGCACTTTTATAAGTGAATTGCACAAAAACGTATTAGTTGCATGTATTTTAATTACATGTATTTTAAAAATATGTGTACCTTTCAGGTTACCCATCCAATGATACAAAGCGGATAATGCTATGAAAATGGCTACGGAATTGGATATCAGTTTGAAGAACATCATATGCAATCATCCACCATAACGAACTCTCGCTGGCAAAGAACATCAATACCTGTCGAAAATTGCATAAAGTTTGCATGAAGCTGATGTGGCAGACAAATGTAAATTTTCGTTTTCGAACTTCATTAATAAAGTGTAACGTCGTCCACTGGAGTCTCATATTTTGTGTTCGAATGTTATTTTCACTTTCTCATATGTAGTGTTGAGAAAGTATTGTTTATATATACAAAAAAATTTTCGATTTCGAGATTTTGATGGGAATATATGTTTTAAGACCTACTGTACACGTTTCGTCTATTTTTGGATTGATGTCCGTCTGTCTGTCTCTGGTCGCTTTCTTGTTAGAGACACAAATATTAATAGATTTTGACGAAACTTTATATCCTGTTTTGTTATCAAAAAATCTAAAACTAAATAGATTTTCTTTTTAACTCGAGCGAAAATATCGAAATTATATATTTTTTTAACATAACAGCATAGGACAAAATTTGACATAATTAGGCATAACAGGATTTAGTTATAGCTCTATGATAACGATAATTAATAACTTCATTCATTGTTGATAGCCGCGATACAACTTTTTTTGTTCGTGACGTCATTAGACCCCACCTTGGGGAGAAAATTTCCTCCCTTCCTTATCGTCCGTAAATGTCAATGTTGATGATCTTAAAAATTTCCAAATCAACGCTTGTTACTTTCTCTACCGGTATAGTACAATGTATAAGAAAAGTATTGTGACGAGGTCGAAAATTTGAAATTGCGTTTTTGACAAAAAGCACGTTTCTAGCATTCCTGGACTCAAATCATTAGTTTCTATGATGATGTCTGTGTGTGTATATGTCCGTGAGTCTGTAGATATGATATATCACGAACAAATGGAGCTTTTCAAACGTAATTAGTTACGATTAATACGATCCGTGAGTACTGGAAACCTATTGATTCAAAACGTGATCGAACGTTTGGAAAACACTTCAAATTTTTGAATGAATTTTTGTTAAAAAATTAAGCTATTTAATAATGTTACATAAATAATTATTTTGTAAGTATTTTTTTTCCTAAAAGGAATGACACAAACTTTAGAAAGCCAGTATTAATCGTTTTCGAGATATTGTATGTTTTTCAAATAAATTCACCTAAACACATATAAAAAAATGTGGGCAACACATGACTTTCCTTATATAATGTAATGAATTTACTACCTTTACAGTTTTAAAAAAATGCTATTCTTATAGTAGATACTTATATTCTTCCAAGATATTGCATTTTCTTCAATTAGTCGTCATTTTCATTGATTTAGCGTCATTTTCATCTATTTGGCGAGATTTTCGTTAATTTGGCAACATTTAAAAGGTCGCCAAATTCTCGCCAAGCCTTACTGACTGAGAAATAAGTTATTCTTATGGCAGATAAATGACTATTGACGTTCAAATACAAAAGTATTACTCGAAGTATCTTTTCTCATGAATGGAACGAGCTAGATCCACGAGAATGATGTCACCAAATTTACCGCATGGTATTACATATGAAAAGTGAACATGTATCTCAATAGGAAATATATTTTTTTTATTTTATATAACTTTTTGATAATTTTTTTGAGAAATGTGCAATATCTCGAGAACGGATTATGCTAGCTAGCGTTCTAAAATTCATGTCAATCGTTTTCTAGGGAAAATTACATAAGAAATATCGATTTGCGTAACTTTATTAAAGGTTTTGATTTTTTGATGATTTTTTCAAAATTTCACTCAAAATTTTAGGGAGTTCTGAACATTCGATTGCGTTTAAAAACAATAGGCTTCCAGTATTCGCGTATTGTGATTTTTGTACCAAATTTCATTCGAATCGCTCCATTCGTTTGTGAGATATCGTCTACACATACTCACTGACACACCAGCACACATACACACACACAGATATCACCTCAAAAATGTTTGATTCGTGATCAGGGATGCTGGAAACGTGCTCTCCCGTCGAAAACTCGAATTCGAATTTTCGACCCCGTCACAATACTTTCCTTATACATTATGTATATAAGGAAAGTAATAAATAAACATGTTCGGCTGTCGAGTTATTTCCTAAAAGCGTGTTTCATTCTTTGGCGGTTCCTGGAGGTATACCACAGAAGACAATAGTTTGCCAAATTTCATGTCACTACAATATTTGGATAATATCTCTGGATAGCTCCTAAAAATAATTTTTCTTCATTTCTGGTTGAAAGTATTTATAATATAATTATTTTAATAGCAAATAATTATTTTGTACGTATTTTTTTATTCTAAAACGAATGACATAAACTTTAGAAAGACAGCCGCTCTCGAAATATTCTGTGTTTTTCAAATAAAATCACCTAAAAATATGTAAAAATGAACAGTAGTAAGAATAATCAAATAAATAATAACTGGCTTATAATTTGACGACATTGGTAGCTAATTTGGCAAAATATCGCCTACTTAAAGACTTTTTAATATGATTGCAAATGGACGAAACTGTGGCCAAATGGACACTAAAATTAGAAAAATGACGCCAAATTGATGAATTGATAATTAACGTATAATGGAGTATATTGCTTAGCAGATGTTAGCAATATTTTCATTTGACAAGTTATATTTTGTAGTTTAAATATTCGGAATAACCTATCAATGCCTATCCTTGTACTCGCGCGATTATAGTACACTGCGTAAGTGGTTTGTGAAATTTTCTTGTATTTGAAGCCCCCTTTTCTATATGGATTTCAGACACCAACAGCCATAAAAAGCAATATAATAATAGCACTGTGCTAACTGCTACTCTCAACTGCTGATTAGCGTTAGCGTTCCAAGTGACTGTGAATAATCTTGTACAGTCCAAACTGTATATTTTCTAGAATTTCTAGAACATACCTAAGAAGCATCTAATTTTCATATTACACATCTTCTCCCGGAAAGAAATGTTCTGCATGTCAGCTACTATGGTGCTGCCATCTACATTTAATAGAACAAACTTATTAAATATCAATATTAGTGCTGCCATCTACATTTAATAGAGCGAATTTATTAAATATCACTAGTGGTGCTGTCATCTAGATTTAATAGAGAGAACTTATAAATGAAATATAATAATCATTGCATGTTGTTGTTATCTGTTGAGAGGATGTTTTTATGTTGGATGGATTTTGCAATATTAATACATTTGTACCTAAATAACTATAAGCGACAAGAACATATTTTTTATTCCTGCGTTGTATATTTGCTGATAAAAGTTTTTATTGTTTTCCTATCAATAAGAGTACTTTTAGATTTTTTTTCATTCTTTCAGCCCCTCCCTAAGATATTTCGCGCCCCACAGGTAGAGAACCGCTGCATTACGTTATATCACTCTACAGGATGCTTTCAAACTCTCTGCACAAATTTAAGGGGGCATAGGACCTTTAAACCTTCAAAAAATCAATTTTTCAATTTTATTTTATTCTGAATGTTTGAACATTTCTGAACACTGTGCAAAAAACCGCATTCTAAAATTCGCATTATTTCTAAAGTTATGAGCTTTTATGCAACATACACTTTTGAAAATTTTCTCATGTCAGCCATCGCCGCCATTTTTAAAGGGACGTCACTATTTGTTTACATTTGCAGTTTGCTGTTTTGTCATGTCAATCTAATACTTTTTCCACCACCATGTCTTAATTATTTATTTAATTATTTCTGCAGCAGCAGGAAGGCAACTACTCACCTCTACTAAACTGCTCAGCCCAGTTTGTTTATATTCTAGAGCCGTTAACTTGTTTATAACGTGGAGAATTTCTTCTGAGTTTTGCAATTTCTTTTCATTATATTTTCTTACTTTTTACGATTGATTTGCGGCATTTATGTTGTTTAAGCATAAAAACTTTGAACTAAAATACAGTTAATCTATTTTATAATTATGCATTACAAACTTCTTCACGTTTGCATATTTATTTGTGTAAACTTCAACGTACAAGACTGTTTGGTGCAATTTTTTAATATAAACTTTTTGCTTTTTGCTTTCTAATAATGGATACACCTGCAACTAAATCTCGTTCTGGGAAAAGAAGACGTTTTCAATGAAATATGTATGTAATTAAAAACAAAAACAATCCGAAAGTGTTCGAATGAAAAATGTTGATTCTACGCCTAAGCCAAGTGCTTCAAGTAAAAAAACTGTTCAGCTCAAAAGATGAACTTTCACTTGATAAGTCACATATTTCATCTGAAGAACATTAATATAGAATAGTTCATATATCAGTACTTTTCAAGGAGCTTGCAGATGTTTTGTGCTGCAAAATGTCATGGAACAATAAATATACGTGAAAAATCTTCAATGGGTTTAGCATCAACATTTCTTGTATATTGTGATAGCTGTGATGAACTTAAGTCTGTGAAAAATTCAAAACTGCTTGGTGTTAAGAAAAATATTCCAGAAATAAACAGAAGAGCTATATTTTCTATGCGATGTATAAGGCAGGGCTTATCGGCTTTATCTCCTTTTTGTTGTACGATGGGTCTTCCAGCGCCTGTTTCTCAGAAATCATATAATAAAATTAATCGCAGGACTTTAAATGCCACATCTGTTGTAGCTAAATCTTTAATGAAAACTGCTGTCCAGGACGAAAGAGAATTATCAAATGGATCGAAAGATATTACTGTAAGTGGAGATGGTAGTTGGAAAAATAAGGGGTATTCGCCACGTGTAGGTGTGTGTACACTAATCTGAGCAGAAAGCGGGAAGGTTATTGAAACCGAAGTAATGTCTTCTTCTTGTAAAGGCTGCAACAGCTACAGAAGTAAGAAAAGTGGCCCTCGGTATGAAAAGTGGAAAAATAATCATAAAATAGTGTGTTCGAAAAACCATTCGGGTAGTGCGGGAAAAATGGAATGTGATGGAATTTCGAGTCTCTAGCACTACATATGAAGTTTGAAAAGCTCGTAAAAGGCAGAAAACATTTGATTTTCAAAGACAAGAGGAAGAGGAAGGAATTACTTATGCATCAGGTGCATTTTGATGCTAAATTAGATATAAAATAACACAGGATGTATAATAAACTACAGCCAAACATTAATTAGCCGAACTGCGATAACTCAAAATTTTCCATGTGCGAAAGTCATATTTGTTATATATTTTTGTAATTTTAAGCAATTTCAATACGTCAAATTTTCTGTAACTCATTCTTTTCTTGTCACTAGAGTTTCAGTTTATCAAAGTACCACTGCAGCTGTTTTTCTCAGGTAGGTGATTTTACAACTTGCGCACAGCATATTTTAAAATATATTGTACCAATCACTTTCAAGTTTTTGCTCTTACTTGTTTCATCTATATATACAATTTATACAAAAGAGATTCCTCCTAAATAAGTAAAAATTTAGTAAATGTTTTTCATCTGACTGACAAGAAACTTCTTCACGAAACTGATGTTCGAGCTTCCGAAGCAACATATAGAGCTCAAATACTTCTTAAAAGGCAGAAAAATTTTGATTTTTCAAACATAACAGAATTAGGAAGGTGCTATTTATGCACTGGAAGCATTTTAAGGTCCAAATACTATAATAAGTAACACTGAATATATTTTTAAACTTAAAAGCGGGTATCTCAGATATGTGATTTTAGCCCTTGTGCGCAATATATTTTAAAATATATGTAGCCAATCACTTTCAAATTTTTTGCTCTTACTTGTTTCATTTATATACATAATCTATAGATAAAAATTCCTCATAAATACGTAAAAATTTAGTAAACGTTCTTCATCTGACTAACAAGAAACGACTGTGCGAAACGTCTGTTCGAGTTTCCGAAGCAACATATAGAGCTCAAATACCCCTTAAACGCAGAAAAATTTTGATTTTTCAAACATAACAGAATTAGGAAGGTGCTATTTATGCACTGGCAGCATTCTAAGGTCAAAATACTATAATAAGTAACACTGAATATATTTTTAAACTTAAAAGCGGGTATCTCAGATATGTGATTTTAGCCCTTGTGCGCAATATATTTTAAAATATATGTAGCCAATCACTTTCAAATTTTTTGCTCTTACTTGTTTCATTTATATACATAATCTATAGATAAAAATTCCTCATAAATACGTAAAAATTTAGTAAACGTTCTTCATCTGACTAACAAGAAACGACTGTGCGAAACGTCTGTTCGAGTTTCCGAAGCAACATATAGAGCTCAAATACCCCTTAAACGCAGAAAAATTTTGATTTTTCAAACATAACAGAATTAGGAAGGTGCTATTTATGCACTGGCAGCATTCTAAGGTCAAAATACTATAATAAGTAACACTGAATATATTTTTAAACTTAAAAGCGGGTATCTCAGATATGTGATTTTAGCCCTTGTGCGCAATATATTTTAAAATATATGTAGCCAATCACTTTCAAATTTTTTGCTCTTACTTGTTTCATCTATATACATAATTTATAGATAAAAATTCCTCATAAATAAGTAAAAATTCAGTAAACGTTCTTCATCTGACTAACAAGAAATGACTGCGCGAAACGTCTGTTCGAGTTTCCGAAGCAACATATAGAGCTCAAATAGCTCCTAAAAGGAAGAAAAGTTTTGATTTTTCTTATATAACAGACATAGGAAGGTGCTAATTATGAACCAAAGGCATTTTAAGGTACAAAATAAGATAATAAGTAACATTGAAGCATTTTTAAATTATAAAGCTGTTTTTCTCAGATATGTGATTTTAACACTTGCGCGCAATATATTTTAAAATATATGTAACCAATCACTTTCAAATTTTTTGCTCTTACTTGTTTCATCTATATACATAATTTATAGATAAAAATTCCTCATATATATGTAAAAATTTAGTAAACGTGCTTCATCTGACTAACAAGAAACGACTGCGTAAAACGTCTGTTCGAGTTTCCGAAGCAACATATAGAGCTCAAGTAGCCCCTAAAAGGAAGAAAATTTTTGATTTTTCTTACATAACAGACATAGGAAGGTGCTAATTATGAACCAAAGGCATTTTAAGGTACAAAATAAGATAATAAGTAACATTGAAGCATTTTTAAATTATAAAGCTATTTTTCTCAGATATGTGATTTTAACACTTGCGCGCAATATATTTTAAAATATATGTAACCGATCACTTTCAAATTTTTTGCTCTTACTTGTTTCATCTATATACATAATTTATAGATAAAAATTCCTCATAAATAAGTAAAAATTTAGTAAACGTGCTTCATCTAACTAACAAGAAACTACTGCGCGAAACGTCTGTTCGAGTTTCCGAAGCAACATATAGAGCTCAAGTAGCCCCTAAAAGGCAGAAAATTTTTGATTCTTCTTACATAACAGACATAGGAAGGTGCTATTTATGAACTAAAGGCATTTTAAGGTGTAAAATAAGATAATAAGTAACACTGAATGTATTTTTAAACTTTAAAGCTGTTTTTCTCAGATATGTGATTTTAGCCCTTGCGCGCAACATATCTTAAAATATATTTAACCAATCACTTTCAAATTTTTTGGGCTTACTTGTTTCATCCATATATATAATTTGTACTTCAAAAATTCACCATAAATAGTAAAAAAAGAATTGTGAAGAGGTTTATTTCATGTTTTTTAACACTGAAAATGAAAATTTCATTTTGTTTAGATTTTAAAAATATTAAATTTATTTCAAAATTTTAAAAAGTGTGTACAAATTAAAGATGTAATAGTTATAAATATATTATTATCAAATTGAAGTCCATAAGTATAATATTATTTGAAATATCCTGCGCGCGGCTGCTACATACACCATTATGTCTGTCAAAATTGTATAAATTTTAAAAAACAATATAAAATGTACATATAATTATATGACTTCAGTAAAATTTGTGTAGTAAGAAAGGTTTTCTATATGTTTAGAGAAAAAAATTTGAACATCTGGGATACACCTGGTTAAAATTAAAAAATTGTAAAGATAGCTCTATTTTCAATGAATTTCGACTGTTTAAAGGTCCTATGCCCCCTTAAGGGGAGAAAAGAAGTACTATAACAAGCATTATTCGTTTATGGATGTATATCCTCAGACAAAACTCTTCGGTGTTAGAGGTCGCTGTTGGGTCGACATGGCAATTGGCTATTTTTCGCCATCATCTGTCATAACGCAAACTTCATACCTGCAATTGGAAGAATTTAATTAATGTCAAAGTGACTGATTTGTAATAAGTGCTGACAATGAAAACGAGACTCTGTAAGATTATCTGTACAATCTTACAGAAACTTTTCCTCTTGTATTAACATCCCGATATGCTAGACCTAGACGTATGTTTGCCGTACTACCCAGATCATCCGAACAATCCTAATGTATAATGTACACTCTTTTGCAAAAAAAAAAAAAAAAAGGACCCCTAAAATTAATCGGATAGTAGTATATATATACACGTATGAGCACACCTATATTTTTAATACTGAAAACGATATTTTATAGCTTATTTTTATCTTTTTTATATATAAAAAAAAGGTATCGATCCATTTTAATATTAAAAACATGATTTTATATCAAAATAAGGCCTTTTTTACATTTAGACCAAATTTTAACTTTTTTTTAGATAAATGCATGAAAAAAGAGATCAAAGATAGGCTGCCCCATTATGGGGCTACATAGGTAAATAACGGTGAAATTAAATAAATGCGTGAAAAAAAAAGAGGACTTCTAAATGAATAGAAGTCCTCTAAAAAGATACAATAAATTTGAATGATATTAAAAAAATATAATGCCATTTTAAATGGCGTCAAAAAATCCTTCTGTCCGTAAATTACAGACGCGTTTTATAGTGATCATAAAATCTTGATAGTTTTCTATTCCTGAGTCCTTTAAAATAAATGGGGGGACTAACAGTCCCTCCATAAAAAGAACCTAGATAATTATAAAAATGCTTTCTCACCCGAAACACTCATCCAATTATAAATAACCAACGACTCTGAAAAATATCAGTCTTAATGAGGTTGAAAAAAAGTCTGAGGTTTATCTAAAACATTTCCTGGCTCGTGGTGTTATTTCCTACGCTACCGGAAAATAATATTTTTTGACCCTGATTAGTGGAACAAATACCACATCCCGGGGTCGTAATGCGTCATCTTTCTGACTGATAAGAGTAATCTATATAAATTGTTCACTGTGTGACTTGATTCTTTTTCTCCTCCAATGGAATCAGATGATGAAAAAATAAATGCACGATTCGAATATTTTTTTAAATTTATGGAAAAAAATACTGTCGGTTCACTAGCCCAAACAGAAAGAGATTTAATAAATGTAAAAGACGTAAATCATATGAGAAACGCAGAGATTTAAAAAAGAGATTAAAAAGAATAAGCAATGATTTAATTTCTATTGAAGAAACTATTGATGATTATAACTGTAGAAAATTGAAATTAGAAAAAACTATAAATCAAGCTAATATTATAAAAATGAAAGAATATTTGAAAGATCTTGCAATGGATTAAAAGGTATGTTCTTCATAATCTAGGAAGTCAAACCAGCTATGATAAAATTAAGTTATATTAATAATTATCATGCAATTCATATTCGTATTTATCATGAATCATACCTGAATACTTAAATATATATCTACCTATATTGATTTCATTTATTGATTTATCAGAAAGTTGTCCATGTATATTTGCTAGATAATAATCCCTTTCTTCATCTATCACATATAATTTTGCGATTACTGTATTTCCATATTTAGTTTTAATTTTTTTCAATGATATTAGATCATATTCCCCGGGATATAAATCATTTAATTTAAACGTCTTGGGATAACCTCTCAGTCTATTGAACTCTTCCATTTATTAGTAAACATTTTTTATAAATTCATGACCAATAGAATAAATTCTTTGAAATAACATATAAAACTCCTAATCCTTTCAATTTAATATCTTCATTTTCTTCTTTTTCAATTAATTCAGTCAACCTTTGAAAACTTTCTGATAATAGTTTTTTATCATATTTTATATCATACAATTCTTTACAAACATAAGTCATATAGTAAATTTCTTCAGAATTTGTAAAATTTAAAGCTCGAATATCACCTAAACACTCATCCATTTATTAGTAAACATTTTTATAATGTCCTAAAGCTCTAGTATTCATACCATCTTCTAATATAAATCTTTTATCATCTTTTGCTGATAAAGCTATCTTGTTCACTTGAATTGAATACAATTCATGTTTCTTACTTCAAATTAAATTCTGTGTTCTATATTGATCTTTTTTATTTAATAAACAGTCTTTATAATCTTCAAATGATATTCTGTTTTTAACGGTACTAGTCTTAGTACCTTTAGACTTCTTAATCTCAAAATTTTTATGGTCTTCATTATTATTATTATATTCTTCAACACTCTGTTTTTCTAATCTTATTGAATACATTTTACTTCTTAAACCTACAAATTCTTCCATAATCACACCGTTATTTTCATCTTTCATTTTACCTAATACTTTTTTATTACATCTAGGCATATTATACAGATTATTTACTTGATAATCAGATGTATCGAAATAATCAATCATAGACTTCATATCTTCATAAAAGTCATCTGTTTTAATATCATATATAAAACTATCTGTATCCATATATAATAACTTAATATTATCTTTATATCTCGGTTTCATAACATTATAATGAAAATCATACATTAAATGTTTAGACAAATCTAATATACTCATTCCAACATAAATCGGTTTATTAAAATATAGTTTTGTTTTTTTCATATGAACAGCTACCAAATTTTCATCAAAAATAGTTCTACATTTGAAATTAGGTTTAGCAATTAATTTTTTAACTTGATCATAATTACAACATAATCTTACATCGATTCGTTTTCTTATATCTTCCATAGTTTTTCCAAATATGGAATTATTCAATAATTCATAAAAATCTTTCTCAAAATCATTAGCAGCTTTCTTTCTCATTTCAGTGTTTAAATCTATGTATTTTTTTAACCAATTTGATTGTTTAAATTGCAATACTCTATGTACTCTTACAGCCTTTAAACCCATTTTCAAATATTGTTTTAAACTTCTATAATGAACTACATATTTCTCTTTATCATGTAAAGTTGTTAATAACTTACCTTGTTTCGAATTTTCAGGAATTCTATTTTCAGGACACAATGGTAAATCTGAATGATAATCGTGTAACTCTTTTGGATATCTTAAACTAATTTCAAATATATATCCAATCTCATCTTTTATTTTATTATTATATAATTCACGTTTAACGTAATTTTTTTCATAATCATTACACCATTTAAATTCTCCATATGGTAAATATTGACTCATAGCCCATCCATATAAATTATTAGCATCTAAATACATTAAATAATTGGATTCTTTACTATTATCATAATTTTTCATATATTTATTATTAGCTTTTCCATATCTATTACAACATTGTGAAACACCTCCTCTTAAACCTTTTTCTATCATGAGAATCATATCATAATCATTTAATAAATCTAATTTAACATTTGTTATTTTTAACATAGCATCCCAAGATAAACCAGGAGCAGTAAAATACCAATCTGGATCTAATTTATAAGTTTTTAAACAAACATCTCTAAAATTTTCAAATACATCTGTTAAAATTAATACATCTGTTTTGACATATAAATCTGTATATTCACCTAAATTTTTTATATTAAATTCTTTCCAAACACGTTGAGCATGTTTATATTCTTCATCAGTTATATTACATTCATTCAATTTATTATAAAATTTATCTTTTGAAGGTAATTCTGTTTCTTTGTATTTATCTCTAGAATCCATATAATCATAAGGATATACACCTTTTCTTGTAATAAGATCTAATTTATCATCAGGAAAATGTAATGATGTCTCTCTAAATTTTGATTTTAAGTATTTAATATATTTCATTTTTCGTATTTTTGGAGGATATCTATTTATTTCATTCTCTGGTCTCAAGTTTTTTGATAAATTATCTAAACTGCAAGACATAAATTTAAATGAATCAATAAATCTCAATTTCATACCTCCTATTTTTTTGTTGAAAGATATATATTTTTCTTCAGTATTAGGTATAACATCTATTTTTGATTGATCAAATCCAAATTCTTTTATAAACAAATGAGAATCATAACCTGTTAAATTATGAATTTTTACTGGAATAAATTTTGGAATTTGATAATTTAAATTACAAACATTATGAGCTGGACCTCTATATTTTCCAGTTATATGACAATGATCAATTACTTTTTCATCATTTAAGATTTGATTTTCACATATATGACAAATATTAGTTCTTTTATAATGATTTTCATCGAACTCTATCATTGATTTGATATTTTCATATTTTTTAGTTTTGTCTTCTATCATTTTTTCAATTTTAAGAGTATCCTCTTTTAACATAGATACAAACTTTTTGATTGTATCTGGTCCTCTATAAACAACAGGAGGTTTAAAGTATTCATTTTCATATTTGATATAATAACAAAATGCATCTGCTACATGTTTTTGATATTTCACAGTATATGATTTAGTTTGATCTTGCTCACATGTATCAATTTTAGGTAAGAGAGATTCAAAATCAGCATATATAGTATATGGTACTCTCATTTTTCTTTCATGATTTTTAAATTGAATAACTTCATCTTTTTTAGGCATATTAATTGTGACAGCATCTTTACAGTATTCCACATGTATCTTTAATCTTTCCTCAGAATAAAAATAATTTAAACATCTATCACATAAATATATATGATTATTAGTAATTTGTGATCTGATCAAACTATTCATATTTTTAATCCAACAATAATGATCTTTCATATAAAACAAGTTTACATGTTTTTCTAATTTATTTTTAGTTATTCTAAGTGGATAAATTGAACCATCATAACTATAAACATTTACAGATATATTATTTAGTTTTTCAAATTTCTTAATATTATCTAATGAAACAGGAAAATCAATACCTTTAAAATGTAATTCATCTTTATATTGCTCATATTTTGACACTCTTTGAGGATTTTTTTTTACAGGATGAATTGCTGATAATATAGACCACATAAAACATTTATTATCTTTATTTTTTACATTTATTATGGCTTGTTTAGATTTCATTTTTTCAGGTAAATCAATATAACTTGATCCTCTCAAGGGTTGATACTTATTTTTTCTCAATTCCAAAAATTTAATTTCTTCAAGACTCCAACCAGATCCTTTTGATATAAAATCATCAGATTCATTTATTAAGTTGTCAATAACATAATCATAAAAAGTATGTAAATCATTAGATTTTAATATAATTTGATTCTCAGTTTTGAATGTAAATTCTTGAATTTCTTCATTTAATTTATACAAACAAAACAATTTAAAATTTACCTTTATTCCATTAAATTCTTTCATAATATGCTTTATTTTTTCTATTACAACCTTTCTTTTCTCTTCTAAAAATTCTAGAGGGATTTTAATATTATTATAATTATTAATTCTGTATGATCTTAATCTAGATTTATAAGCAGTTTCATATTCCTTAATTTCTACATTACCTTCATCTAATGCTTTTTTATGTTTTCGACTTGATATGTGATTATCTAAATGCTTATAATATATACCGCAAATAATACATTTTCTTTTTTGTTTTGATCTTTTAATCATTAAGTCTTTCTTTATATGTTCTTCTTCATCTTCATAATATTTACCACATATACGACATTTTCTATCTTCTGTAAATAACTTTTCAAGATTTTCTTCTACTGTAAATACATTTTCTTCAGGAAAGACAGATTTAAAATCATTTTTATCAAATCTTAAATTAAAAGAATCAAAAATCTTTTTAATTTTTTTACGTTTTTTAGGTTTATCAATAAATATTTTTTTCTTTTTTTCCAAGTATGCTGATAAATCTAAATTTAATAAATCTACTAAAACAGGTTTATATTCACCTGTTTTTCTGATATATTTAGTTAATAATTTAATTAAATCAACCTTCTTACAACCTTTAGGTTGTTTAATATTCAATAATTTTACTACATTTCTAAGTTCATTAATAGTCTTTGACTTCAATGTAAACTCCATTTATTAGGAAACATTTTTTGTAATACTTTTTCCATGCTTACTCTGATAATTACTTTTCAAATGTCTCTTTTTGTGTGTATATGTATATTGCTTTCCACATTCACATATATATTTTTTATATTTAATTATGGATTCACAACATTTGCAACGGGAATAAATTTTTCCATTTCTATGATATATGTAAAACTCATTTACTGATTTCACAGTCAAACAGTGTATGCACTTTTTTGTAACCTCCATTTATTAGGAAACATTTTTTGTAATACTTTGTAAGAAATCATTCCATATTTTTTCATATTTCTTTTTAACTTTTTGAACTTTTATATTATTTTCAATATTTAAAATATCACAAATCTTTTTCATAAAATAGTAATAGTTAATTGATTTCTCATAATACATAAAATCTAAAAATTTTAAAAACATATCCTCAACTTCTTGAGAAATATTATATCTCCTTCTTAATCGATTAAAATAACAAACTCTACTATTATATCTTTGTTTTAAACTTTCGTAATCGATAACATAAAAATATTCTTCTTCTTCTGAATCATAGATTAATTTCATCTTATTCATTTATACTAATTCAGATGTCCAACTATTAAATTCATCTGGATATCCTAGCCATTTTACAAAATACTTATTTCCTTTCTTTTTTATGATTTTTTCAATTTTATATACATCATCTTTTTTATTATATTTTACCATTTCATTTTCATAAAAAGTTCCTTCAAATTCTTTACTGTTTAAATCTTTTAATCGATAAGTAATTGGATCTGTTTTCAATACTTCAGAAACTATAAAAATCTCTTCAGTGAATGTAGAATCATCTACTTTCCTGAATGTTTTCTTAATTGTAGATATTCTAACACTATCTCCTATCTTAAATTTAGGTTTTTTCATAATCTTTTTAGTATATAAATTTTTATAAACTTGAGATTCATTTTCTCTAGCTTCAACAGGTGTCATTTTTATAGATCTATGATATGAATTGTTATAATTTTTAAGTAATTTGGGTAATACATCAATATATCTTTTAGTATTGTTAGCATGCATATATTTTATAATTTTTTCTCTTATACTTCTATTAAATCTCTCAGCTATTGCAGATTTTATTTCTTTATTTTTAGTTGTAAACCAATGTATATTATTATCTTTAAATAATTTTTGTGTCTGTTTTCCTGTAAATTCAGTACCTTCATCTGTCAAAATGAATTTTGGTATTCTTTCTTTAAAAACTTGTTTAAAACCTTGTACAACTTCTTCAGATGTTTTTCTTTTTATAGGAAAAGCCCAAGCATATTTATTAAAAGCATCTATAACCGTTAACAAATAATTAGTTCCATCATTATATTTGCTATAATTTTTTATAAATAACAAATCAGTGTCAAATTGATTATTACTGTTTGGAACATAAACTCTTCTTCTTTTAAATTTACGAATGACAGGTTTATATCTAGTATATACATCTTGTTCATGTAAAAAATCTTCAACATTAGGTAACCCTGTTTTTCTTTTCAATTCTTGAATACCACAATAACCTGTTTCTGGATTATAATATGTCTCTTTTAACTCCCTAAAAAAGTATTCTTTTTACTTCCACAAATAGTACAGATACCTTTACCAACAGGTTTATTATTTTTAGAAGTAGTTTTATGATAATTTTTAGTTGGGGTTTTATCTTTACACTTGACACAATATATAGAAAGACCTAATCCAAAAGTTTTTTTAACTTTAATAATAGGTTTAATAATTCCTCTAGCTAATCTTTCTTGAAATGTTGGATCTTGTATAGCATTTAAATTATCTATTAATTTTTGATCAGCAACATGTCTCAGTTTTGTATCTTTTGTTTTATTGTAATCAATATCATGTTCTTTACATGCTTTATCAAATCTATTTATTCCAGGATCACCTCTTTTTAATCTTTTTTCTAATTTTGTATTTGGACCACAATATTGATATCCTGGTAAATGCATTTCTGGAAGATTTACTTTATCTTGTATCCATCCAACAATATCACCACCTTTCTTTTTTTTACAAACCATTTATTTATTTAGAAATTTATATCCATTCAATTGCATTTGTTTTACGTATTTTTCAACTGGATTAAATTTTAAACTTTTTATGAAATCCTTTTCACACATATAAATTTCTTCTTCTGTCATATCCTTAACTTTAAACGAATTAATGAGTTCTTTATAAAAATTATAACAATGTCTATATTCTTCTTTCCTTTCTGCTATTTTTAATGCGAGATCTATGGCTTCTACTATACCAACTGATAAACTTAAAAATGCAAGAGGTAGAAAGGCTATTGCTGATAAACCTGTTCCACTTAGAATAACCTTACTTACTGATAATGAAATACTTATCTTTTGATACAAATTTCTACTCTTTCTGTAAACATATAATCTTTTTTCTAAATATACATCCATTTATATAGGATTAAATTTTTTCCTGTATCTCATTTCTGAATTCACTAAATCTAACATAAAAAAATCATATTTTTCTTGAACACTTTTATTATACATTTGTTTGAATTCTTCAGTACTTAATATACCATCTATCTCTCTTATAATCTGTTGAATTTCTTTTGGTTGTAGATTGAAAAATATAAAGTAATTACAGTTCTTTCTTATATTGATAGGTGTTAAAAAATATGACTGAGTTAAATAAATAAAGGATGCGTTTTTCTTTCTACCTCTGATAAATAATTCCTGAATGGTTTTTTGATCTTTCTCAGTCACACAATCATCAAAAATAACTAAATTCTTTAATGTAGGATTTAAATCATCTACAGTAATAAAATTTTGATCTGAAGAAAATAATACTTTTTTTTTAATTTATCATATAATTTTAATAATCTTTTCTTATTCTTTATATTCTTACATTTCAAAATATCCTCTCTTTCTATATCTTCAAACAATGTATATTTTTCTTGTAATTTAGAATATTTAGGTTCGTATAAATCTTTTGCACATATATATAATGCATCAAAAAATAATAAATCATAAATCAAATTTAACAGTAAATTTGTTTTACCTGAACCTGAAGATCCTACTATAAATAATCTAAATGGATGTTTAGGTAACAAAGGATGTTGTTTAGGATCAGGTAATTCTTCTGGTTCTGTGTAATCTTTAATTTTTATCATAATTTACTAGCAGTAAAAATAAAATTTGCTGCAGTAAAAAAATTAATATTATATAAATGAACTTAGAAAAAGAACGGAAACACAAGTTTTTAAAGCAAATAAAAGATTCAATTAAAATAGTAAAAATAGAAAAAGAAATAAGAAAGAATAATGAAGATCAACTAAAAGAAAAAATAGGTATTCAAAAAACCTTAGAGGAATTTCATAAACCAGTCACTCAAGAAATTGAAAAATATGAAAAATCAAATAAAGAAGTTGTGAAAAGTATTCAAAATGTTGTAGAAAATATTACATTTCCATCTATAGAAGAGCCTATTGAAGCTGTGAAAGAATTAGTATCTTATACTTATGATATCGATCAAAATTTAAATTTAAAATATTTAAAAGAGGAAAAATTATACAGACCGTCAGTATTTTTAAATGATCAAGAAAAATTAGAGGAGATGTATGGAAGAGCTAAACAGTTAAAAGAAGGATTATCTAAGAAAAGAGGCAACTTAAAAAGTACAATTTCTAGGGCTAAAAATTTTTCAGAGGAGGAATTAAACCAGAAAAAGAATGATATAAAAGAAATTAAAAATAAAGAAAATATGTTGCAAAATTATATGCATAGATTAAATATGATTCGAAGTAGTAAAGAAATGAAGGTAGGTAAAGGATTGAATGTATTATCAAATTTAACAGAAAAAATATGTAACGGAAGTAACTCAAAGAAATTGTATAATCAAGTAGCTTTATTGTTAGATATGTTATTAAAAAATAAAGAAATGACTTATAATGATGTACAACGATATCATAAACAATTTCTCTGTTAATAAATAATAAAATATAAAGTTTATTTGAGTGAAGGTCAGAAAAATAAACTTAAATCAGCTTTTAAAAATAAAGTAGAAGTAACATTACAAATAGATAAATCTAAAACTCCTAATCATGAGATGTATTTAACTAAAACTCAAATTAATCATATTAATGATAAAAAAAGAATTACAATCAGTAAAACTCAATTAGATAAAAATGGAGGATTTTTACCATTTCTAGCAACACTTATACCCTCTTTAATAACCGCTGCTAAATTTGCAGGTACAGCATTAGCATCAGGTACTTTATCTGGATTAGCTAGTTCAGCTATGCAAAAAAAGGGCTCTGGGAAAAAAAAAACTTGGAAAGGGAATATATCAACAGTGGGAATCAGTGACAAAATGATTATAGAAAATATGAAAAATGAAAAAGGATTTAGAGGTGTGTTTACCTCCGATTTATTACCTAAAACAATAGGAAAATTTGAAAATGGAATCATTAATTTAGATGTATCAACAGGTCCCGGAACTCATTGGGTTTGTTATTATAATGATCCTAAATATAAATATGTGGAATATTTTGATCCGTTTGGTGAATATGACAATATGAAGAAGGACTATATTCCTAAAAATATTAAATCATTTCTTGTTACATCCAATAAAAAAATAGGTTATAATGATAGTTTTTTACAGAAACCTTCATCTGTGAAATGTGGTATATTTTGTATGAAATATATAAGAGAAAGGAATAAAGGTATATCACCTAAAAATGTTCTCAAATCATTTCCTACACAAAAACCTAGTGACTATAATGAAAATTTTGTTATGTATAAATGATAAAATTAAAATCTGAAGGTCATGAGAAATCAGAGGAATTTACTGTAAATTTTATTACACCTCTTAAAATAAAAAAATTAGCTTTACACTCATTCTCTATGGAAGTTTCCTGGTTTAATATAAGTAAGAATTATGGAAATAACAAATTTAGAATGTATACATTAGACACAGATATAACAATTATTATCTCAAATGGTAATTATACTGTAAGAGGTTTAAATGAGTATATGATGAAAATATTTGGTAAGGATCCACCTGTGAAATTTGGTATTATTGAAGCAAGACAAAGAATATCTATTAAACTGAAAAATGGTTGGGTAATTGATTTTACAGAAAGTAACTTTCATAAAATTATAGGCTTTTTAAAACCGACATATGGAAGTTATGATGAAGAAACAGAGATTGAAGGTGAACATATTGCTGATATATCTAATGGAAATGATAATATTTATATTCACTGTGATGTTGTAAAAGGATCTTTAATAAATCAATATAATTCAGAAGTTATATATTCTTTCACTAATAAAAACCCTCCAGGTAGTATAATTTCAAAAGAATTTAATAATTGGATATTTTTTCCTGTTAAAGTAGATCCTATTGAAAGAATAAAAATGAGGATTACTAATCAAAAAGGTGAATTAATAGATTTAAATAAAGGAGCTGTAGAATTTAATTTTATTTCTTCTTAAATAAATGAAATATAGAAAAAGTAAAAAAATACAAGGATTATAAGGATAGGTAAAGATAATAAGGTTTTATTGAAACCTAAGAATATATTAAATGAAATATTTTCTATGAAAAAGAAAGGAGGTGGTTTAAAAATTCTTCCTAAATAAATGATTTATGATTTAAGTGATACTCGTTATTATTATAATGATCACATTAAAAGTTATGAATTAAGAGAAATTCATCCAAAAGAACATAGTTCAGATGAGAATGCTACCTATGTTTTTCATATTAATGATACTAAAGCAAAAATTTTATATTCTAGAGGATATCTTGAACTAAAATTAAAAATTACAAAAAATGATAAATCATCCATTGGAAACGAAAATGTGAGTCTGGTAAATGGCGGAGGTTTTATCAAAACTTTAAAAGTACATATAGGAGATACTGAAATTGAATCAAATACACAGTCAAATTTTTCAATCATGAATCATGTTTTAAGATTAATTCATTATACTCCTGATTATGTAACATCACAAGCTCAAAATGAATTTTTTTATCTAGATACATCTGATTCAGCTGACCGTAATGAGTTCAAATATGATGGTACTTTAGAAGATACTACTAAAATAACTGAATTTTTTAATAATTTGAAAATGAATAAAGATTATAACGAAGGATTCGTAAAGAGATGGGAACTAACGAAAGATAGCAATGTCATTAAAATATGGACACCTTTAAAAGATATAATCGATTTCTTTAGAGAATATGAAAAGATAATTTCAGGTTTTGAAGTGAAAATAGAAATTCAAAGAAATGAAAATAAAAATATGATATATACTAATATAAGAAACGAAAATTATAAGGTAGTAGTTGAAGGTTTAACCTTACATTTACCTTATATAGAATTAAAAAATTCTGCAGAAAGTTTGTTTCTGGAATCATATCTATCTAATAAAGATATAGATGTAAATTGGGATCGATATAGATTTAAGATGGTAGGCCCATATAGAAGCAACAGTGGATCTGTGACAGCAACTACAGCGTCAGATGAAGTTTTAAGTGCCTATGTTATTCCTCAATATGTTGAAAGAGATAATAATTATGAAAAAAATAATATGATATTTGATCATATAGATATGACAGAATGCTGGTTGATGATTAATAATAAACAAGTTCCTCTTATGCGTTATAAAACAAATTTTGCCAATAAAGATTATATTAGAGTGTATGAAGCTCTTTTACATGAAGGACTTTACGATAATAATACAGAAACAGGACCTTTGATAAATAAGGAGAATTTTGGTAAACTGTATCCTATTTTTCCTTTTGACTCATCAAATCATGAAAACTATACCGATTTAAATAATTTAGATATTGAATTTAATTGGATAACGAATAGTCAAAAGCAATATAAGTTTTATTTTATTTTTAAAGAAAGAAAGAGATGTTTTATAAATTTAAAAAATAAAACTATAACAATGGTTAAGAGTTTAAAATCTTAAAATTAAATAAATGAGTGCTTATTATCCACCTTATGATGATCAAATGAAAGAAGGACCTATTGGACCTCCTGGTATAGGTTTTACATTAATGAATGATGGAAATTATGATATGGAAAATAGAATTTTAAAAAATTGTGAAAATCCTATAGATGATTTAGATTTAACCACTAAAAGTTTTGTTTTGAATAAAATAGAGAATAATCATCATGAATTGAGAGATCATATAGAAACTAAATATGATGAGAGTTTTTTATCCTTTACTGTAGAAACAGGCAAGAGAATAAAAGAATTAAATGATACAACTTTACATTCTTTAGAAGGAAAAGTTTTTGATGCAAAAGGAAAAATAATAGGAAATGTTGCAGATCCTAAAGATGAAAAAAATGTTGTGAATAAAAGATATTTTGAAAAAAATTCGTTAATATTACAGAATGATAAATTTGATGCAAAAAATAAAATAATTACGAATGTTTCTGAACCTGAAAATGATAACGATATTGTTAATAAAATATATTTAGATAATAGAGATATCTGGGTTACTATACTAGATGATTTTCATACAGATGGGGATTATAAAAAAGTAAATTTCAACATGATGAGCTCAAAATTACTAGATCAAGAGATGCGATTATCTACCGATATGTATATGAAAATTTCTATATATATAGATATATATGATACAGTAGAAAGTAAATATGATAAAAGTCCACTGATATCTCTAGAAATCAATGGTAAGGAAATTTTAAATGTTAATAGAGATGTAGTAACCTGTTTTGCTTATGGTAAACGTGATGATATCATCACATTAAAGATAAAATGTGATGGTAACGCTTTAAAACCTTATATGCATATTGAAAAAATTTCTTTCTAATAAATGGATATTGATTGGAATGAATTTTCTAGAAAAAATTTATCTGAAGATGTAATTAGAAATCTTATTAATCATGTAAATTGGGATTTAGTTTTACAATATTCAACACTGTCTGAATCTTTTATTGAAGAATTTGCTCAACCTGATGATTGGCCTAAAATTTCTAGATATCAAAAATTATCAGAAGATTTTATAGAAAAATGTAAAGATATAGTAGATTGGGTGAACATATCTCAATATCAAACTTTAAGTAACGAATTTATCATAAAATTTTCTGATAATTTAGATTTATATAAAGTATCAATATTTCAAAAGCTTACAGAAGATACCATGAGAGTATTAAAAGATGATTTAAATTGGTTGTATATAACTAGATATCAAACATTTAGTGAAAATTTTATAGAAGAATTTATGCATAAATTAGATTTTTGTTATTTGATTAAATATAAATTTGAGCTATTACCTGATCACTTTTTTAATGTTTATTGGAAAAAAGTACAAGCAATACAGATGAGTGAATTAAATAAAAAGTTTGGTCATCACGAAATAGAACCTTACCAAGAGAAAATTTTTGAAGAGATATATGAAGTTAAATCAGTCTTGAGAGAGAGTGTTTATCTTTTGAGACAATTAACTAACAAAGATGATAAATAAATATTTAATAAAAATGTTTCTATATAAATGGATGTTACATATAATAATGGTATGGAAAAAAAAACTATGTCTTTCTTAAATTTAGAGAATCCTACTGAAGTGAAATCTATTTTTATATTATATTGTGATACATCTCTTGAAGGAATAGAAAATTTAACTAATTTAAAAGAATTATATTGTGAGGGATATAAATTAACATCTCTTGATGAAATAAAAAATTTAATAAATTTAGAAACATTAGATTGTAAAGATAATAGATTAAAATCTCTTGATGGAATAGAAAATTTAACGAATTTAAAAGTATTAAAATGTAGAGGAAATAAATTAACATCTCTTGAAGGAATAGAAAATTTAACGAATTTAGAAACATTAAATTGTAATAATAATAGATTAACTTCACTTGAAGGTATAGAAAACTTAACTAATTTAGAAATACTATCTTGTAGTGAAAACGATATTACATCTCTTGAAGGAATAAAAAATTTAACTAATTTAAAAGAATTATATTGTGTAGATAATAGATTAACTTCACTTGAAGGTATAGAAAACTTAACTAATTTAGAAATATTATCTTGTAGTGAAAACGATATTACATCTCTTGAAGGTATAAAAAATTTAACTAATTTAAATAAATTATATTGTAGAGAAAACGATATTACATCTTTAACTGAACTAATATATTTACCTAGAATAAATGAAATATGGTATGATGAAGATAAAATACCCATGATGTTAAGAAGATTTAGAAATAATGTAGGATTTCCAGTCTTAAAAAAACTCAGTCCGTAATTTACGTTTCGATGAATCACTATTTTAAGATCTCTTTTAAAGTTTATTTAGAGTTCCTTTTTTCACGACTTTCATATAAATCCTTTTACCGTAATTTACCTATGTATGGGGGGACTAACGGTCCCCTCATAACTCTCAATATAAGGTAGCCCCATAATAGGGCTCTCTTTTTTTCATGTATTTATCTAAAATTTGGTCTAAATGTAAAAAAAGGCCTTATTTAGATATAAAATCATGTTTTTAATATTAAAATGGACCTTTTTTTTATATATAAAAAAGATAAAAATAAGCTATAGTTTTTAGTATTAAAAATATAGTCATACGTGTAGAGAAAGCTTAATATCTTAAGAGTTAAAAAATAATTCTAAATAAATGGATCTTTATAAGATTAAAAAATCTCTAGAAAAGAAAGGAATTAGTGTAATAGCAAGATTTATAGAATCAAACGGTGATACTGGAACAGCATTTTTAAGTAATTATAATGATAAAGGTCTTAAAAAAATTAGTAAGAATATTAAGTCATATTATAATTTTGGTGGAGAGAAAAAATTTAGTAAAGATTGTATACAACTTACTTTTATTGAAAAAAAGTGATTATATTTTATGTCCAAGTATGGAAATATTTTTTTTTAACATATTCTTCTAAAAATACTATCAAGATTTTATGAACTCTATAAAACGCGTCCGTAATTTACTTTTCAATATATTTTGAATCACTTTGTAATCCTGATTATTTTAAAGTTTATTTAGAGGACTTCATTTAGAAGTCCTCTTTTTTCACGCATTTTATTTAATTTTATATAAATCCTTTTATTTTTTACCGTAATTTACCTATGTAGCCCCATAATGGGGCAGCCTATCTTTGATCTCTTTTTTCACGCATTTATCTAAAATTTGGTCTAAATGTAAAAAAGGCCTTATTTTGATATAAAATCATGTTTTTAATATTAAAATGGATCGATACCTTTTTTTTATATATATAAAAGATAAAAATAAGCTATAAAATATAGTTTTTAGTATTAAAAATATAGGTGTGCTCATACGTGTATATATATACTACTTCGGATCATCTCGAAATTTCGCATGCAAATTCCTTTATATCAAGTATGCAAATGATTAAATTTGCAAGGCCAATAAGTGTGAACTTCGGTCATAGCGCGCGTTTCTACTGCGCAACTAGCATCCTATAAAACAGGCTATAAATGTGGACGGTTTATCTTTGTTTGTTATCGAAGTTGCAGTTCCATGGAGACACAACCAATAATGCTGTTACGACGTTGCCGAAGACCTTATAAGCAATTAGACGAGTTCGACCGTGATCGTATAGTCGGGATGCGTGAAGCTGGTTGGTTATATCGAGCAGTAGGCCGCCACCTGCAACGAACGGACACTATTGTACAAAGGTGCTGGCAGCAATGGTTGCTGCAAGGAACTTCGGCGGAATGGAAGACTCTGGAAGGTCAAGGTGCACTAATGCGAGGCAAGATCCGATGATTGTGCGACAAGCTCGAACTGGTCCAACGGCATCATTGTCCGGCATACAACGTGCTACAGCCTCTTCCATACCACACACAGTACCTTCCACCACTTCACGGCGCTTGTCTGAGGTGGGGTTATACTCACGACGGCCTTTAAGACGTCAGCCCATAACCCCACAACATAGATAAAGTCGTTTGGAGTGGTGTTGTAGCCGAACATCATGTCGCATAGTGTTCAGCGATGAATCACGGTTCAGTCTTTCAGCAGATGACCATCGGGTACGTGTGTGGCGGCGCCAGGGCCAGCGGTACCTATCAGCCTTTGTTTTACACAGGCACACAGCCAGGGCCAACGGCCGTACCGTGCTAAAAACACCGGTTCTCGTTAGATCACCGAAGTCAAGCAGCATCGGGCGCGGTTAGTACTTGGTGGGTGACCACCTCGGAACGCCGCGTACTGTTGGCCATCTCGGGTGCGGTATCCCCGTGGTTTGCGCGCTAGATTTGCACGCTGCCACAAATGCCGCCGTGTTCATGCGGAGTACGATCACGTTAAACATGTGGGTCCGTAAGTCCTTCCGAGAGGTTGGTGGTAGGGGAAGGAGGGTACGGTCCCTGTGGATGCCTCCCCTACTGGGTTCCGGTCTAAATTGGGTGGCACTTCCCGGCCGTCCATACAGTTACCTTACACCTTTCTGGTAGGTCTGACGGTCTGGGTCTCAACAACAACAACAGGCACACAGCCATTACTCCTGGTGTGATGGTGTGGGCTGCTATCTCTTGCGACAGCAGGTCGCCCCTAGTCACCCTGCGTACGACTTTAACAGCTCAAGGATATGTTGATGAAATCCTGCCGCCGCTTGCGTAACCCTTCATAGCACGCCATTCTGGGGCCATTTTCCAACAAGATAATGCCACGCCACATACGGCTCGCAAATCTGTGGACGGTCTCCGTGCTGTTTAATCTGTTTCTTGGGCAGCAAGGTGATCAGACTTTTCGCTAATCGAGCATGTATGGAACATACTAGGCCGCCAGATTCGGGCACCCCGAAATGTAGCAGATCTGGAGCAACAATTGAGGAATGCCTAGCAGAATGTATCGCAGGGTGACATTAGGAAACTTTATCACTCCTTACCTAAACGTATACAAGCATGCATTGCCGCCAAGGGGTTTCACCAGTTACTGGCTTAAAAATTCAATGTGCAATTGCTAACCATTGGTGGATCCTGCAGCCTTGATTTTGTAATCACTTCACTACCTGTGTATGAGCTGTACGCATATTTAATATCAATAAAAACAGTCACTTTCTTCATGTTCTTTTTTTTTTGCAAAAGAATGTATCTGTTTCGATGGCCGGGAGAGCAATCTAATTTCGACCAAAACCCAATGGAGGATAACAATCCCCCATTGGGTGCTATCTTTCCCCTGACTCATCAGATCCCGGATGGATTTTCGGACTTACAGATTTATCGTACCTATACTCCGAGTAGATAGAGATAGTTTTCGGTGACGGAGTTCGAGCAAGAAACTAGCGTGTACAGTCTTCCCGCTGTAATTACTGCGCTATCCCGGAGCAAATGTATGTCAACCACAGTATTTTCGAAACTCTCTATTTTACATAAAGTCAGCGCTACAAATAACAACGGCTCAAAATATCTAATTTCCGCGCCTCCCTCCTGCGTCTTCTAGCACCAATGGGACAACATTAACGAATTAATCATTAACGAAAATTGTTTTAATGTTTCCTATCTCCTATTAAAGTTTGAACAAAGAGTTTCGAATCTATACCCTATCTGTAAAGTTTCCTAGGAAAGTCCTAAATCACGCCTATAACTTTGTAAAGAAATGCCCCTGAGTGTGCACGTTAAGCCTAGTGAACTGACGTGGGAAAATTTGTTTCTGATCTATTGTTTTCGACCCTATGTGATCAAATAAAAGTGAATGCAGAGCCTCTAGCGGAGAATTTAAAAGTTAGGAAAACAAACACGGCAATAAAGCGATCGCGATAACCACTGGACTGTCCCATCCCGGGAAATTCGTTCTAATTTAAAATCATTTCCAGAATACATCTTTAAGGTTCACTTTCATCACTATAAAATGCGTTCAACAGCCCGGGCTGCACGGCTCACCACTTAGTCTTGAATCAACCTGTTGCGCCGCTTGATAATGTGAAGTTTGGGAAAACAGAGAAGTTTCGCGTGATCACTAAATCAAGTCTGATGAGAGCACATTAATTTGACCCCTGATAAATTGAACGCTAATCCATACAAAAGAAACAATGCAAATGTTTAGAACTGCATTCAGGAACAAAGGAAAAATGCTGTAAAGGTGTCTGGCCCATTGGAATTCCAGAGTCGGCACAAAAGGAAATTGTTCGATTTGGGATATTTTTAAGGTATAAAAGGAGAAAATGTCAGGTTGTATAATTAGGGTTGAGCTTGTGTTCCTTGTCCGATTTATTCACTGGCCTAACAGCAACCATGAGGATCATGGTAAGTTTCAGTATTCCAATTATCAAACTTGATTTCAGTAAAGATCCATGTTAGCGTTAGTTTTATTCATATGCTCACATTGTGAAAGTTAAAACAATAAAATATAAAAGTTAGAATAATTACTTTAATTAATTTAAAATAACTATTATTTTTTTTACTACAGTACATAGGATGATTAAAGAAAAAGTTCGATACAGTCATTTAAAAATAAACTGCGATATCTCTAGAACGGTTTCAAAGGAGTTTTAATACCTGTGCCATTCGTTTCCTAATGATAAATAACGTTCTAAGCTGTCTCCCTTGATCCGAGACTGAAGCAAAGAAGGATGCCTATCTACATGTCTAAAACATCTGCTGTGGGCAGCACATGACTTTCCTTATATAATGCAAATTAATTTACTACTTTTACAGTAAAAAAAATAGGTTATTTTTACAGTAGATACTTATTTTACTTCCAAGATATTAAATTTTCGGCAATGAGTCATCATTTTCATTGATTTAGCGTCATTTTTATCCATTTGGCGAGATTTCCATTAATTTGGCAACGTTTAAAAAGTTGCCAAGTTGGCGACATTCCGTCAAATTCGTCGTCAAAATCACCAAGCGTTATGGACGGAGAAATAAGTTATTCTTATAGCAGATAAATGATTATTGATGTTCAAATACAAAAGTATTACCCAAAGTATCTTTTCTCATGAATAGAACGACTTAGATCCACGAGAATGATGTCACCCAATTTATGGCATGATATCACATATGAAGAGTGAACATATTCTTCAACAGTTAATACTTTTTTCTTTAATTTATGGGATACTTTCATAAATTTATTTAAAAAATGTGCAATATCTCGAGAACGGTTTATGCTAGCGTTCTAAAGTATATGTTAATCATTTTCTGAGGAAAAATTACATAAGAAATGTCTATTTGCGTAACTTTATTAAAGGTTTTAATATTTTGATAATTTTTTCAAAATTTCACTCGAAAATTTAGGAGGGTTCTGAACATTCGATTACGTTTAAAAACAATAGAATTCCAGAGTTTACGGATTGTAATTTTTGTACCAAATTTCGTTCGAATCGGTCCATTCGTTTCTCAGTTATCGTCTCCTCAGACTCACTGACACACACACAGACATCACCTCAAAAACGGCTGATTCGTATTCAGGATGCTTGAAACGTTCTCTTCCGTCGAAAACTCGAATTTGAATTTTCGACCCCGTCATGATACTTTCCTTATACATTATATGTATATAAGGAACATAAAAGCTGATGTGGGCAGCACATGACTTTCGCTATATAATGCCATGAATTTACTTCTTTCACAGTAAAATAAAGATACTTAATGCTTACGACACAATGTTTTAAATGTTGAATTGTATATCGGGCGCTTTTATGCAGCATGAACAACTATTTCGAAGTTTCCAAATAACTTGTATTTCACACAAATCTAAATTGACTATTATCAATATTGATAGCAACCACAATACAAAATATAGTCCATATATATATATATTAACAAGAAATATCAATCACGCATAAATCATTGATTATGAAACGCTTTCCAACTTCAATGCAATTTTATATAAACATCTCTAAAATGCGATACATTCCTCAGTAATATTTTTTAAATTATCACAATACTACATTAATTTATTATATTTGAAAACTTCATCGAAGAAAATGAACTTCATTCAAATGACGGCATTAAAATAAAAATTGCCTGGTTTAAACATCTCTAAAATGCGATACGTTCCTCGGTAATATTTTTAAAATCATCATAACACTACAATAATTTATTATATTTGAAAACTTCATCGAAAACAAATGAACTTTATTCAAATGACGTCATCGAAATATAAATCGCCTATATATAAAAGCAGTATTTCATTCATCACAGTACTATAATAATTTATTTTATCTAAAAATTTGAAAAATTGTTATCTACCATATTTATTTTAAGATGTGAAACGTCTCTTATATATAAAATAATTAAATTCTTGGAAATATATTTATTATATAATATATCCCTTTTTTCTTTCTGGGGGATATAGCAAGAGTCAGAATTTAATTGAATTTGTTTTTCTTCCTATATTAAATAATTTTTATTTAAGAAACTACCTAACATATTTTACTGAAATTTCTTTTATATATTTTATGGGAAAATTTGAATATTTCCTAAAATTTTCGAAGCAATTTGTGAATTTTAAATTCGTTTAAAAAATGATTGAAAAATTAGGTCCCTTAGGGTTCAATGTACTTCATTTTTACAACCGGGTTCAATCCAAAACTAGTTGGGTGATATTATTCATTTATATTCCCATAGATCCCACAGACCGTCTGAAAAACATACTAAAATTTCATTTTGATAAAGTCATTTTTACGGCAGTTATCGGGCTAACGGACAGACAGACAGACAGAATAAACCAAGTCATAAACACTTTTCAACTATGTTGTAAAGTGTTAATAATTAATACATTAATTTGGCGTCATTTTCGTTAACAGAGTCGTTTTTGCTGTTTTAACGTATTTTCGTTAATCTGGGGGTGAAACATCGCCAACTTGGCGATATTTATCCAAATTCGGCAAATATCGTATCTCCAAGCGTTACAGACAAACGGAGAGAAGGACATTTCATATATATAAATGACTACTGGCGAATTGATAGTCGTCAAAATACAAAACTATTACACAAAATATCTTTTCTCGAGAATGGAACGAACTAGATCCACATGAATAATATTTTGCAAATTTATCGCATAATATTACATATGGAAAGTGAATATATTTCACTATAGTTAATACTTTATTTTAATTTTTAGTGATTTTTTTTCTTTTTTTTTTTTTTTTTTTATAAATTTATTTAAAAAAAAAAAGTGCAATATCTCGAAAGCGGTTTATGCTAGCGTTCTAAAGTTTATGTAAATCGTTTTCTAATAAAAAAATTACACAGGAAATGATTATTTACGCAACATTATTGAAAGTTTTGATTTTTTATGGTTATTTTTCGAAATTTCATTTGATAATGGGGGGGGGGGGGGGGTTAAACATTCGATTACGTTTAAAATCAATAAACTTCAAGTATTTATCGATTGTAAGTTTTGTATCAAATTTCGTTACGAAAGCAGTATTCGTTCGTGAGATATCGTCCACAAAGCTATGATCGAAATTCCCTTTGAATCAGAAATTACTACTTATTAAAGATGATTGAACATGTCCATTTTTATATTTTTTTACAAACTCGTTAGACAATTTAGAGGTTTCCAAACTATACCATTTAATATTGATAGTTTATTAACACTCAATGATTATTATAATCCTACCAAATTTCATTCAAGCGTACCATTTGTTTGTGAGATATCACACCTACACTCACGTATATACATACACACATACATACATATATACACACAAACATATGCGTATACATATTCAGTGCGACGTAAAAGTTAAGACACAAGACTGAATTTCACTTTTTCATAAAACAGAAATAAATATACAACCAAGTGCATTCTGCATTTTTATATTACAACGTAAATCATTTGTATGGTACGAATACAAAACTTAAGAAGTGAAACATTTATCTTAATTTTAACACAAACATAAAAATTGAGTATAACATAATTTAAGATACAGAAATGAAATTTTCTGGCTGGATATATTTCGTATTACTATTAAAATATATTACAAAATTTTATTTTTTGTAATATGTCCTATAAAATTATTTATGATAGATAAACATACCATTTCGAAAGTGTGTATATGAAATCTTTTAGTCACAGAACAAACAGCCCCTTTACTAAATGCCCGCCAATTTTGTTAAATTTCTATACAGGCTGGCAATATCTAGTCTTGAAACCTTTCTCTAGATAACAAATAGAATAAGGATTTCTTTGCACTGCAAGAAAAGTGTTTTCCTTTTCATAATGCATGATTCTACGATTAATTAAATACGATTTCTCAAACACACGATTTTTTATAGAAAGTACAAGGTTTTGCAAGGTCTCTATCAATATCAACCAGATTTTCTCAATGGTGCGTTCACCATTTTCTCTTCTTCTGAGTAGCAGAAGAATATCGAATGTATCAGCATATCTCACACGTTCCTGATGGGGTTCATCCTAATAGCTGACCAACTCGGAACCGAGATGTTTTTAGCACTTAGTTACTATTTAGTAGAGATTGATGTGTGCAACGCAGCATTATCCTGCTGAAATATCCAGTTTGAACCACCTAAGATTTTCCAATCTTGTAAATCCTCAAGCCTTTCCAATATACCCTCAACTTGTTAGGTGGGTTCGAGAATTTTTTGATATTTTTCTGCCATTGAGGAACAGGGAATTTTAACCATTGTAACATCCCCTCCACCGCCATAATTGATCTTTCACCGTGTTGTTTGCTGAATAAGCTTTGTGCCTGCTTACTTTGCAAGTCATACCAGTAGTATGATCAGGTCAGTAGGTCATTACTATTCCATTTTTTTTTTATGTTTATGGCCAAGAAAGATTGAAAAGTCATATTTCGTTTTTGAAGGTAACCTGATTCAGCGATGTGTCTCTGAATAGTACAGTTCGATATTTTCGTTTCTATTTTCTTATTATTCGAATTATGCAAAATTCAAAATTAAGTCTAATTCAAAATTCTTCTGCCATAGCATAAAGGGATCGCTTGTGTCCTTCCAAAACAAAATTTTAGCACATATTGGCCAACACTATCTGACTTTGGCTTTAATTTGCCATATTTTCGTTTTTTTCCCTCACTCGAGAACTACGATGACTTTTCCATGTTACTTTCATTTCAAAATGACTGCCGGCATTGCTCAGCAAACAAGGAGAAACGCCTTCATATTCCACGGGTCACGTGTTCTTAAAAATTTGCATAAAATGCTCCTTAAAATTTTTTCAAAATCAAGCATTTCACTTTAGTAATAGAACGCTATCATATTAGTACGATTGCATTTATGTGAATATACAATATTTCCATTTTTTTTTCAGATCGTCTTTCCTTTCCTGCTAGCCGTCGCAAGTGCCCAGTATTTCCCCTTTCCAGGATATGGTTCTTCATTCGATGAAGACTACGCTGCCTCCCTAGGCAACGCGCCGGTCGGATTTTATGACAAGAAGCATTATGGAGGGCCCAATGGACCTTATGGTTCAAACAGAGGTAACACTGAAGTAGCTGGAGCCTCTCTTGGTGGAGCGAAAGTTGGATTGTACGGCAAAGATCATCAACAGGGGCCAGCACCTGGGGGTTATCCTATTCCATATGGAAGGCCAGTTGTACCCTACATAAGAGGAGATCCTTTTGATCCTTTTTACAGATGGAATTAATAACAATGGTAAGTGTAACAAAAAGCACCAGGAACATCAGAAAATAATCATTTCTCCTTCTTCGACTCAGACCGTCCGACCTACTCGAAGGTTGTTGTAGTTGTTGAGACCCAGACCGTCCGACCTACCAGAAAGGTGTAAGCTAACCGTCTGAACGGCCGGGAAGTGACCTACCCGAAGGTGTTGAAGTGAAGACCCAGACCAGTCGACTGACCCTAGGGTTTATAGCAGCTGTTTGAGAGGCCGGGCTACCCGAAGGTGGGAAGTATCTGCTTGGTCGACCGGAAAGTGCCACCCAATTTAGACCGAAACCCAGTGGGTGCGGCATTTATAGGAACCGCACCCTTCTTCCCACACCACCAGTCTATTGGAAGGACTTACGGACATACATATTTAATATGCCCGTACTCCACGTGAACACGAGGGCTGTTTAGGCAGATGTGGGAATCGAATTCCTCGCGTGCTAACCACTGGGCTATCGTACCCCAGGAAATAATCATTTGAAAGATGATCTGACTCTGACTAGAATCGATCTTTGAATTAGAGTCTTAACGTCATACTTACACTTATTTTTTGTTGTGAGCGCCAATTTGCTAGTGAGGAAGGGGACGTCATAGCCTAAAAAGATGAGACTGCGCCCACGAAAATCCTCCCCAAAAATGGGAAAAGCCAAATTTTTTTTGCTAACCATTGGCGAGCAGCTTGCTAGTTAGGAAGAAGACTTCACCACTTGAATAATGGTACATTCTGTAGATACGTCGATTCACTGCTTTAATATAGAAGAATGAGACCAGTTGAAACGCCAGCTGCCTCGTTACCGCAATTTTTTGGGGTTTGGAACGTAACGTACAACAGGTGTGAACTCGTCTGCCGCAGAACAGCATCAGGCATCTGTTCGACACCATGCCGGACCATATTGCTGCGTGTATCGCAGCACGAAGCGGTGCGACGCGCTATTGAGGATGACAAGACTGTGTACCATAGCTCCCTCTGTACGTGTTCTGCTGCGCTGTTTTTGCGATCATGTATACCATTCATCTGTATCCTTCCATCAATAAAATTTCAGGTCCATCCTATGCTTCCTTCCTGGTACGCAACTTTCATTGCCCGTGATTGTACATTGTTCAGAGAGTAAAATGCTAAAAAATTATTAAAGAGCCCTTTCACCTTTCTCTAGCAATCTGATAGGAATCAATATACGGAGAGTTCCGCATTGTATACCCCCCCAGATACGTGTCGCGACGTATTTGGTGGTGTGTGGTGTTACGTATTCATTGAATCCAATCAAATGCTATTCAAGTTTTAGACCCCGGGACTCCTGCTCTAGTTAAATGTTACAAAACACAACGTTGGCAGCAATACCTTCACTTAATTACTTCCTTTTCTCTTTGTGCATACAAATACACGCAACAAAGTTATGAGATATAACATAAGAACAGGACTCCCAAAGTTGTAACTGCCCTACATATATAAAATAATGGTAATGTAATTTTAAAAAATACTGGTAATAAAAATTTTAATAATTTATTCTAGTAATTGAGTAATATTTTTTAAACGGTCTTATTTAAGTTGGTTTCTCTGTGTCTTTGATTAGTTGAAATCTTGAAATTCATTCTTGAACCACTTCTACCTAGCCGATTTTCTTGAAATTTCATACATATACGTATTTGCGATGACAATATAACATTTCATCAAATTTGGTTCGATCCCCTCCCCGAATTCTGATCCCACACCTCTGGAATTATGCTCAAACTGGCCCGTAAAAATCCCATTGTTTTAAGATAGTTTTATTTTTTTATGTTATATATATATATATATATATATAATTGAAATCAAAAAAGAGGATCAAGTTCAAGGGAGGGGAAACCAAATAAAATGCATACAATGGCAGAGGAGGATTGCGACTCCTCAATCCCGTTTAAAGCTGCTTTTCCAGCCCGGGCAAACGCTCACGGAACAAATGCATTGTAAAGTTGATCTCCCATACGTGCCTAGTCAGAAGCACCCGAACATGGAGAAACAGACCACCGAGAATGGAAGTCAAGAAACGTACTAATGAAGAAACACTAAATCTCCTATTATATAAATAACAATGCGCATGTGCAAGTCTTCAAGTGATATGCAGAAACTATCCCAATTCAGTAAAATCCCTTTTGAATGAATTTGCTTAATTTTTATCATTGAAAAATGAATTATAATATTTCTTCAGCAAATTAACTGGTTAATACTTTCTTAAAGCTTCTAATATTATCCCCTTGTTACTGGATATGTAATCCTTTGCTAAAGTGTTGCAAATTTGGTTTCTTTTGAAATGTCCCAAAAGTAATATTAATTTACATCTTTGTGTTTGCGTATTGCACTTGTTGTTATTGTATATATATATATATATATATATATATATATATATATATATATATATATATATATATATATAAAACCGTGTCGCGCCCCCCAAAAAATAAGAGCTATATTTGGACATTAACAAAATTTCAAGGAACAATAGAGGTGATAAGGAAGAAATGACATATATAAGAATAACGAATTTTTAAATCAAAATTGTCCAAAAAAAATTTAAATGAACTGATTGTAATCATTCTTATATATATATGATGTCTATATCATTTCTATTGTTCCTTCAAATTCTGTTAACGTACAAATACAATTATTTTAGGAGCCCCCACGGTTTTATTTAAGTCGCACATGATCAAGAATGTCGTGACAATTAATTTTTTTTTTTTCATTTACAGTACTGTTTACTAAAACAGTATAACTGAAAAAAGATTTTTCATAATATTTTATAATAATTAAATTTTAAACAGTTACAATTTTTGAAATTCAAAACTTTATTAAGTATGTGGATGTCCCATTTGCTGAAAACTAGCTAGTTAGTCCGGCGCGAAGCGTTATTGTTGTTGAGACCCAGACCGTCCGACCTACCAGAAAGGTGTAAGGTAACTGATTGGACGGCCGAAAAGTGCCACCCAATTTAGACCGGAACCCAGTGGGGGAGGCATCCACAGGGACCGCACCCTGCTTCCCCTACCACCAACCTCTCGGAAGGACTTACGGACCCACATGTTTAACATGATCGTACTCCGTATGAACACGGCGGCGTGCAAATCCAGCGCGCAAACCACCGGGCTACCGCGCCCGAAATGTGCCAACAGCACGCGGTGTTCCCGGGTGGTCACCCACCGAAGTACTAACCGCGCCCGATGCTAATTGACTTCGGTGATCTAACGAGAACCAGTGTTATCAGCACGGTAGGGCCGTTGGCCCGGCGCGAAACGTGATAAAACTTATGATAAAATTGCAATTAAATTTTTCAAGATTATTTGTTTTCTTGTTTTGTAATGCGTAAATACTAATCCAATGTTTTTCAAATCATTTTGCTCGCGAAACTCTTTTGAAGTTCAATTTGATGGCTGAACGCTAAACTGAGAAAAGTCCAGTGTGGTCCAAATTAAGCTTACGAAATTTTAAGGGTTTATTATTATCATTATTATTATTTCTGAAAATTAATACGAAACTATCACGTTGAAGAACCTCTAGATCATTGTCGTGGAACCCCTGGGTTCCACGGAACACATTTTAAAAAGCATTGTACAACTATAATATAAGTTTATTGGGTATTTGTTTTCAATTTTGACCTCTTTGCACTTTTCTAAGTGAATTGCACAAAATCGCATTAGTTGCATGTATTTTAATTGCATGTATTTTAAAAATATGTGTACCTTTCAGGTTACCATTCCAATGACACAAAACGGATAATGCTATGAAAATGGCCTTGATGAAACTGTCTACGGAATTGGATATCAGTTTGAAGAACATCATATGCAATCATCCACCATAACGAACTCTCGCTGGCAAAGAACATTAATACCTGTCGAAAATTGCATAAAGTTTGCATGAAGCTGATGTGGCAGACAAATATAAATTTTCGTGTTCGAACTTCATTAATAAAGTGTAACGCCGTCCACTATGGATAGTCTCATATTTTGTGTTCGAATGTTATTTTTACTTTGTCATATGTAGTGTTGAGAAAGTATTGTTTTCACAAAAATTGTCGATTTCGAGATTTTGATGGGAATATATGTTTTAAGACCTACTGAACACGTTTCGTCAATTTTTGGATTGATGTCCGTCTGTCTGTCTCTGGTCACTTTCTTGTTAGAGGCACAAATATTTATAGATTTTCACGAAACTTTATATCCTGTTTTGTTATCAAAAAATCTAAAACTAAATAGATTTTCTTTTTAACTCGAGCGAAAATATCGAAATTATATATTTTTTTAACATAACAGCATTGGACAAAATTTGACATAATTAGGCATAAAAGGATTTAGTTATAGCTCTATGATAACGATAATTAATAATTTTATTTATTGTTGATAGCTGCGATACAACTTTTTTGTTCGTGACGTCATTAGACCCCACCTTGGGAACAAAATTTATTCCCTTCCTTATCGTCCATAAATGTCAGTGTTGATGATCTGAAAAATTCCAAATCAACGCTTGTTATTTTCTCTACCGGTATAGTACAATGTATAAGAAAAGTATTGTGACGAGGTCGAAAATTTGAAATTGAGTTTTTGACAAAAAGCACGTTTCAAGCATTCCTGTACTCAAATCATTAATTTTTATGATGATGATGTCTGTGTGTATGTATGTCCGTGAGTAGATACGATATATCACGAACAAATGGAGCTTTTCATATGTAATTAGGTATGATCATTACGATCCGTGAATACTGGAACCCTATTGATTCTAAACATGATCGAACGTTTGGAAAACATTCCAAATTTTCGAATGAATTCTGTTAAAAAATTAGGCTATTTACATAACTAATTAAAATTAGGCTAATTACATAAATAAGTATTTTGTAGGTATTTTTTATTCTAAAACGAATGACACAAACTTTAGAAAGCGAGCTTTAATTGTTCTCGAGAAATTGTACGTTTCTCAAATAAATTCACTTAAAAACATATAAAAAAAATCTGATGTGGGCAACTTTCCTTATATAATGTAATGAATTTACTACTTTTACAGATAAAAAAAAATGTTATTCTTATAGTAGATACTTATATTCTTTCCAAGATATTGAATTTTCTTCAATGAGTCGTCACTTTCATTGATTTAGCGTCATTTTTATCTATTTGGCGAGATTTTAGTTAATTTGGCAACATTTAAAAAGTCCCCAAGTGGGCGACATTCCGCCAAATTTGTAGCTAAAATCTCGCCAAGTGTTATGGACGGAGAAATAAGAAATTCTTATATACCAGATAAATGACTATTGGCGTTCAAATACAAACGTATTACTCAAAGTATCTTTTCTCATGAATGGAACGAGCTAGATCCACGAGAATGATGTCACCACATTTATCGCAGGATATCACATATGGAAAGTGAACATGTTTCTCAACAGTTAATATACTTTTTTAAATTATGGGATTTTTTGATAAATTTATTTGAAAAATGTGCAATATCTCGAGAACAAATCATGCTGGCGTTCTAAAATTGATATCAATCATTTTCTAAGGAAAATTACATAAGAAATGTCTATTTGCGTAACTTTATTAAAGGTTTTGATATTTTGATGATTTTTTCAAAATTTCACTCGAAAATTTAGGGGGGTTCTGAACATTCAATTGCGTTTAAAAACAATAGGCTTCCAGTATTCGCGTATTGTGATTTTTATACCAAATTTCATTCGAATCGCTCCATTCGTTCGTGAGATATCGTCTGCACAGACTCACTGACACACACACATACACACAGATATCACCTCAAAAATGTTCGATTCGTAATAAGGGATTCTTGAAATGTGCTCTCCCGTCGAAAACTCGAATTCGAATTTTCGACCCCGTCACAATACTTTTCTTATACATTATGTATATAAGGAAAGTAATAAATAATAGTAAAAATCTACAAATAAGTGACAATTGGGGAAAAAATTTGCTGACAATGGTAGCTAATTTCCCTGAATATTGCCAACTTAGTGACTTTCCAATGTGGGCCAAATTGACGAAAATATCACCAAACTGACGCTAAAGTTACGAAAATGACGCCACATTAACGAATTAATAATTACCATATTTCAATATAATGGGGTATATCGCTGTTATCAGATGTTAATTTCCAATTGACTAGTTATATTTGCACAAAATTCTAGAATTTCTGAAAATTCTAGAAAATGCAGCGCAAGACTTTGCCTCCAATAGAACTCTGGGAACTTGCTCTATAATTAAAAAAATTTACTCCTGAAAGCAAAGCTGCTTTTCGAGAGTAATTTAAATCTTCCAAACAACCAATTAATATCTCTCCTTCTACTCTCTCGCGCGACTGTTTTATATTAAGTCAGAGGTTCGCAGTCTTTTTACTTTCCTTATATACATAATGTATAAGGAAAGTATTGTGACGGGGTCTTAAATTCGAATTCGAGTTTTCGACAGGGGAGCACGTTTCAAGCATCCCTGATCACGAATCGAACATTTTTGAAGTGATGTCTGTGTGTGTGTGTGTATAAAAATATGTGTGTGTGTGTGTGTCAGTGAGCCTGTGGAGACGATAACTGACGAACGAATGGACCGATTCGAACAAAATTTAGTACAAAAATCACAATCCATAAACACTGGAAGCCTATTGTTTTTAAACGCAATCGAATGTTCAGAACTCCCCTAAATTTTCGAGTGAAATTTAGAAAAAATCGTCAAAAAATCAAAACCGCTAATAAAATTACGCAAATAAACATTTCTTATGTAATTTTTCATTAGAAAACGATTAACATAAATTTTAGAACGCTAACATGAACCGTTCTCGAGATATTGCACATTTTGCAAAAAAAATTATCAGAAAGTCATATAAAATAAAAAAAAATTTCCTATTGAGAAACATGTTCACTTTTTATATGTAATACCATGCGATAAATTGGGAGACATCATTCTCGTGGAACTAGCTCGTTCCATTCAGGAAAAAAGATACTTTGAGTAATACTTTTGTATTTGAACGCCAATAGTCATTTATCTGCTGTAAGAATAACTTATTTCTCCGTCCATAACGCTTGGCGATATTTTGGCGACGTATTTGGCGAAATGTCGCCAACTTGGCGACATTTTTAATTGTTGCCAAATTAACAAAAATCTCGCCAAATGGATAAAAATGACGCTAAATCTATGAAAAGGACGACTAATTGACGAAAATTCAATATCTTGGAACGAATATAAGTATCTACTATAAGAATAACATTTTTTTTATAACTGTAAATGTAGTAAATTCATTGCATTATATAAGGAAAGTCATCTGTTGCCCACATCAGATATTTTGTATTTGCTCCCCACTTTTCCATATCGATTTCAGCTGCGCATAAAACAGCTATGAAGAGCAATATAATATGTGCTTTCCAGGAAAACACATACAATAGCTCTATGCAAACTGCAGAATGGAATGTTTAAATACAGTGCCTAGAAGGACATATTAAATTTATACATTCTAGATGCTCCGAATTTTTAGTTATTCTCAAAAAATGATATATTCCTTTTGTTGGGCTTAAGACGGGCTAACCCAATAAGATTTTTAATCCTAAGAGTTAAAATATACAGCAAATGGCAAGGATATGCTAAACTTCGAATTTTTAGATACACCTGTTCTCGAGTTATACTGCAAAAACGGGTGAGTTTCTAAGCTGGGCCTAAGACGGGCTAACCCGGTACGGTTCAAAATTGAAGGAATTAAAATACACTTCAAAAGAAAACGATATATTAAATTTAGATTTCCAACTTATTCTCTAAAACCAGGTAAAGTCTTATGGTGGGTCCTAGAGGGACTAGCCCGATAAGCTTCAAAATCGAAAGAACTGAAATGTACCACAAGAGGAAGCGTCATAATGAATTTCACGTTACTGTGGTAAATGAACCTGATTATTTTGGACCTCAAAGGTTTGAACGAACACCAGATCAAGTTAAATAAAATTTTAAAAATACGAATATATCCCTAGCTCAATCTCTCTGAAAATCAAGTGACTTTTTGTGTATACCGCGTACAATAATAACACCAAATTTCACACAAATTCTTCTGTTATTTTGAAAGATATTGGTCATTTCATTTGCAATAAATTCCCATTAGTTTCAATATTAACTCCTGCTCTTTTAACCGCTTATTCGATACCAACACCGTCTGGCGGAGGCGGCTTTTCAAGAACATCTCCCAGCATTGGGAGATAAAGGCGGTCGGCACGCCTTCTAAGCACTGTAGCTCAAATGTCAGCTCCTGTGGTTCTGTCATCTAGTAAAGTGAAATACAATAATTTTTGCATGGTGCTGCCATCTTTTGAGAGGAATAAAATTAAAGACTCGAAAAACACCGTGCTTTTAACTAGGTATTACTCCATAGTGAATGTTCTAATCTGCACAGAAAGCTCTGACAAGCCGTGTTAAAATAATCTCTTTTTAGAACCATGGATAAATTTCCAGTTGGAAGCAAACGAAAATCGGGCGGTTGTGAAGCTTCAACATGAAGTGCACAGAAAAGCTGAGTAGTTTTGATATCAACATTAAGCAAATATTCCGATGACTTTTAAAATTTGGATTTACGAAGGCCGAAGTAAATAAAGAAGAAAGTCCTCTGTGTATTATTTGTTCGAACATTTTGTCGGCTGATAGCATGGAACGCCTTCTAGCACCAAATCACGACATACACTCATTGACGAAAAAGGTTTGAATAAGTGTTCCTTATCGTCCATTAAAATTTGTACAAAAAGTTTCGGATCTATACCCTACCTGTACCCTTTCTTAGGTAAGTCCTTAAACACGCCAGTAACTTTGTAAGGAAATGTCCGGGAAAGTGCAAGTTAAGTCTAGTGAACTAACGTGAGAAAAATTATTTCTGACCCATTGTTTTCGACCCTGTGTGATCAAATAAAAGTGATTGCAGAGCCTCTAGTGGAGAATTTAAAAGTTAAGATTACGAACTCGGCAATAAAGCGACCGCGCTAACCACTGAACTGCCCCTCCCCCGGTTAATTCGTACTAATTTAAAATCATTCTCGCCACTTAGGCTTAGATCAATTAATTGTTTGTGCCGCTTGATAATGTGAAGTTTCGGAAATCAGAGAAGTTGCGCATGTTCACGATATAGTCTGCTAAGAGCACATTAATTTGACCCTGATAAATTGATTGCTAATTCATACAAAAGAAACAATTCAAATGTTTATAACTGCATTCAGGAACAAAAGGAAAATACTGTGAAGGTGTCGGACCCTTTGGAATTTTTTCAGAGTCGACAGAAAAGGCGAAATTGTTTAATTTGGGATATTTCTAAGGTATAAAAGGGGGAGATGTCAGGTTGATTAATTAGGTTTGAGCTTGCGTTCCTTGTCCGATTAATTCACTGGTTCAACAGCAACCATGAGGATCATGGTAAGTTTCAGTATTACAATTATCAGACTTTAGTTCAGATAAAGAAGTAAGATTTATGTTAGCGTTAGTTTTATTCATATGCACACATTGTGAAAGTTAAAACAATTAAATATGAAAGTTGGAATAATTAATTAATCTAAAATAACTATTATTATATTTACTGCAATACATAGTATGCGTAAAGGGAAAATATTGTGATGCGCTCCGAACTCTTGGATTCTGATGGATTTAAATGTCTTTCGATTTCAAGAGAATAATATGAATAATTCTGTTGAATAATATTTCATGTAAAAGTGAGTATATTTTACCATATTTACTACTATACTTTGCAACTTTATCGATACGTTCATTTAAAAATAAACTCTCTAGAACGGTTTCAAAGGAGTTTTAATACCTGTGACATTCGTTTTCTAATGATAAATTACATACTAAGCTGTCTCCCATGACCTGGACTCTGAAGCAAAGCAGGGTGTTTAGCTATATGTCTAAAAATCTGTTGTGGGCAACACATGACTTCCTCTATATAATGCAATGAATATACTTCTTTCACAATAAAATAATGATGCTTAAAGCTTACTGCACAATGTTTTAAACGTTAAATTGCACATTGGAAGCTTTTCTGGATGACAATATTTAACTATTTCGAAGTTTCCATATGACTTATATTTTACACAACTCTAAATTTACAGTTATCAATGGCAAGTACAATAAGCAATATAGTCCATATATACATTGATAATTAATTCATTAATTTAATTCATAGTTAACAGAGTCATTTTTGCAATTTTAACGATATTTTCGTTAATCAGGAGCGACATATCGTCAGTTTGGAGATATTTCGCTAAATGAGTCGCCAAATTTGGCAAATTTACCAACCAAGCGTTACAGACAAACGTGGAGAAGGGTATTTTGTATATATATATGACTGCTGGCGAATTGTTAAACGTCAAAAAACAAAACTATTATACATAGTATCTTTTCTCGAGAATGGAACAAACTAAATCCACGAGAATAATGTTAACAAATTTATCGGATAATATTACATATGAAAAGTGAACATATTTCACTATAGTTAATACTTTATTTTAATTTTTAGTGATTTTTGTGATTAATTTATTTGAAAAAGTGAAATAACTTAAGAACGGTTTATGCTAGATTTCTAAAGTTTATATCAATGGTTTCCTAATAAAGAAATACACAAGAAATGATTAATTACGCAACATTATCGAAAGTTCTTTTTTTATGATTTTTTTTAAAGTTTCATGTGAAAAGTTGGGGGGGGGGGGGTGTTCTGGACATTCGATTGAGTTTAAAATCAATGAACTTCCAATATTTACCGATTGTAAGTTTTATATCAAATTTCGTTCAAAACACTCGTCTTGTTCGTGAAATATCATCAAGGAAACTATGATCGAAACTCGCTTATCTTCAAAAATGATTATTTATTAAACATGATTGAACATGTCCTTTTATTTTATATTTTTTCACAAACTCGTTCGAAAATTGGGAGGTTTTCCAAACTTTAGCATTTAAAATCTATAGAATATTATCATTCAATGATTATGATAATCATACTAAATTCCATTCATAACGTTCCATTCGTTCGTAAGATATCGTACCCACACTCACGGATATACATACACATATACATACATACGCATACACATACCTATTCAGTGCGACGTAAAAGTTTATACGCAAGACTGAATTTCATGTTTTCATAAAACAGAGATAAATATACAACCAAGTATTGTACAATTTTATATTACAAAGTAAATCATTTGTATGGAACGAATACTCAACTTAAGAAGTGAAACATTTACCATAATTTTACTACAAACACAAAAATTGCGCATTGTTTAATAATTTAAGTTACAAAAATGAATTTATCAACTTGAAACAATGGATTAAACAATATTAACTTGAAACAATGGATGCCATCGACTACTAAACGAAATTTTAATTTTTTGTAATATGTTTTATAAAATTATTTATGGTGGATACGCATACCATTTTGAATGTGTGTATATGAAATTTTGGTCAGATGGTCCTACTTTTGCTAAATCTCCTTATACAGGCTGACAACATCTAACATTGAAACCGTTCTCTAGATTAAAAATAGAGTAAGCCGTTTGGGTTTCTTTGCATTGCATTAAAACTGTTTTTCTTTTCATAATGTAGGACGCTACAATTAAGTTTTATAAGTTCAAACACGCGATATTCTATAGAAAGTACAAGATTTTGCAAGGTCTCTGGTTCAATATCAACCAAATACTCTCAATTGTGAGTTCACCATTTTCTCTTCTTTAGAGTAACAGAAGGATATTGCATGTGTCAGCATACCTCACACGTTCCTGAAGGGGGTCCATATTAATTGCTGACCAACTCAGAACCGAGATGGTTTTGGCACTTAGCCACTGTTGAGTGGAGTTTGATGTGTGCAACGCAGCATTATCCTGTTGAAAAAATCCAGGTTGAGCCACCTAAGATTTTCCCAATCTAGTTAATCCCCAAGTCTTTCCAATATACCCTCAACTTGTAAGTTGGTTTCGAGAATTTTTTATATTTCTCTGCCAGTGAAAAACGCCAGGGAAGTTTACCCCCCCCCCACACACACACACACACACCACCACCACCACCAAATTGATCGATCATCGTCTTGCTTGCTGAATAAATTTCGTGGTTGTTTACTTTGTAATTCATAGCAGTAGTATGATCTGCAACAGGTCATTGCAATTCCATTTTTCTTTCGTCCATGAAAATCGCACGTAGTCATTTATCGGGACAAGACATATGCCTAGCAAATTTAGTTTCTCATGTTTATGGCCAAGAAAGGTTGACGAGTCATGTTTCGTTCTTGAAGCTGACCCGATCCAACAATGCGTCTCTGAATAATACACTTCGATATTTACATTTCTATTTCCTTTTTATTCGAATTTAATTTGATGCCTAATTCAAAATGAGGACGAATTCAAAATTCTTCTGTCATAGCGTAAAGGGATCACTCGTGTCCTTACAAAACAAAATTTTGATACATATTGGCCACCTCGAGAACCTATTTTCCCTCACTCGAGAACTGCGGTGGCTTCGTCATTTTACTTTCATTTCAAAATGATTGCCGGCTTTGCCCAGCAACAAGGAGAAAAGCCTTCACATTCCACGAGTCACGTGTACTTAAAAATGTGCATAAAATGCTCCCTAAAAATTTTCATTTTAATAATAGAACGATATCATATCAATACGATTGCATTTATATGAATATACAATATTTCCATTTTTTTTTTCAGATCGTCTTTCCTTTCCTGCTAGCCGTCGCAAGTGCCCAGTATTTCCCCTTTCCAGGATATGGTTCTTCATTCGATGAAGACTACGCTGCCTCCCTAGGCAACGCGCCGGTCGGATTTTATGACAAGAAGCATTATGGAGGGACCAATGGACCTTATGGTTCAAACAGAGGCAACACTGAAGTAGCTGGAGCCTCTCTTGGTGGAGCCAAGGTTGGATTGTACGGCAAAGATCATCAACAGGGTCAAACACCCGGGGGTTATCCAATTCCATATTCCTACGGAAGGCCAGTTGGACCCTACATAAGGGGAGATCCTTTTGATCCTTTTTACAGATGGAATTAATAACAATGGTAAGTGTAACAAAAAGCACCAGGAACATCAGCATTTCTTCTTCTTCGACCTAGACTGTCAGACCTAGCCGAAGATTTGAAGTATCTGTTTGGACAGCCGGGAAGTGTCACCCAATTTAGACCGAAACTCAGTGGCTGCGGCATTTATCGTGACCGAGCCCTCCTTCCCATACTACCAGTCTGTTGGAAGGACTTACGGGCATACATATTTAATCTGCCCGTACTCCATGTGAACACGTGGACTGTTTTGGCAGAGGCGGGAATCGAATTCCTCGCGTGCTGTCGTACTGGGCTCTCGTACCCCAGGAAATAATCATTTAAAAGATGATCTGACTCTGACTAGATTCGACTTTTGAATCAGAGTCTTAACGTCTTGCTTACACTTTTTTTGTTGTGAGCGCCAATTTGCTAGTGGGGAAGGGGACGTCATAGCCTAAGAGGAACAGACTACGCCCATGAAAGTCCTCCCCAAACATGAGTAAAACCAAATTCTTTTTGCTACCCATTGGCGAGCAGCCTGCTAGTTAAGAAGAAGACTTCACCACTTAAATAATGGTAAATTCTATAGATACGTCGATTCGCTGGTTTAATATAGAAGAAGGAGGCTGATTATTTTTTGGAAGATTGTTTGGTGGTGTTTATTGTTTCTATTTATGTTGCGTTACATGTGTTGCATACATATGATTGGGTATAAGAAATTATCTAATGGTAAATGTTTGTTAATATATAGTCGGTCGCTTTGCAAGTAGTACGGCGCATTTTTAAAATCGTTAATGTAGGCCATTTTATCTGCATTCATCTTCGTCACTCGATTGTTGCTAACTTAAAAAATAAAACTTTTAAATGGATTTTTACGACATATTTTAAAAGAATATTGCAGCCGAAAACTATTAAAAATATACAATGTTTTATATTCTGATACGGTTTGCGATAGAAGTAAGCATAAACAATGTGAAATATCGAAAAGTAAAACTTGAGCAACGTAGATAAGCACAAATAATATTATAGCATACGGCTGTTTCAAGATTACGCTGGATCCCCGTCATAAAAGCGAGAGAACCAACAAGTCCGAAGTCCAAAAGAAGAGTATTTGTCCTTCTCACAAACTATATTTTATTTATTAAACATGGAATACTGTTTATGTGAACAATATTGCTTAAGTATATATTGTTATTGTCTTGAATATTGTTTATGCATATATGAATAATAACATTTGAAACCGTTTTATCGAATTTTATAAAATTAAACCTATTTCTTTCATGACTTTTAGAAATCATTTTCTCTTCCAGATTTGCTTAATCATTCAATGACACAAAGCGGATAATGCTATGGAAATGGTCTTGTTGAAACTGTATACGGAATTGAATATCAACCTAAGGAACATCCTACAAACATCCAACAACAAACTTTTGCCGATAAAAGAACATCAAAAGCCTAGACATACATATGAAAATCACAGGATATTTGCATAATGCAGATGTCAGGGAGTCAGATGTAAATCTTCGTGATAAAATTTCCTCAATAAAGTGTGACGTCATCTCTTATTTCGTGATTGAACGTTATTTCTTCTGTACAGTTAAAGGGAGGCCAATTTAATCGAAATCGAAGGAAATGTTAGAACATTATTACATCCATGGAGGTAAAAGTAAGGAGTTAAAACTTTATATTAAGAAAGCGCCAATATCGCTTGAAACAATTATTCAGGTGACGTTAGGGTAAGATAAGTAATCCCGCATTGTATACATTTCTATAGCGAAAAGCTTCAAATATTTATTTAAACTGACAATTTTGTAAAAATAAATTATTAGCGCAATGCATAGTAGAGCTGAAACAATTTTGAATATTCCTACGTATTCAACATTATTTTATCTTTCAATTTATTTTTATCTCCATATATTCTGTACTCTATCCTACAACTATGAAAAGAATACTGGTTAATTATATTAAAAAAATCTGATGTGGACAGCACATGACTTTCCTTATATAATGCAAAGAATTTACTACTTTTACAGTAAAAAAAATAGACCATTTTTATAGTAGTTATTTATATTTTTTTCAAGATATTGAATTTTAGTCAATGAGTCGTCATTTTCCATGTCGTCATCATCAATGTGTCGTCATTGATTTAGCGTCATTTTTATCCATTTGGCGAGTTTTTCGTTAATTTAGCAACATTTAAAAAAGTCGCCAAGTTGGCGACATTCCACCAAATTCGTCGCAAAAATCTCGCCAAGCGTTATGGAAGAAGAAATAAGTTATTCTTACAACAGATAAATGACTATTGGCGTTCAAATACAAAAGTACTACTCTCAAAGTAACTTTTTTCATGAATGGAACGAGCTAAATCCACGAGAAGGATGTCACCCAATTTATCGCATGGTATTACATATGAAAAGTGAACATGTTTCTCAATAGGAAATATTTTTTTTATATGACTTTTTGATAATTCTTTTTAAAAATGTGCAATATCTCGAGAACGGTTCATGTTAGCGTTCTAAAATTTATATCAATCGTTTTCTAATGAAAAATTACATAAGAAATGTCTATTTGCGTAACTTTATTAGCGGTTTTGATTTTTTGACGATTTTTTCAAAATTTCACTCGAAAATTTAGGAGGGTTCTGCACATTAGATTGCGTATAAAAACAATAGGCTTCCAGTGTTTGTGAATTGTGATTTTTGTACCAAATTTCGTTCGAATCGCTCCATTCGTTCGTCAGTTATCGTCTCCACAGACTCACAGACACACACACACACACACACACACACACACACACACACACACACACACACACACACAGACATCACTTCACAAATGTTTGATTCATGATCAGGGATGCTTGAAACGTGCTCACCCGTCGCAAACTCGAATTCAAATTTTCGACCTCGTCACAATACTTTCCTTATACATTATGTATACAAGGAAAGTAATTAAGGTACATTTAATTTAAAAATGATCAAAAATACATATAATAAATACTACGTCTTTCTATTCTGTCAACTAACAATAGCAACTACTTTACTGACACTAGCGACACCTAGCTATAATTCTCAAAGCATTACGCTATTTTCAAGCGTTTCATCCATAAGTGTTTTATTTCTTTCTTTCCAACTCCATGATTACATCTCTGTACAGTAAAGAGCGCATCGATGCAGTTGTTACCATTAGTGGCTTGTTATTTGGAGTCGCCACCAGTAAACATTTTAACCTTAAAGTTTAAATTGAACTTTAAGTCCGTCATAACACAATTAAAATATTTCTTTTGTTAAAAATTCATATTCACGGCTCAAATGCAATTTTGAATAATACCTGTCATTTTAGGAAGATTATTAATTTAATTTTCTTGATTCAAATACAGTTTGTAATCAAGAATATTAAATTAATTACTCACAAAGCGTTTGGATTATAATGCAAATTTAAATTTAATTTTCAGGGTTATTAAATTATCCCCCAACTTGACGACATTTCCCAAAAGTTGTAAGGTTTAACAATTTCTATTCTGGACTTCTCATTTTCCAAGCAGTCTCTTTCCCGGGGCAGGAATAGTCTAAATTTAAATAGCAGCAGCGCAGATTCCAGACGGAAGGTAAAACTGGCAACCAGGTTATAAAAAGGCGAGCACGGCATGGAGATGGCATGAATTGGTACGTGGAGCTTGGAGTGTGTGGATACAGTGTGTTTTACCTCAACATCAAAGGAATCCTCCTTGAAGGAAGCGTAGGTTCAATGCGCTTGTGAAAATGCGCTTAGATTATCTTGTTTTTAAACATAAATAAATTCCTTATTAATTTTATTGCTTTCAATGATTTTGTCCTACAGTACCGTATACTTGACATCACATCCTGTTATGACGATTTCAAATTTAATTTAAGACAAATACGTTTTGGCAACGAAATTCATTTTCAATTCCGACTTTTATGAAAGCATATTGAAAAATGATTAATTTCATTAAATTTCTTATTAATTATTAATTATATTAATTTCAATGTCCTTAAGGATTTTTTTACTGCAAAACCTTATAAATTACACCACACACACAATATACCGGCCGACTAATCGGTTGCTCATGTCCCTGCTGACGAGCCGGTCGGTCTGGGTCTTCAACACACACAATATATATATATATATGATACAGAAATTTTAAACTTTCCCCCAATAACGCGCCTTTTCTTTCATAATTCTTATTCCAAATTCCTATTTCATGTCAAGCACGTATTGCAACTATATTAAATTCTATCACACGCCACTAATATTAACAAAATCTGCCAGCACTTCCTCATTTCCTCGACCATACCATATATGGTCACTAATCTTAACCTCTGAGTAAACTTTATGAAACTGCTTCCCCCCATCACATTTTTAAAGCATAAAGAACGCGAAGACAGCATGTTTCCCATATCCTCATATCCCCCCCCCCCCTCTGCTGTAACTGTACATTGTGTAAACCAACGCAGACTGCATTGAGATTTCTTGAGAGCTGGTCGACGATCAGGAGTTCGGCCTATGTAACAAATGATATGTTTCGAGTGTCATATAATAAAGTAGATCTTTTGGTAGCCTAAAATCTCTTTCCTGGACTATTGTAGCCTATATTACACACACACACACATATATATATATATATATATGTGTGTGTGTGTATATGTTAATATATCATGAATAATTGAATTGATTATTTTTATTACATATTTTTAATATATATATATATATATATATATATATATATATATATATATATATATATATATATATATATATATACATGACAACGTGAAGAAGGTTTACATTATAATTCCCATTACAATCCAATACCACCAAGGAAAAGGCGCAAATGCAGCTCACTATCCCAAGTAAAAATATGAATAAAAAGATAAAGTAATGAAAGGGAAACCAAATGCAATGCAACTAATGGTAGAGGAGGATTGCGACTCCTCATTCTCGTTTAAAGCAGCTTTTACAGCCCGGGCAACGCTCACGGAACCGTTGCATTGCAAAGGTTGATAATCAATTAATTGTTGGTGCATTGCAAAGGTTGCACGGCTTATGCGTCGAAATATCGAATTCAAAAAATTTCTGAAAAACAATGTATTCAATACAAAATGAGAGAGGGAAAGAAATAATTCAAAGAAAATTAGGTATTGTTGTTAAATCGGTAGATATAAGAAGTATTTTTGGTTCGTTCCAGAAAAGAGGAGAACATCCTTAATTATTTGAAATATGTTTCGGACTAATATAGTTGTAAAGTATGACTTCAAGGTGAATTTCGTGCCAACTGTCAGTTAGAAGAAGGAAGCAGCTGAATGCTTTGTTATCATCCTTATCGTTTTTCGACGTCCAGACACAAACGGGAAAATTGCTGTCTTGCTGTCTGATCCCCAGAATTTCATAAAATCAGCAGAAAAATACAGATAGTGTCAGAGTTATAAAAGAATAAATGCTAATTAGGATAGCTAGATCTGTAATTCAACTCTAACTGCAACCATGAATATAATGATAAATTTCATTTCTCGTATATGAATTAATTTTAACGAAGCGAAATTAAGCATAAATGAAGTAAAATTAAGCATTATATATGCTTACATATATAATGCCTTCTTACAGTGAACAAAAGGCCATTTATCACCCCAATGTACTATAAATTGAAATAGTTTGAGAAAATTGAAAATCTAAAAAGAATTGGCGACTTACTCGTTGTTGGGATCCAGACCGTCCGACCTACCAGAAAGGTGTAATGTAACTGCTTGAACGGCGGGGAAGAGCCACCCAATTTAGACCGGAACCCAATTGGGGAGGCATACACAGGGACCGTACCTTCCTTCCCCTACCACCAACCTCTCAGAAGGACTTACAGACCCACATGTTTAACGTTATCGTGCTCCGCGTGAACACGGCGGCAGTTTTGGCAGCGGAGGGAATCGAACCTGGACCTACCGAGTACAACTCCCAAGCGCTAACAACTGGGCTACCGCGTCCAGCGGCTTACTCGTCGAAAACCCAGGCCGACCGACTCATCCGAAGACTGAGAGCAGCAATTTGGGCGGCCGGTGTAGAAGGTCATACTACAAATACCAACTTAACATGATGTGTAAAGAAGGTGTTGCCAATCATAAAGAGTAATGGAATCTAATATAAAGTAAATGTTGACAATTTTAAAAATTGTAAAAGGAAAATTCATTCTAAAGTATAAGTAGGGTAAACCATCAGATAGACAGCATTAAAAATACATCAAATGCGTATTTAATATATATATATATAGATAACAATGATTATTATTAAACGAGTAAAATAATTTAAAAAATTAGTAAATTATGAATCGAATAGACAACCGAATATATATATATATATATAAGAAATTTTTCATAAATACCGTAGCATGCTAAAAAAATAAAGGATACTTTGCAAATATAAATATGTAAAAAAATAAAGATACAAGTAAAAAAGAATGACAATGCAAAATACATTTAATTTATTGCGCAAATACAGCTTATAAATAAAATGATTTCAATAATAATAATAATAGTTTGAAAGTCCAATGATAGAAAAGTGAGAAGCTGCAACTCGAAAAACCTAACGTTATAGCAAACCTACAAAATAAAAGTATAAAACAGCAAATCTTCAATCAAATGGAAGAAAATACAAATTTCGAGTCATCAAGTTAAAGATAATCAACAATATCAATGGTATGCAATCGATAACAAAAAAAAACATAAAATGCAAGCATTAATGCCATACACGTGGACAAGGGCTAGTGACACGTGGACAAGGACTAGTGACACGTGGGCAAGGGCTAGTGACACGTGAACAAGAACTAGTGACACGTGGACAAGGGCGTGGACACGTGGACAAGGGCAATTCCAATATTTAGGTCCAGCCCTTGTCCACGTGTATAACATTAATGCTTGGATTTTATATATTTTTCTATTATCGATTTCATACCATTGATATTGTTGATTATCTTTAACTTAATGACTCGAAATTTGTATTTTCTTCCATTTGATTGAAGATTTGCTGTTTTATACTTTTATTTTGTAGGTTTGTTATAACGTTAGAAAAGTGAGAAGCTGCAACTTGAAAAACTTATCATTGGACTTTCAAACTATTATATATATATATATATATATATATATATATATATATATATATATTTAAATTAATATCATTAGTAACTACTATATGGTAGGTACAATTTAGTATGCCATACAATATGGTATGCCAACTAGGGTATGCCATTTATTTCATGCTTTATCTACTCTCTCTCTCTCTCTATATATATATATATATATATGTGTGTGTGTGTGTGTGTTCAACACGTGGATTCAGAAATCCTGCCTCATGGTTCATAATAATACTTGAGTTCTTAATTTTTAAAATTATATCCTTTATTTATGCTTGTAGTCTGGGTTAGGATATTTATAAACGAACAATTGCCATATCCTTAACAAACAATTGTTTGGGTTAATTGGGGTTGGGTGCTCAGACCTGATAACGAATCTAATTTGAATTGATCTCTAAATTAAGCCACGCGCTGTTCATTTCTTTCTTTTTTCGGCATGATGGCCCCGTGGTTAAACTGTTTTGGTTAATGTATTTTACAAGGGCCCTTATGAGGCCGTTCTTAAACTTGAGACCGAGAATTCTTTTGTGAGAATCTTAATTAATTTTCCTATTCAGCTGAATCATGGAGATGGTCTTATCTCTAACTTCATGAGCTGAATAGAATTTTACTTTTATTTCTTCAGGTCTTAAAATGTTATGACAATGCAATTGCATTATGTTGTGGCAACGCCTTCGGCCTGAGATTGTAAACACAAAAAAAGCCAAACTTTGAGAGGCTATTTCTCCAGATTTAAGGGTTAATTTGAAAAATTAATTTCAGATTTGGGATCCAGCCTGGTCGAATTAGTTAGTGTACATGAGTTTCTTCAACCCTCGGGGTTGCATTGGGTCCTTTGACATACTGACACTGCGGTTTAGAGTAGTGATAAGATCCACGACACAGTGTTTTTGGCATTGAATTAACATTACGTAAATTAAAATTGAATTAACATTAGATAAATTAACATTCAATTAATATTAAGTAAATAAAAATTGAATTCGTTATGTAAATTAAAATTGCATTTACATTCCTTAAATTAAAATAAAAATAATATTGTGCAAATTAATATTGAATTAACATTATGTAAATAAAATTGAATAAGCATTATGTAAGTTAAATTGAATTAACATTACGTAAATTAAAATTAGGGGCTTTTTGTAACGTGCGAGTCCAAACGAATGACATTTTATACTCACTTAAAAAACCCTTATAAAAATGCAACTGATATTTAATTAATATTAAGTGCATGAAATAAATAATAATTAGTAAATTATTGGGCTTCAAAATATAAAACTATTACCCCATCTTTTCCCGTGAATGGAAAAAAGGATATTTACGGAAATGCCCCTGCATAATATTGTATATGGAAAGTGAACATATTTGACAATACTTACTATTATTTTGATAGTATGTAATTGTTTTGATACATTTATTTGTAAAATGTGCAATAGCTCGAGAACGGTTCATACTAGCGTTCTAAAGCTTATGCCATTCGTTTTTTAATGAAATAGCCATTTCTGTAACACGATTGCAGGTTCTGATATTTTAATGATTTTTTCAGAATTTAATTCGAAAATTTAGGCATCTTCCGAAAGCTTCATTCGTTCATGAGATTTTTCTCTCTGTCACACACACATCACCTCAAAAACGTTCGATTCGTGTTCAGGGATGCATGAAACGTGAGTTCCCTCGAAAACTCGAATTCTTGACCCGGTCACAGTACTTCCCATAACTGTTACCTTACACCTTTCTGGTAGGTCGGACGGTCTGGGTCTCAACAACAACAACAATACTTCCCCTATACGTTATACTATGTATATATGTAAAGTAAAAATGTCAATTTAATTTTTATTTAATAGTGCCAAATAAATGACTTAATTACCCAATTTTATGGAATTTAGATTGGATACATGCATTGTACTAAGAATTCTAAATATACAGGCTGACGCAGCAAAGGCCATCTTGACTTCCAGTTCAAGCGATGGCAGACCATGGCAAGAAAATGGTTACTTTATCGTTTTTTTATTGGGATATCGAGAAATATTCTAGACTACTTGAACGATTGATACAATTTTTGAAAGCAGAAACAATTATCTTACAACTAAATTGTGAATTAAATATTAGCTATGTAGCATACGCTCTCCATGGAAATAGCACAAGCAGACGATAACTGTTTAAACCGATTGGAGTTAAAATGGCGGTTGCGTCAGCCTGTATATTTATGAACCTTACATTGTACTGTCACACAGATACATCCAGATAGCCCAAAATTTGTACATTGGCTCGTATTGCAAAAATCCTAAAACGTGTAAATTCATTAAATCCAATTCGAAATGTCTATGTATTATATCACCACGTATTATAGGGAAAGTAAAAATCTGATGTGGGCAGCACATGAAATTCCCTACAGACTGCAATTCATTTTCTCTTTGTTTCTTCAATAATTTATTACATTGAGTTTAATTACACAAAATAACACGCATGATCATTTTAAATAACATTGACTTGGCACATTTTATTCAATTTTTCCTTTTTATTTGGTAACTGGGTGGTGTATTTTCAAAGGTGGAGTAACAAAATGCGAAAAATCTAAAATATCTCGAGAAAGGCTAGTGCTAGAGTAATGGGGTTGTTCTTATTATTTTCATCGTCAAAAATTACGTATAAAATATAAGTTTAATCGATATATTAGAACATACGTAGTCTTTTCAGATTTTGTCGATTTTTGGAGGTCATTTCGCAAAAAAAAAAATGCAGGTTATTTTTCCCGAATCATACCAACATCTTATCAGCACCAGGGCAGCCCCAAGTGGCACATTTACCACACTTTGTGAAATTTTGTCTATTAATTTTTCAGCTAGAGTGAATACAGGCAACTTTTGCGGACCATTTCGCAATAGAAAGGCAAGTTATTTTATCTTGAATCATACTAAAATCTAATCAGCACCAGAGTAACCCACAAGTGGCTTGCCTGTAAAATTTTGTGAAATTTGGTCAATTAGGCTTTGAGTTGGAGTGGATACATACATTGAAAAGACAGACAGACATTACGCAAAAATGGTTTCTCGTGCTCTAGAGGTCCCAAAACGTGTAAATCCGTTGGAAAGTCACGTTGCGATTTACGACACGATTCCAATACTTTCCGTATACATTACCATGTATTGCAGGGATAGTAAAAATCTGATGTGAGCAGCACATGACTTTCCCTGCAGACTTAAATTCATATTTTCTTTATTTCTTTAATAATTCATTAGATTGAGTTCAATTGCACCAAATAACACTAAATTTGCATTTTTAATTCAATTTTTGCTTTTATTTTGTAATTCGACATTTTTCCGATAGCGGCGTAACAAAAATGCAAGAAATCTCAAATATCTTGAGAACGGTCAGTCCTAAAGTGTAATGGAGTGTGCTATATTATTTCCCACGTCAAAACTTGCGTATAAAACAAGAATTTAATTGGTACCTTTCAGCATAGTCCTTTTTTTTTTTTTTTTTTTTTTTTAGATTTTGGCCATTTTTGCGGGCCATTTCGTAAAAAAAGACGGGTTCTTATTTTCCAAATCGTACCAAATTCTAATCAGCACCAGAGTATCCAACAAGTAACTTATCTACCAAATTTTGTGAATTTTGGTAAATTAGTATTTTAGCTAGGGTGGATAAATGCAAATTTTACGGGACATTTCTCAAAAAAAGACGGGTTCTGTTTTTACGAATCCTTATTCATCACCAGAGTCTCAACCAAGTGACTTACCTACCAAATTTTATGAAATTAGGTCTATTAGTTTTTGAGTTAGAGTGGATACATACATTGCACAGACAGACAGACAGACACACAGACGTCACGCTAAAAATAGTTTTTTCGTATTCTAGAGCTCTCGAAACGTGCAGATCCGTCGAAAACTCGAGTTGTGATTTCAAGCATGATTCCAATACTTTCCTTATACATTACTCTGTATTGTAGGGAAAGTAAAAACGGTAATCAAATACCAGCGTTTCGAAAATCAGAGCAGCTTCGATTATACGCGGAATTAAATTCGGAACTGGATTCGGTTCAATAATGCGATAAATTTCCCATACATACTATTACCTAATAAGCGGAATACAATGGAATCGTTCAATACCGTATTGTTATTTAGGAAAACGAGAGTGAAGTTCTAGTCATCTGTCTCGTTGGCTGAAATTCCTCGGACGATGGGGGAAAAAACGCAACATTGTTGATTTGGGGGTAATTGTAGGGTATAAAATAGAAGATGCAATCTGCACATTTGTGATACATCTGTGCTACTGTCAGTAGAGTTTCAGCAACCATGAGGATCCTGGTGAGTTTCTTTCTTAGTTATCGCATTTTTACATTCCCTGCAATACATGGTAATGTATAGGGAAAGTATTGGAATCATGCCGAAAATCACAACTCGAGTTTTCGACGGATCGACACGTTTCGAGACCTCTAGAATACGAAAAAACTATTTTTAGCGTGACGTCTGTGTGTGTGTCTGTCTGTGTGTCTGTCTGCGTGTCTGTGCAATATATGTATCCACTCTAACTCAAAAACTAATGGACCGAATTTCATAAAATTTGGTAGGTAAGACCCTTGGGTATGACCCTAGTGCTGATTTGGTTTTGGTACAATTCGGAAAAAAAGTGTGCCGTAAAAATGACTTAATCAAAATGAAATTTTAGTATGTTGTTCAGACGGTCTGTAGGACCTATGGGAATATATATATATATATAAATGAATAATATCACCCAATTAGTTTTGTATTGAACCCGCGTTGAAAAAGTAAAATACATTGAACCCTATGGGACTTAATTTTTCAAACATTTTTTAAGCGAAGTTGAAATTCACAAGTTGCTTCGAAAATTTTAGGAAATATTCAAATTATTCCAAAAAGATATACAAAAAAATTTGAACAAAATATGGTAGGTAGTTTTTTAAATAAAATTTAAAATAATAATTACATACATGTTATTTGAGGAGATCACGTGACCCACTTCAAAATAAAATATGGCATACATCTTCTTTTCCCTGTGTAAAAATCATAATTTTTAAATTTCTTTTACATTCATATTTAGTGTTGCATCCGTCCTAACACCGCTTTTTTTTGCGCATTTTCTGTACATCTATATTCTAGGCCAACGCAATTACTATATTTTTGAGTTAAATGATCATCAGACTTTGATTATTTCTACAACGAAGCCTAATTTTAATGGAAGCAGATTGCAAACAAGTGATTGTGAGATAGATTGTATAAGGATTTTCTGAATTTTTTTCACACAAAATTATTTAGCTCTGAAGTCTGAAATAAAAGTGATAGAAATTCATTGCGTTTACATAAAGAGCCAGACGATTTATATTTTGATGACGTTATTTGAATAAAGTTCAATTTTGTTTCGATGAAGTGTTAAGTTTTCACATATAATAAATTATTGTAGTTCTGTGATAATTTAAAATATATCAGCGTTAAATGTATCTCATTTTAGAAATGTTTAAATAAAATTGTATTTCAGTTGAAAAGTGTTTCATAATCAATGCTTCAGGCACGATTGATCCTTCTTGTTTAAAAATAAATATAAATTCAGAAATAAAATTTCCTCATACATATTTTTGTAGCTGACTATTTATATCTATATTTTATAGTTTCGACGATTATTCGAGGGCAAGTACAAAAAACAAAACCCGTTCGGGCAGATACTTATTTTCAGTTTTTTCAATAAAATCTAAAATCCAGTTGTACTTGTAGGGCTATTAGAGGACTGCACATCCTTGTTTATTGTTTAAAGCTAGCTGTTTAAGTTTTTGAGCTATAAGCATTACAAATTTTAAAAACGGAAAATTTTCAATCTTCAACCTGACAAGATGATTACTTTCAACCTATAGGAGCACTTTTTTAATAATAAATACAGATTTTAATACTATATTTTCTAGAACACATTTTTGTCATTTGCTATTTATATCTGTCTTTTATAGTTTTCAATATATTTCGAGTAAAATTTAGAAAAATAACAAAACTCTCGCTAGAAAATTTACTTTTTGCGCTTTTATGTATTTTCGAACAAAAAAGTTCAAATTATTAAAATATTAAAATTATTTTTATGTACTTTAAAAATAAAGACAATAAAAAAAAATTGGCCATAAGTCTTTTGTTAAAATGTCTTTTTACGAAGTACTGAAATTAAGACGGACTAATTTTTGTACGTCGTAAAAGGAGATTTTAATAAAATACTTTTAATTATGACCCATTTTTACTTTCCCTGCAATACATGGTAATGTATAGGGAAAGTATTGGAATCATACCGAAAATAATAACTCGAGTTTTCGACGGATCTACTCGTTTCGAGACCTCTAGAATACGAAAAAACACTTTTTAGCGTGACGTCTGTGTGTATGTCTGTGTGTGCGTCTGTCTGTGTGTGTGTGTGTGTCTGTCTGTGCAATGTATGTATCCAATCTAACTAAAAAATTAATGGACCAAATTTCATAAAATTTAGTAGGTAAGTCATTTGGGTCAGACCCTGGTGCTGAATAGTTTTTAAGATTCGTAATAACAGAGCCCGCATTTTTTTGCGAAATGGCCCGTAAAAATTGCATTTATCCATCCTAGCTAAACTACTAATAGACCAAATTTCAAACAATTTGGTAGATAAGTTACTTGTAGGAAACTCTGGTGCTGATTAGATTTTTTCATGATTCGGAAAAGAACAACCTCCTCTTTTTACGAAATGGCCCGCAAAAATTTCATGTATTCACACTAGCTAAAATACTAATTGACCGAATTCACAAAATTTGGTAAATAAGTTACTTGTATGATGCTCTGGTGCTGATTAGATTTTGGTACGAATCGGAAAAGAACAACCTGCCCTTTTTTACGAAATGGCCCGCAAAAGTCGCCAATATCTAAAAAAAAAGTGTCTACGTATGCTCAAATGTATCTATTAAATTCTTGTTTTATACGCAATTTTTGACGAGGAGAAGGATATTGCACACTCCATTATACTTTAGGACTGACCGTTCTCAAGATTTTTGAGATTTCTTGCATTGTTTGCGCAATTTCGGAAAAATGTCCAATTATAAAATAAAAACAAAAATTGAATTAAAAATGCAAATTTAATGTTATTTCGTGTAATTAAACTCAATCTAATGAATTATTAAGGAAATAAAGAAACTATGAATTTGAGGCTGCAGGGAAAGTCATGTGCTGCCCACATCAAATTTTTACTTTCTCTGCAATATATGGTAATGTATAGGGAAAGTATTGGAATCATGCCGAAAATTTCCAACTGAAACTTTTGACGGATCTGCATGTTTTGGAACCTCTAGAACCCCCCGAAAACAATTTTTAGTGTGACGTCTGTGTATGTGTCCGTCTGTCTGTGTGTGTCTGTCTGTGCAATGTATCTATCCACGCTAACTCAAAAACTACTGGGTTAAATATCATAAAATTTGGTGCGTAAGTCACTTGTTGGTGACTCTGGTGCTGATTAGATTTTGGTACGATTCGAGGTAAAAGAACCTGCATTTTTTGGCGAAATGGCCAGCAAATATTGTCTGTATCCCCTTTAACTGAAAAACTAATTGATCGAATTTCACAAAATTTGGTAGATAAGTCACTTGTAGGTTACCCTGGTACTGGTTAGATTTTGGTATGAATCGGAAAAGCAGAACCTGATTTTTTGGGCGAAATGGCAAAAATCATCAAAATCTAAAATAAAAGACTACGTATGCTCAAATGCACCAATTAAATAGTGTTTTATATGTAATATTTGTCGATCAAAAGAATAATACCAACCCCATTACTCTAGGTCTAGCCGTTCTCCAGATATTTTAATTTTTTCGCATTTTTGCTACACCGGTTTTGAGATGAGGTCCAATTATCAAATGAAAACGAAATTAAAAGTGTAAATTCACAGTAATTTCAAATAAGTGTTCGTGTTATTTAGTTAAATTAAACACAATTTAATGAATTATTAATGAAATGAAGATTACATGGATTTTAGTCTGCAAGGAAAGTCATGTGCTGCCCACATCAGACTTTTTTGGTTGTCTTTATTTTTACAGTATTAATTATTTCAACGCGTTTCCATACAATTTTATTATTTTTATATATTAATAACCTGAATCCCATTTCCGACAAAATAAGAAAAATTATATTTTTATCCATTAAGTTCGGGGGTATAAGCGTCCTAAGTTTCTTACATTTGGCGTAACATTCCGTTATTCAGCCAGAGCAATCACAACCATATGTTATTCACATCAAAAATGGCATCACGCAGTGAAATGAAATGTTGTTTCATATACCGCAATTTCCCCTTTAACAGAACTGTAAAATGTACACTATTTTTACTTTCCCTGCAATACATGGCAATGTATAGGAAAAGTATTGGAATCATGCCAAAAATCGCAACCCGAGTTTTCGACGGAACTACACGTTTTGGGACCTCTAGAATACGAAACAAGAAAGATCAATCATGCACAAAGCATTGATGAAACACTTTCTAACTTCAATGCAATTTTATATAAACATCTCTAAAATGCGATACATTCTTCGGTAATATTTTTAAAATTATCACAATACTACATTAATTTATTATATTTGAAAACTTCATTGAAAAAAATTAACTTCATTCAAATGACGGCATTGAAAAATAAATTGCTTGGTTTAAACATCTATAAAATGCGATAAATTTCTCAGTAATATTTTTAAAATTATCACAATACTACAATAATTTATTATATTTGAAAACTTCTTCGAAAACAAATGAACTTTATTCAAATAATGTCATCGAAATTTAAATCGCCTGGCTCTTTCTATAAATGCAGCATTTCATTCATCACAATACTATAATAATTTATTTTTTTAAAAACTTAAAACCATGGAGGTACAAGTAATTTAACTCTATGCTTAAAACTTCATCGAAAAAATAATTGTTTGCTTCTCTCCGTAAAATCAATGAATGTTTCATTCATATCAGCTATATTGCAGACTCCATGAGTTAAACAATTTTGCGTTAAAGAAATGCAGCAATTCTTATACAACTCGTTCTACATCTTTTGGTATTTACATTTTCCATAGGTGAAAATTAGGCTTCGTTGTAGAAATAATCAAAGTTGGATGATCATTTAAACTCAACTATATTGTAATTGCGTTGTTTCAATGTGTAGATGACCAGAATTTAAGCAAAAATAAAACCGTTTTAGGATGGATACAACACTCAATATGAATTAAAAAGAACTTTAAAAATCCCGATTTTGAGACAAGATGGATGCCGTATTTTATTTTGAAGTGGGTCACGTGATCTCTTCATATAATGGTCACGTGATCTCTCCATATAAAGGGTGTAATTATTATTTTAATTTTTATGTAAAAAACTACTGTATATATATTGCTGAATTTTTTTTACATATTTAATGGGATAATTTGAATACTTCATAAAACTTTCGAAGCAATTTGTGAATTTTAAATCCGCTTAAAAAATGTTTGAAAAATTAGTTCCTAAAGTGTTCAATGTATTTAATTTTTTCAACCCGGGTTCAATCCAAGACTAATTGGGTGATATTATTCATTTATATTCCCATAGGTTCCACAGACCGTCTGAACAATATACTAAAATTTCATTTTGATAAAGTGATTTTTGCGGCAGTTATCGTGCTAATGGACAGACAGACGGACAGAATGAACAAAGTCATAAACACTTTACAACGAAGTTGAAAGTGTTAATAACGGACAGATAGATAGACGGACAGACAGACAGACAGACGGACAGAATGAACAAAATCATAAACACTTTTCAACTTTGTTGTAAAGTGTTAAAAACTATTTTTAGCATGGCGTCTGTGTCTGTGTGTATGTCTGTAAATGTACGTATCCATTCTAACTCAAAAACTAATACACCAAACTTCGTAAAAATTAGTAGTTAAGTGTATGACCCTGATGCTGATTAGTTTTTGGTACGATTCGGGATGGAAACAAAAACCCGCTTGTTTTTGCGAAATGGCCTGCAAAAATCTCTTGTATCCACTCTAGCTAAAAAACTAATTGACAAATTTCACAAAATTTTGCAGATAAGTCAGCTGTGGGATATCCTGGTGCTGATTAGATTTCAGTACGGTTTGGAAAAGAACTCGCCGTTTTTTACGAAATGGCTAGCAAAAATCTAAAACAAAAGATTACATATACTCAAATGTATCAATTAAATGCTTGCTTTAAACGCAATTTTTGACGAGGAAAAAAGGAAAGATTAAGACAAACCCCATTACTTTAGAACTAACCGTTCTCGAGATATTTCAGTTTTTTCGCATTTTTGCTACGCCGCCTTTGAAAAAAATGTGCAGTTACCAAATACAACAAAACGTGAATTAAAATTGCAAATTTGGTGTTACTTTATGCAATTAACCTCAATTTAATGAGTTATTATAGAACTAAAGAGAACATGAATTTGACTCTGCAAAGAAAGTCATGTGCTGCCTACACCAAATTTTTACTTTTCCTGAAATACATGGTAATGTATAGGAAAAGTATTAGAATCTTGTCAAAAATCGGAAATCGAGTGTTAGACGGATTTACACATTTTGGAACCGCTAGAACACGAAAAATCTAATTTTACGTAACGTTTGTATGTGTGTGTTTGTCTGTTCAATGTATGTATCCAGTCTAACTCAAAAACTAATTTGCTAAATGTAATAAAATTTTATAAGTAAACTACTTGTGGGTTAGGCTGGTGCTGATTAGATTTTGGGACGATTCGAGATAGAAGAACTCGCCTTTTTGTGAAATAGCCCGCAAAAATTGTATGTATTCATTCTAGCTAAAAAAAAATAATACTTGTTTCTTTTAGTTAACTTGGTGTTGATTAGGCTTTGGTATGGTTTGGAAAAGCAGAACCTGACTTTTTCTTTTTTAGAAATAACCCGCAAAAATTGTCAAAATCTAAAATAAAAGACTACGTATACTGAAATGTATCCATTAAATTCTTATTTTATACTTAATTTTTGACGACGAAAAGAATAAGATCAACCCCAGGTTTAGCCGTTCTAGAGATACTTTAGCTTCTAAGTATTTTTGTTACTCTGTCTATGAAAATACGCTACAGTTACCCAATGAAAACGGAAATGGAATGAAAAGTGCATATTCAGTGCCATTTCAAATAATTATGCGTGTTATTTTGTGCTGCTAAACTCAATTTAATGAATTGTTAAAGAAAAAAAGAGAAAATGAGTATGAAGTCATATGCTGCCCACATCAGGTTCTCAAGTTTAAATTTGTAACAGTTTTCGATACATTCAGGAACTTTATCAAGTGTATTATCACATTTCGTCGCCCCTAGACATTTCATGCTCGAAACGGGGCTGGACATTTTTAGTTACTCCATATTAACATTACTGAATCAATGGATTTATTATCTTTTAAAAATTGTTAATTATTATCTATGTAGCGCTAAACATAATAATTGACGGGTGACAAAGTGCTAACAACTCAGAGATGTCATTTGGATTTTTTTTTTTTCGTACGTGTGTGTGAATTTCTACATCATCGACATCACTAAAACAAGTATGGGTGTTTGTTTCAAGTCAGAAAGATTCATTATATATTAAAAAATAAAAAGTAAAATTAACGGATTTTAAATTATCTAAATAAAACAACTGAAAATAGAAACAAAAAATGTCGCTCTGAAAAATTTATACAACTATAAAAAGGTTCCATTGTCAAAAATTCATCTTAAAGTTTCAAAATAAATTCAAAATACATTCAGGAACAGCCTAAAAGTAAGTATATATAATGTGAATATCTAGAAGGAAAAAATTTAAATCATGTTAATCTTAAAAACAAAAATTAATCTTTCAAAAAATCATGTTTTTCAGACTTTTTCTTTTGAAATTTACTTCTTTACATTGCAAATAATTTTACATAAAATTTTCATTTAATCTCTTCTTGTTTAACAAAAAAGGCTGATAATGCAATTTGGTTGTCATATTTCAATGCAGCGATATCAAAATTACGAAAATCACAGATTTTTAGCAAAGAGCGAAAAAATCCGTTTTCGCCAATCAGTATAATCAGTCATCATTTTATATTTTATCATTCATTTATCCTTTTATTTCACTATTATTTTATATTTACCAATAAAATAAAAATAAAAAATATTATAAAAATAAAAACATGTTTATTCCTTTCAGTTCATCCTTCCCTTTCTGCTAGCTGTAACAAATGCTCAGTACTATCCCTTCCCAGGCTATGGCTCGTCATTCGATGAAGACTACGCTGCATCCCTAGGTAACGCCCCAGTCGGATTTTACGACAAGAAGCATTATGGAGGACCCAACGGACCTTATGGCGGACCTTACGGTTCTGGAAGCGGTAACTCTGAAGTGGCCGGTGCCTCTCTTGGTGGAGCTAAGGTTGGTTTGTATGGTAAAGACCACCAACAGGGACGAGGACCCGTTGTTTACCCAATGTCATCCGTTCCTTACCCTCCAGTTCCTTACTCGTATCCAAGACCTGCAGTTCCTTACACGTATCCAAGACCACCAATGCCCTACAGAAGACCAAAGCCACCTGCTATGCCCAGACCTTACATTAGACCTGGATATTAAACAGAGTGAGTGGTTTTAAATAAAATGTTAAAGCATGTGTCATACTGTTTACACCATAGATTTGTTTACAGCATATATTACAATTCATGACAGAATTTTCTCTACCAGGAAAATTTGCGTTTAATGCGCTGCGCCCGTCCAAGTACACCACTTCCATGCATGGGAAACAGAAATCGGCAGATATCAACTCCTCCTGACCCTCCCATCCGTTCCTAATATCAACAGACACATTCGAACCATACACCCATCCCATTAGATAATACTATTGTTACGAAACGTATCATCTACAATAGAGGGTATATACGCAGGATACAAGGACGGGTCCAAGTTTCTGGATAACTTACGTTTATTCACAAGCACAAAGTAAAGAGGAACAGTATACGATTAAATAGCACTTAAATGCTCCACTCATTACACAGAATAAACGATATTATTCGCAAAACGACGAAAATAATTTCATAAAACAGTCGCAACTGTTCCCAAAACATTGACAAAAATCACAGTCCAAAATTGCTAGTGTCACATTCATTCGTCAACGCCGCTGCAACGGAGGAGTGCGTCCTTTTCATAGTGTATCTCCATAGAAACTTCTGGAAATATCTATATCTCAAAGAATAATCGTTCTATCGAGAAGATTCTGGAACACTCCGGAAGTCGCCAAATGTCGCTAAATTGGCGATAAATCGACAAATCTGACAACTTTTCATCTAACTGGGAAATCCTGGAAACAATGGGCTCACGTCATGCGGACGTCATGCAGTGTATTCTCTTCGCCTGGCCTTCCAAACAGACGAAAGAGGAGGCGCCAAACGGAGCATTGCGCGTTCTCAACAATACATAGAACGCCTTCAGCTAGAGGGAATTTTTGAATAGATTTAAAATGTGATTTTCCATACTGTCTTTTAGCGAATACAATTTTGTTCATTATTTTCCAATCTTCAATTCACGGACTCAGATGTTTTTCTACCGATTACACTATATATCTCTCTGTACCTTAAATTTTAACTGAATTTTTCTTTTTTTTTTTCAGATTAGCACAGATATGACCCTCAAAGGACCGATGTTGCTTAAGAAAATAACTTGTTGAAATCGGAAATGAATGGCATTACAGATTGTATCCTAAACATTCTATGTATAAGGAGCGATTACTAAAGATTCAACTGCTAAACAAATTTAAAATTTATTTATTCAAAATATTTATACAAAATTTCTGGATAATAAAAAAGCTGTACAATGCTTACACGCTGATATCTGATAAATAAATGCAAAATTGTGTGCTCAGCTATCTTTGTAATGTGTTGTCAATTACAGTTCCTTATTGAAGCATCAGAGATACAGAAAAATTGTGACCATATGATAAACAATATAGTGAATGGATTAAATGAATTAATAATTAAGAATTAAAATTTTTCTGTAAAAAAATAATGGTTTGAGTTTAAAAAAATTCATTCCTATAGGTAAAATTACTACTATCCCTGCAATACACGATAATGTATATGGGAAAGTATTAGAATCGTGTCGAAAATCGCAACTCCTCTTTTCGACACATCTACACGTTTTGGGACATTTTGAACACGAAAAAACTATTTTTAACACGTGAGCGTGCGTGTGTGTGCGCGCACATGCAATATATGTGTCCACTTTAACTCAAAAACTAATTGATCAAATTTCCTTTAATTTTATAAGTCACTTATGGAATACCATGTTGCTGATTATAGTATAATTCGGGAAAAATAAAAGCATTTATTTTTTATTTATTTTTTTCGAAATGGACCGCAAAACTCGTATATATCCACCCAAGCTAAATAACTAATTGTCCTAATTTCGTAAAAATCGTCAAAATCTAAAATACTACATATGTATATGTATCAGTTAAAAACTCCGAAAAGACTCAATTAAATACTTGTTTCTTACGGAATTTTTGATGATAAAAGATATAAGACCAACTCCATTACTTTAAGACGAGTCGTTCTCGGATTATTTCACTTTTCCGCATTGTTTGCTACGCCACCTTTAAAAATACGACCAGTTACCAAATGAAAACGAAAATTGAACTAAAAGTGCAAATTGAGTGTCATATCAAATAACTATGCTTCTTCTTCTTCAACCCAGATCGTCCGACCTACCAGAAAAACGGTATCTGTTTGGACGGGCGGGAAGTGCCACCTCAATTTGGACCATAACCCAGTGAGGGAGGCATCTACAGGGACCGTATCCTCCATCCCCTACCACCAACCTGTTGGAAGGACTTACGCACCCACATGTTTAACGTGATCGTACTCCGCGTGAACACGGCGGCAGTTTTGGCAGTGGCGGGAATCGAACCCAGGTCGACCGAGTGCAATTCCCGCGCGCTAACCACTGAACTGTCTCGCCCCTAAATAATTATGCTTCATGCAGCCCAGACCCCAGGGCTGGCCTATTGGCATAGCATCTAAGAAACTTGAGCCAGAAATTTTTCGATCCCCAACAAGAAACAGGAACGCGAGCCACCTGACCGAGCCGGACAGAGAAAACCGCCAATTCTATCATGCAACACGCGCACCACTCGGGACATCCCATCCAAGAAGGCAGTAGACTAACGCCCCATCGGGCGAGGCCAAGCGCCACCAATCCCGGCAAGAAACGCCGACGAAGACGAACGAAACCCCCACTCAGCAGACCAGGGACCCGCCCGCAACAGAACCAAATAGACAACACGCGCCACCACAAAGCGGCGACGCTCCTCACCCACAGAAATTAATTATGGACCAAAAGAATTACATGGCGCCAAAGGAGACTCAATACATTAAGCTCCGCAAACATTGCGGGAATCAATAAAACAAATAATCGTGCACAAACTTTGCAGGCGTGAAATAAAACAAATTTTCCAATGTAAACTAGTAACCTAATTAAAAAGAAATATATTACGTATAAAACCTTAAAAAAACAAAACAAAACTTGTATCAAATCAACATACAACATTTAGAATCAATAGGGAAGAGGATACACAGCTCCCCTACCTATCCAACGATCTATTCCATTAACAAACAAATAAAAATTAACACTTAATTAAGGAATTAAGGAACACAATTAAGGTATTAGGATAATCAAAATCTATGTACACCATCAACTTTTACCACCAAAAAGCAAGAAAAATATGATTAATACAAATACATACCATTAGATATACTACAAGTTCATGCCAAAACTTTTCCAACATCCCAAAACCAATAAAAAACCACCTCTTCCTTAAAGTAACCCAATTTTATAACCAAACAAGATGAAATATTTCAAATATAAAATATCAAGTCTTATAGAAAACAATCAACTCTGAACACCAATATAAACAAAAAAATCTCCAAAACAAGGATAAAAGGATTATTGCGTGTACACACAATACAATATACAACAATTTCATACCAATACTTTTGCAACGTCCCAGACCAGTGAAATCCACAACAATCCTTAAACTAATCCAATTACAAGCCAGTCTACATGAATTTTCCAAGTATAAAATACCAGATTAAAACATACTAATATTCGAACCACTCCCACAGGCAGCCACTCAAAGCCAAAAAATAACGAATTTAAAATAACTGGTTAATCCCCCAAACCAGGTAAACCAAGCCCTGTCTCATAAGTAATCCAAACAACTTAGGTCTCACTTTGAAAATACGATGTGATCCCTCTTTAGCCTTGATATCAAACTTATGGACAAAATCAGTTACTTCTCCACCAAGTCCACTATTTTGTGCCACCAAATCATCTTTCAAATCTTCATTACTAACAGCTTCGAGAATGTTAAATAGAATCATTTTTGGTCACCTTTTAGTGGGTCTCTTAAAGAGCTTCCCCTTTAAGGAAAGAGCTGCCCCTTTAACTTAGGATATACTTGTCACTTCCGGTGAATAATTATGCTTGTCACTTTGTGCAATTAGACTCAATTTAGTAAATTATTAAAGAAATAAAGAGAAAATAAATTTGAGTCTGTAGGGAAATTCATGCACTGCCCACATCAGATTTCTGAAAATTTTACTCAGATGTGTCACATTTTAACAAAAATGAATCGTTATCCACATTTAAAAACAAATGTGTTACTATGGTGACTATTTAGTCAATGTATACATAATAGGAGTATGAAGATGAAAGTGGGTAAAAAGTAAATGTAGCTTTCACAGTACAATCAAGTTAATTTTGAATAAAACTCACTTGTTACTAAGTAATGCTTCAAAAGTCGAGTAATCAGAAGAATTTTAAAAGGTTGGGTTATCGGAAGAATTTTAAAAGGTTCGATAATCGGAAGAATTTTAAAAGGTTGGGTAATCGGAAGAATTTTAAAAGGTTCGATAATCGGAAGAATTTTAAAAGGTTGGGTAATCGGAAAATTTTTAAAAGGTTCGGTAATCGGAAGAATTTTAAAAGGTTGGGTAATCGGAAGAAATTTAAAAGGTTGGGTAATCGGAAGAAATTTAAAAGGTTCGGTAATCGGAAGAATTTTAAAAGGTTGAGTAATTGGAATAATTTTAAAAGGTTCGGTAATTGAAAGAATTCTAAAAATTTGGGTAATCGGAAGAATTTTAAAAGGTTCGGTAATCGGAAGAATTTTAAAAGGTTGGGTAATTGGAAGAATTTTAAAAGGTTCGGTGCTCGAAAGAATTTTAAAAGTTTGGGTAATCGGAAGAATTTTAGAAGTTTCGGTAATCGGAAGAATTTTAAAAGGTTGAGTAATTGGAATAATTTTAAAAGGTTCGGTAATCGAAAGAATTTTAAAAGTTTGGGTAATCGAAAGAATTTTTAAAGGTTGGGTAATCGGAAAAATTTTAAAATGTTGGGAAATCGGAAAAATTTTAAAATTTGGGTACTGGGAAGAATTTTAAAAGGTTGGGTAGGAAAATATATTTTTTTCGGTTTCACGCTGATAATGTAAAACTATCAATATTTAATAGTAAAATAAAACAACTTTAAAAATCCTTTGCTCAAAATGTTACTACGTGCAATTTTAAATCTCATTCGAATTTCTTTTCTACGTCTCCATTAAACGGATTGCAACATAAACCACTCCCTGAAGACTCAAATAGCCATTCAAAATCCAAACAATGCCAATTTCATTTCAACATGGCTACTTTTCAGAACTTGAGGTCATCAATCCCATAATTTTATTCAACCTCACAGGTAATCTGATATGCGTATGTGAAAGTTAAACCTTACAATTCAATGGGTGTATACTCAACAAGTGTCCGCCGATTCCATATTGTATCCACTCAAGGTTTAATGCCTTGCGGTTTTACAGTAAGGCCGTGAACCCTTGATTTTGAGGTACAAGGTAAACTTCGGAAAGAAGCCCATTAAGAACATTTCACCCTAACATATCTTGATCAAAGCAGAAATGAATTAGAATTCAGAGCTTGGGTGACTTGGTGAAATTGGCTGGATTGGGCAACGTGGGGTTTTTTCTTTTACCTTCCTGAGAATTGCAGTTTCCGTGACCACTTTTCGTGTTTAATTTTTAAAGACGGCTCACCTTCATCAAATCAGTTGCTTTTACGGTTCAAAATGCACTTTCACTGCAAGAGATCAAGAAATGTTGCTGATTGCCATGACCGGCACATTTGACCCGCAAACAAATTCACTTCTACGAATAAAAACATGAACTTTTATGCAGGGTTCTTAGAAAGTCATTAAACACCAAAAACTTTGTAAGGAAAGGTCCGTGGTTGTATACACTTTCTTTGTCTATAGTAAAATTGCTGTGTTTGATCGAATAAAAATAATTGCGATGCTCTTAGCAAAGAATTTAATAAATAGGGATAAACGACCCGGGCAACAAGTCGATACAAATGAAAAAAACTAATTTCAAAGTTGCAAAGAATTTTAAATGACCATTGTCTCTGACAGAAAATATTTTGAACAGGCTCTACATTAAGTTTCTGTTCATATAAGATGTTGTTGTTGAGACCCAGACCATCCGACTTACCAGAAAGGTGTAAGATAACTGTTTGGACGGCCGGGAAGTGCCACCCAATTTAGACCGAAACCTAGTGGGGGAGGCATCCACAGGGACCGTACCTTCCTTCCCCTAACATCAACCGCTCGGAAGGACTTAAGGACCCACATGTTTAACGTGATCGTACTCCGCATGAACAAGGCGGCAGTTGTGGCAGCGTGCAAATCCAGCGCGCAAATCACCGGGCTACCGCGCCCGAAATGTGCCAACAGCACGCGGTGTTCCCAGGTGGTCACTCACTCAAGTACTAACCGCGCCCGATGCTGCTTGACTTCGGTGATCTAACGAGAACCGGTGTTTTCAGCACGGTAGGGTCGTTGGTCTGTTCATATAAGTGTAGTTTATTGCATAATTTACGAAAAAGACTGCGATTCCCCAATAACTCAATTGTGTCAAATAAATGCCTTCTGTATTTTATTGCCGATTTCTTCTTATTAGACAATGATTTACAGCTTTTTAATTTATCTCGCTTTGTTGCCGTTTGTTATACTAACTTTTTAAATTATCCGCTAGGGGCGCATCAAAACTTTATATTCGATCGTACACGGTCACTTTACAATAGACAGAACGTTCCGAAAGGTACGTGAGGCTACACTGAAGTACCTGTGCTTAAGGACGTTCCCAGAAATCATGAATATACTCTAGCAGAAATACCCCATGTTGCTTGGCATACATTCAGTTCAATAGGATATAAAATTTTCGCCATTCTTTAGCAATTTTATATATATTTTTTACACTGCATATATTATTACTTTTTCATTCTACTGTATAGAGAAAATATTGCATAAAGTTTTCAATTACAAATTTTTGACGGATAAACACGTTTCGAAACCATTTGGAACCATTTCGAACACTTTTAAAACACTTTCGAGCACCTTTTCTGGAACTGTTCGAATATTAAGTAGGCCGCGTCTTTTTTTTTTTTTTTTACTAATTCCCCCGTGGTGAAGGGGCACCTACGCACCACGTCCACAAGACCCCTCCAGTTATACCATGGCGAAGGGGAGAAGAATTGCAACTTCACTTTTATAGAAGCTCCCCGAAGGGCGGAAATATGACTTGGCTTCGACATGACAACATCCATGCCCGCTGGCGGGATTCGAACCCGCAATCCAGCGATCAGCCGGAAACGCATGCTCCTGACCGCTCGACCACCGGATCAGCGGCCGCCTCTTAGTATGTGTGAACACAGTAATTCCCGAACGAAAGCACTTACAGCTATAAAACTTTAGATACACTAATAAGTAGATACATTATATAAAAGTTAGAACTTGTGATAGTATTTAGCCATTCCTATGATCAGAACACCAGTTAGAATTTTAAGAAGATCATAGCATCATTTGCTATGAAGAATAATAATAATGACAGATCAATAGTGGCAGCAAATAGTATAGAGAAGGAGAATTAATAATTCGAACTATATTGTGTATGTTAATGGAATCAAGAATATTTATACACATATAAGCCAAATGCAACTAAAGGTCTCTTATCTGTTGCAACTTCGGTTAAAAAAAATATTTATGCAAATATTTTGATAGAATAACTTGGGTACAATATCTGCAAAAATATATATATTATTATTTTTTTCATCTTGATACTCATAGTGGAAATATATAGAATATGAATGTATTAGAAAGTCAAGTGGAGATTCCGAATTCAAATTCTAATCTTTTAAAATTCCAGTTACGAAATATATTTTATATTTCGGGAAACTATATATATCAAATTAAAAGCGCTGAAGCAATGAAAGTTTTATTTACACAATATTAAGACGTAAATAAACAAGATAAAAAAAACTGATGTGGCAGCACAGGACTTTCCCTACAGACTCAAATTCTAATTAATACATTTGAACGTACGCAGTCTTTTATTTTAGATTTTAACGTTTATCGAGGGCCATTTGTTAAAAAAAGGCAGGTTTTTCTTTTCTGAATCGTACCAAAATCTAATCAGCACCAGAGTCACCCGCAAGTGACTTGACCTATACAATTTTATGAAATTTGGTCCATTTGTTTTCGAGTTAGAGTAGTAGATACATACATTGCACAGACAGACACACAGATAGACGTCACGCTAAAAATAGTTTCTTCGTGTTCTAGGTGTCTCAAAACGTGTCGATCCGTCGAAAACTCGAGTTGCGATTTTCGACACGATTCCAATACTTTCCCTATACATTACCATGTGGTGTGGTAAAAGTAAAAATCAATGCAAACAAAATATAAAACTTTTCAATCCTCCTTTGGTAATAATTTTCAACAAGTTATTTCCTTTTTCCGAGAAATGAGGACAAATTGTAGGTGGGCGCATTTCCGAAGAAGACCAATGATACGCCTCGATGCATTGTCAAGTAGAATCTAAGAAAAATACCTTTTAATTTGCAAAAACGCCTCGGACAATTGAGGTTGCGACACAGAACACAATAAGCCATTTTGGACATATCATTCTTTGTATAAACAAGTTATGGTTATAGGATGGGCGAGGGTTTGAAAGTAATCTGAAATTTCATGCTTATTGGGAAAAAATCGTTTTGTCGGCTGTTTCGTGAATTTCAGGCTGTTTTGTAGCATTACTTTACCTACAATACACGATAACGTACAGCGAAAGTATTGGAATCGCGCCGAAAATCGCCAACCTGAGTTTTCGACGGATCGACACGTTTTGAGACCTCTAGAACACGAAAAAATATGTTTAACATGACGTATGTGTGTGTCTATGTGTGTGTGCCTGTATGTGCGTGTGTCTGTGCGTGTGTGTGTGTGTTTATGTGTATATCTGTGTGTCTGCCTGTCTGTGCAATATGTGTATCCATTCCAACTCAAAAACTAATGCGCTAAATTTCATAACATTTTATAGGTAAGTCACGTGTGAGTGACCCTTGTGCTGATTAGACTTTGGTACGATCAGGAAAAAAAGAACCCGCATATTTTAGCAAAATGGCTAACAAAAATCGTGTATATCCACTCTACCAAATGTCACAAAATTTGATAAATAAGTCACTTGTAGGTTATCTTGGTACAGATTAGGTTTTGGTACGATACAGAAAAAAAAATTCTGCCTTTTTACTTTCCTTATATACATAATGTATAAGGAAAGTATTGTGACGAGGTCGAAAATTCAAATTCAAGTTTTCGACGGGAGAGCACGTTTCAAGCATCCCTGATCACGAATATCAAACATTCTTGAGGTGATGTCTGTGTGTGTGTGTGTGTGTGTGTGTCAGTGCGTCTGTGGAGAAGATATCTCAAGAACGAATGGAGCGATTCGAATGAAATTTGGTACAAAAATCACAATCCGTGAATATTGGGAGGCTATTGTTTCTAAACGTAATGAAATGTTCAGAACTCCCCTAAATTTTCGAATGAAATTTTGAAAAAATCATCAAAAAATCAAAACCTCTAATAAAGTTACGCAAATAGACATTTCTTATGCAATTTTTCCTTAGAAAACGATTGACATAAACTTTAGAACGTTAGCATGAACCTTTCTCAAGATATTGCACATTTTTCAAATAAATTTATCAAAAAATCCCATAAATTAAAAAAAAAATTATAACTGTTGAGAAACATGTTCACTTTTCATATGTAATATCATGCGATAAATTTGGTGATATCATTCTCGTGGATCTAGCTCATTCCATTCATGGGAAAAGATACTTTGAATAATACTTTTGTATTTGAACGCCAATAGTCATTTATCTGCTGTAAGAATAACTTATTTCACCGTCCATAGCACTTGGCGAGATTTTGGCGACGAATTTGTCGGAATGTCGCCAACTTGGCGACCTTTAGAAATGTTGCAAATTAACGAAAATCTCGTCAAATGGATAAAAATGATGCTAAATCAATGAAAATCACGACTAATTGTCGAAAATTCAGTATCTTGAAAGGAATATAAGTATCTAAGAAAAACCTATTTTTTTTTACTGTAAAAGTAGTAAATTCATTGCATTAGATAAGGAAAGACATGTGTTACCCACATCAGATTTTTTACGGATTGGCCCGCAAACATGGTCAAAATCTAAAACATTGTCAAAATCTATCATTGTCAAAATCTAAGACTACGTATTCTCAAATGCATCAATTAAATGCTTGTTTAATACGTAATTTTTAATGATGAAAAGAATAAGACCAACCCCATCACTCTAAGTCTAACCGCCGTTCACGCGAAATTTTAGTTTTTTAGCATATTTAATACCCCTCCTTTGAAAATACACCCAGTTACAAAATAAAAACGAAACTTAAATTAAAAGTGGAAATCTAGTGTCATTTCAAATAATTATGCTTATTAATTTAATGAATTATTGAAGAAATAAAGAGAAAATGAATTTAAGTCTGTATGGAAAATCATATGCTGCCCACATCGAATTCCGTTTTTCTGTTGAGATGAAAACCTCAAAACCTCATTGGGATGTTTTCGAAATAAGCTCTATATTGTGAACTTTAATGCATTATTATTTTGCTAGAAGGATAGGCCCGTCATAAAAGAGAAAAGTTGCAAAAGATTATCTCCAACCCATTGTCAAAAGATTACCTCCAATCTATTAACAAAAATCTGATGTGGGCAGCACATGACTTTCCTTATATAATGCAATGAACTTACTACTTTTACTGTTAAAAAATGTTATTCTTATAGTAGATACTTATATTCTTTCCAAGATATTGAATTGTCTTCAATTAGTCGTCCTTTTCATAGATTTAGCGTCATTCTAATCCATTTGGTGAGATTTTCGTTAATTTGGCAACATTTGAAGAAGTCACCAAGTTGGCGACATGCCGCCAAACTCGTCGATAAAACCTCGCCAAGCGTTATAGACGGAGAAATAAATTATTCCTATACCTGACTACCGTTCAAATACAAAAGTATTACTCAAAGTATATTTTCTCGTGAATGGAATGAGCTACTAGATCCACGAGAATGATGTCGCCAAATTTACCGCATGATATTACATATGAAAAGTGAGCATGTTTCTCAACAGTTAATATTTTTTTTTAGTTCATGGCATTTTTTTTTATAAATTTATTTGAAAAATGTGCAATATCTCCAGAACGGTTTATGCTAGCGTTCTAAAATTTATGTCAATCGTTTTCTAAGGAAAAATTACATAAGAAATGTCTATTTGCGTAACTTTATTAAAGGTTTTGATTTTTTGAGGATTTTTTCAGAATTTCAATCGAACATTTAGGGGGGTTCTGAATATTCGATTGTGATTTAAATCAATAGGCTTCCAGTATTCATAGATTGTGATTTTCGTACTAAATTTCGTTCGAATCGCTCCATTCGTTCGCGAGATATCGTCTCTACAGACTCACTGACACACACACACACACACACACTCACACAGACATCACCTCAAAAATGTTCGATTCGTGATCAGGGATGCTTGAAACGTGCTCTCCCGTCGAAAACTCGAATTCGAATTTTCGACCCCGTCACACTACTTTCCTTATTCATTATGTATATAAAGAAAGTAATAAAGTGACAGAATGTTAGCTCCCATTCGCCCTCTTGCAGCACTTGTACTCGTAATATCGTATTTAGGTGAAGCAGGATTTTCTTCAATGCTGTAATTGTAAAAATAAATTCGGAACAAACGTCGGCTTGAAACTAAATTTATGTTTAAAATTCAGTAAATCAAAACTGGATATAAAACAAGAAAGATTAATCATGCATAAAGCATTGATTATGAAACACTTTCCAACTGAGATGCAATTTTATTTAAACATCTCTAAAATGCGATACATTCGGCGGTGATATATTTTAAATTATCATAGTACTAGAATAATTTATTTAATATTTGAAAACTTAAAATTTCATCGAAAAAAAATGAACTTTATTCAAATGAGGTCATCGAAATATAAATCGCCTTTCTCTTTGTGGAAAACCCAGGCCGTCCGACTCATCCAGAGGACTTGAGCAACTATTTGGACGACCGGGCCTTTCTCTCTGTGTAAAAGCAATGGATATTTTATTCATATCGCTTTTATTCCAGTCTCCATAGCTAAATAATATTTGCGTGAAAAAATTTCAGAAATTCTTATACAACTTATTTTATAATCACTTGTTTACATTCTGCTTCCATTAAAATTATGCTTGATAAAGTCATTTTTACTGCAGTTATCGTGTGAACGGACAGACAGAGAGATAGAATGAACAAAGTCATAAACACTTTTCAAGTATGTTGTAAAGTGTTTAATAAAGTGATAAAAGATTAGCTCCCATTCACCCGCTTACGGCGCTTGCACTCCTAATATCACAGTTAGATAAAGCAGAATTTTCTTCAATGCTGTACTTAAAAATGCTGTACGTAAAAATAAATACGGAACAAACATCAACTTGGAGATAAATTTATGTTTAAAATTAAGTAAAACAGAACTGGATAAAAAAAAGTTTCTGTCAAACAAACACAAGTTGTATCACATTAACTCATTTTGTTAATCATATTGATAGTGAATAATGATAGTTTGTTAATCATATTGGACGCAAAACATGTTATTAATCCTATTTTCTAATATTTATTATGTTTGTTCAATTTTTGCTTTCCTTATATACATAATGTATAAGGAAAGTATTGTGACGGGGTCGAAAATTCGAATTTGAGTTTTCGACGGGAGAGCACGTTTCAAGCATCCTTGATCACGAATCAAACATTTTTGAGGTGATGTCTGTGTCTGTGTGTGTGCGTGTGTGTGTGTGTGTGTGTGTGTGTGTGTGTGTGTGTGCGTGTGTGTGTCAGTGAGTCTGTGGAGACGATATCTCACGAACAAATACAGCGATTCGAATAAAATTTGGTACAAAAATCACAATCCGTGAATACTGGAAGCCTATTGTTTTTAAACGTAATCGAATGTTCAGAACTCCCCCTAAATTTTCGAGTGAAATTTTGAAAAAATCATCAAAAAATCGAAACCTTTAACAAAGTTACGCAAATAGACATTTCTTATGTAATTTTTCCTTAGAAAACGATTGGCATAAACTTTAGAACGCTAACATGAACCGTTCTCGAGATATTGTACATTTTTTAAATAAATTTATCAAAAAATCCCATAAATTAAAAAAATATATATTAACTGTTGAAAAACATATTCACTTTTCATATGTAATATCATGCGATAAATTTGATCACATCATTCTCGTGGATCTAGCTCGATCCATTCACTGAAAAGATACTTTGAGTAATACTTTTGCATTTGAACACCAATAATTATTTATCTGCTATAAGAATAACTTATTTCTCCGTTCATAACGCTTGGCGAGATTTTGGCGCCGAATTTCGAGGAATGTCGCCAACTTGACGACTTTTTTAAATGTTATGCCAAACTAACAAAAATATCGCCAAATGGATAAAAATGACACTAAATTAATGAAAATGACGACTCATTGACGAAAATTCAATATCTTGGAAAGAATATAAATATATACTATAAGAAAAACCTATTTTTTTATTATAAAAGTAGTAAATTCATTGCATTATATAAGGAAAGTCATGTGTTGCCCACATCAGATTTTTCTATAAGAAACGATGTAAAAATACGTAATAATAGCTTAATTTAATGTATAATCTTTGATTTGCATACAAGACATTTTTTTGTACTGATTTTTTTTAGTTTTTGGTGGTACGCATCTATAAAAAGATTGAGAACCCTTGATATAGATGATTAGCACAGCCTGTCGCAGTGGGGCCGAATTCATAACCCCAATAATGTTGTTGTGGGTTTCTCGCACCCCTAATGGTTTTGTGCATATTTAGTGGGGAAAATGTTCGCATAACATGAAAAATTAATAACAAAAGGCAAATTTTATGCATGTTTTTCATTATTTATTCCCTGTTTATTACATATAAAGTCACATATATAGAAAAATCTCCCTCAGACAGCTTATTGTATTCTAAATACAAGATTTCAACTTAGAAATGATTTAAAGATAATTTTTTAACATTCTTAACATTGGCAAAAATACCTAAAAATAAATCTTACATTTTTGTTATTTTTATAAAGAAAATTGAGTTGAAAATTCACTCAGTATCTATATATTATATTATAATAATGTTGCACCTACAAAAGCAAAATAAATGAAATAAAAATTATCTAGAGAAAAAAAATATATGTATTTCTGTACTTAAATATAATTTGATTCATTTTAGAATTTCAGACGGCTTATTGCACAAAATAATCTGATAATCTGACTGAATAAAATTTTAATTTGACTTAAATCCTTTGGAAAATGCATGGGTCATTCGATTTAAAATCTCCGGAATTCACAATGAATTTTAATTTATAATCTATAGATTTTATAATTTTTATGATTTACAATTTATAATTTTTGTAATTTTGTAATCTATAATTTATAATTTTTATAACTTTTTAGTTTATAATTTATAATTTAGATATTTTTTTAATTTATAATTAATAATTTTTTAATTTTTATAATTTTTACTTTCCTTATATGCAATAATAAATAAGGAAAGTATCGAAAGGGGTCGAAAATTCGAATTCGGGTTTTCGACGGGAGAGCACGTCTCAAGCATCACGAATCGAACATTTTTGAAGTGATGTCTGTGTGTGTGTGTGTGTGTGTGTGTGTGCCTCTGTGTGTGCGTGTGTGTGTGTGTCAGTGAGACTGTGGAGACGATAACTGACAAACGAATGGACCAATTCGAACGAAATTTGGTACAAAAATCACAATCCGTAAACACTGGAAGCCAATTGTTTTTATACACAATAGAATGTTCAGAACACGCCTAAATTTTCGAGTGAAATTTTGAAAAAATCATCAAAAAATCAAAACTTCTAATAAAGTTACGCAAATAGACATTTCTTATGTAATTTTGCATTAGAAAACGATTGACATAAATTTTAAAACGCTAACATGAACCGTTCTTGAGATATTGCACATTTTTAAAAAAAATTATCAGAAAGTCATATAAAATAAAAAATAAATATCTCCTATTGAGAAACATGTTCACTTTTCATATGTAATACCATGCGATAAATTGGGTGACATCATTCTCGTGGATCTAGCTCTTTCCATTCATGAAAAAAGATACTTTGAGTAATACTTTTGTATTTGAACGCCAATAGTCATTTATCTGCTGTAAGAATAACTTATTTCTCCGTCCATAACGCTTGGCGAGATTTCAGCGGCGAATTTGGTGAAATGTCGCCAACTTGGCGACTTTTTTAAATGTTGCTAAATTAACGATAAACTCGCCAAATGGATAAAAATGACGCTAAATCAATGAAAATGACGACTCATTGACGAAAATTTAATATCTTGGAAAGAATATAAATATCTACTATAAAAATAATATATTTTTTTTACTGTAAAAGTAGTAAATTCATTGCATTATATAAGGAAATTCATGTGCTGCCCACATCAGATTTTTTAATTTATAATTCATTCATTTTAATTCACAATTTGAATTTTTAATTAACATTTGTAATTTTCGGCGCCTATGACCCTTGCCTCTAATACTGCATGATATCCGAATTCCGCATAATTTAACTTCCATCCCCCATCTTTGGATCTCATTTACTGTTAAAGCAATCGTTAAAACAGAAAAGTTAAACAGAACTTGATTCAAACTATCGATAGAGACATACATGATGCGCTTTGCAAATACCTGAGAATTCTCGGACAGCAGCGGTCAGCCAAAAAAAAAAAAAAAAAAAAAAATTACAAACTGCCGTAACCATAACTATAGTTACATTCTGCAATTATTTGATTACTGAATGTGCAAGGATAATTGATATGCGTTCTTATATGCAAATTTCGGTAAGTTGATTATGGATATTATAATAGTTATTTTTACAAACGAATATCTAAGGTCATTGTTTATTATTGTATGCATTTTTAACAATTTACAACATAATTAAAAAGTGTTTATGACTTTGTTCATTCTGCCTATCTGTCTGTTTGTTCGTACGATAACTGCCGTAAAAATGACTTTATCAAATTGAAATTTTAGTATGTTGTTGAGGCAGTTTGTGGGACATATGAAAATGTAAATGAATAATATCACCCAATTAGTTTTGGATTGAACCCGGTTGAAAAAATTAAATGCAGTGAACTCTATGGAACCTAATTTTTCAAACCTTTTTTAAGCAAGTTTAAAGTCACAAATTGCTTCGAAAATTTTAGGAAATATTCAAATTTTCCCATAAAATATATAAAAAAATTCAGCAAAATATGTTTGATAGTTTTTAAAATAAAAATTAAAAGAATAATTGCACCCATAATATATGAAGAGATTACGTGACCCACTTCAAAATTTCAAAGTAAAATATGGAATCCATCTTGTGTCAAAATCGTGATTTTTAAAGCTCTTTTTAATTTATATTTAGTGTTGCATCCGTCCTAAAACCGCTTATTTTTTATGTGCATCTATATACTGCGCCAATGTAATTACAATATTTTATTTTTAATGATCATCAAATTTTGATTATTTCTGCAACTAAGCCTAATTTTCACGTATAGAGAATGTAAACATATAAAGTCGCAAGATGAGTTGTATAAGAATTGCTGAATTTCTTTAAAGCAAAATTATTTAGGTCTGAAGTCTGCAATATAGCTGATATGAATGAAACATTCATTGATTTTATAGAAAAGCAGACGACTCTATGGTATTGCTTTTTCGATAAAGTTTTAAGCATGGACTTAGAATGTATTTCTACCTCCATGGTTTTAAGTTTAATAAATTATTGTAGTATTGTGATAATTTTAAAAATATCGCCTCTGAATGAAAGGAATGGAAAAAAGTTAATGAATGAAATATTCACTGCTTTTACATAGAAAGCCGGGCGATTTATATTTCGATGACGTTATTTGAATAAAGTTCATTTATTTCGGATGAAATTTTCAAATATAATAATATATTGTAGTATTGTGATAATTTTAAAAATTCCATCGCTGAATGTATCGCATTTTAGAGATGTTTAAATAAATGTGCACATCAGTTGGAAAGTGTTGTTTCATAATCAATGTTTTATACATGATTGATCTGTCTTCTTATTATAATGCTTCTCTACGGATATGTAATGGTAATTACTGGAAATAGATAATAATCAGGACACAGTGAAAAGTACCTCAATGAATTCTCAAAATACCTGTTTGTGACTTTGCAGAGGTCATATTATTAACTACAGAACCACTGACTTTGCACCAAGAAAAAGCAATATATTTTAACATGGTGAATTATTCGAAAATATCTCCACACCTTATATCTTTAGTTGCAAAAAATATCTTTCACCAAGAATTAAAGAAGATAAGTTCTTATCAGGGACAACTTTACCAAAATCAAATTAATATATAGCACGATCCGCATACGAAATTTTTATAGCAATTTAAAATTATTTAAATCAGTGGTTCTCAAACAGTGGTACGCGTACCACCAAAGGTATGCGATGCGAGAAGTGGTGGAAGAAGTGGGATAATTCGTGTAATATATAGTATAAAAAAACATTGAATTCAAAAATAGTGCTTATTTTCAATAATATTTATTACTTTCTTTTTATACATAATGTATAAAGAAAGTATTGTGACGGGGTCGAAAATTCGAATTCGAGTTTTCGACGGGAGAGCACTTTTCAAGCATCCCTGATCACGAATCAGACATTCTTGAGGTGATGGCTGTGTGTGTGTGTGTGTGTGTGTGTGCGTGTGTGAAATTGTGTGTGTGGGGGGGGGGGGGTGAGTGTGTGTGTGTGTGTGTGTCAGTGAGTCTGTGGAGACGATATCTCACGAACTAATGGAGCGATTCGAATGAAATTTGGTACAAAAATTACAATCCATGAATACTGGAAGCTTATTGTTTTTAAACTCAATCGAATGTTCAAAACCTTCGTAAATTTTCGAGTGGAAGTTTTAAAAAATCATCAAAACCCTTAATAAAGTTACGCAAATAGGCATTTCTTATGTAATTTTTCCCTTAGAAAACGATTGACATAAACTTTAGAACGCTAGCATGGACCGTTCTCGAGATATTGCATATTTTTCAAATAAATTTTTAAAAAAATCCCATAAATTAAAAAAATATATTAACTGTTGAGAAACATGTTCACTTTTCATATGTAATATCATGCGATAAATTCGGTGATATCTTTCTCGTGGATCTAGCTCGTTTCATTCACGAGAAAATATACTTTGAGTAATACTTTTGTATTTGATTGGCAATCTGCTGTAAGAATAACTTATTTCTCCGTCCATATCGCTTGGCGAGAATTTGGCGACGGTTTTGCGGAATGTCGTCAACTTGGCGACTTTTTTAAATGTTGCCAAATTAACGAAAATCTTGCCAAATGGATAAAAATGGCGCTAAATCAATGAAAATGACGACTAATTGACAAAATGTCAATATCTTGGAAAGAATATAAGTATCAACTATAAGAATAACCTATTTTCTTTTACTGTAAAAGTAGTAAATTCATTGCATTATATAAGGAAAGTCATGTGCTGCCCACATCAGATTTTTTTTGCTTGTGTATTACAGAAATTTTATCATAGAAAAAATAAAAGTATTTATATAATTAAATATTTTTATTTTTATATTATGAACATTTTTACAATTTTTGCAGATAAATAACAGCAAACTAAATGAAAATTGCAAATGCACTTTATAAACTTAAATAAAAATGCGATTAAATAAAAATTTACACCTTTCAAAATTTGAAAGTATCTGCGCCAACATACCCCGAGACATAGCCAACCAACACCTTGATCGAAATTGGTTGGCGCGGGATAAAATCCAGCGGAAAACGTTCTTATTGGTTCAATTAAAATTTAATTTAAAACTAATATTGCATAGTATCTAGATAGCTTTATTTTATGATTGTAACACTATTTATTTTTTACCAAATGCCAAAAAAATATATATATATAATAAAAAATTACATAATTAAAAAAATTTAAATTACGCCAACTATCCTCGATCTCAACTATTTTGGCATTTATATTTAAATTCACAAATTATTAACTTTCATTTTCCACATCTTATCTTGAATTTAATCACCTTTTCAATGAGCAATACACAAATGTATTATGGGTATATATTATGGAGCATTTATCATTCGATAGCTTATGAAATCTGATCAAAATATTTCACGAGAAACTAAAATATTTTCTATCATTTTGTTTTTCTCAGTATTCGTAAAGTTGCGCCATTAGATCCCTAGACAATCAGGACCATTAATGGCCTTTGATAGTTCTAGACGACATAGCAAGCGTTGAGCTTTTTATTTACTGGCGCTCCCAAGATTGCTAATTAGATTACTAATTAGATCTCTAGATAACTCGCTTTGAACTCCATGAAGCTCCTAAACATATTCAGGAGCCTTAGAATTCCTCCGAGTGTATTGAGGAACCTTAGAACTCCTTCTTGTATATTTTGGAACCTTAAAACTCTCAATAGTATATATATTTAGGAAATTTAGAACTCCTCCAGTATATTTAGGAGCCTTAAAACTTCCCCTATATATTTAGGAGCCTTAGTACTCTTTTTAGTAGATTTAGTAGCCTCAAAACTCCCTATATACAAACTTAAGTTCGCTCTAATTCCCCAGAACGTTTATATGATTCTAGATGACGTACTTCGCAGAAAGAAAATTAAAGCAAATCTTCTGGGCTTGCTTATTATAAACTTATCTACATATGGAGAAATATCAACAAGTCAGCTTTATTTACAAAGGGAGGAATTAGGCATAGCGGCATGAAATTAAACAAGAAAGATCAATCATGCTTAAAGCATTGATTATGAAACACTTTCCAACTTCAATACATTTTTATTTCAAAAAGTCTAAAATGCAATACATTCCTCTGTAATATTTTAAAACTTATCACAATACTATATTAATTTATTATATTTGAAAACTTAAACCTTCATTGAAAAAAATGAACTTCATTCAAATGACGGCATTGAAATATAAATTGCCTGGTTTAAACATCTCTAAAATGTGATACATTCCTCGATAATAATTTTAGAAGTATCATAATACTACGATAATTTATTATATTTGAAAACTTCATCGAAAACAACTGAAATTCACTGGCTATTCTTTTTGCTGTTTCCTTGCCTCCTAAATGCTGGCACTGGCTGTTCCTTTCGCTATTACTTTGCCTCCTAATAGCTGGCACTCGTTGAGATTGCTTCTTGAGCTGTTTCAAACCAAACTAAAGTTTAAATCGAAAAACGGTTTATTTCAGCATGTTTCTCTACTATTTCTCTACAAATGTACTAAATTTCATATTTTTATATTCTATAGTTTTTGCGGTACGAGATAGAGAAACTCGAAAGACGCGCCCATACACAAGAAAATATTTCATTTCAGAAGTGCATAAAAAGTATAACTCATAAACTACATCGAAATTTAAAAAAAGGGGCTCCATCTTGCAAAAATCCAACTACGTAGGTACATGCCTACAAAAATTTGAATGGTCCTACTGTTGATGTTCAAGACACGATTTTTGCATTCTGTATTTATCTTTGATATTACACATTCCTTAAACTAAAGTTTAAATCGAAAAACGGCTTATTTCATCCTATTTCCCTATCATTTCTCGACAATTATACCAAACTTTATATTTTTGTATGCTATATCTTTTGTGGTACGGGACAAAGAATTTCCAGAATCATTATACTTTGTTTCTTATAACAGGTCTTACTGGTCGTTGCGATGGCAATCAGCCAGGCCCAGTTATTTACTTATTCTCCAAGTAGCCAGGAGTCAGCCGTGTCTATCAACAATGCTCCTGTGGGACTCTACGGAAGGAGCACCAATGCCTATGGGGATTCACAGGAGTATGGGGTATCTCTAGGAGGAGCACCTGTTGGTATCTATGGAAAGAGGAATAGCCAAACGCAGTATCCTGTACACTATCCTCCATACCAGTGGGGATATATCCCAGTGCTGTATCCGATAAAGTTATACCTGTATGGTATGTTTATTATTTTCCTTTTAGAGTTGAATTTTGTTCTTATATAGGCGTGTTGTAATATAGCTAATGTTTAAAGATATACCCCCCTCCCCAGATATGCTTGTAATGTCCTGCAAGTCGTATTTGTTTTCAACATGGAAACAACATATTGTGCATATTAATAGAAAATAGGATTTTCTTACGATTATTTTTGACTAAAACGAAATATCCATCATTTCCTAGGTCTTAAATAATACAGATAACACCACTCAATTTCAAAATTGCCTGTTTTGATCAAAAATCATTCCCCGCTTCGTTTTCCCCATGTGAAACCATGCCAGTATGTATACAAAACGTATGCAGTACGCCTTAAATAAAGCGTGCAAGACACGCATACAAATAGAAGGATAAAGTTATTCATTGCCATAGATTCCACTTAAAAAATGATCTCTGGCAAGAATCTAAAACAGATTGATAAATAAATTGTCAGCCTTTAAAAATTGAAAGGTTCACTTACTCCTAATTGCCTTTAATTAATATTACCTTTGTACTCCATCTAAATATTTTTCTCGATTCATAACTAATAATGGCCCTTTTCAGTCATTTGTCTGCAGAATAAACAACATTGTTTCTCCAAATCGTATTTATAGCGCCAGTGAAGGCAATACACTTTCTTCTTCATTGCCCACTAGCAAAATCTTACCACTTAAACAAGTTATACGTAACAAACTTTCAACATTGTATAAATAAATCATTAAATAACAAATTTATTTAAAATCATTATGATCTACCTTATGATCTTTCATCAAGAAAATTGATTATATATGTGTATATATATATATATATATATATAATAGTTTGTAAATCCAATGATAGAATAGAGAGAAGATGCAACTAAAAAACCCTAACTTTAAAATATGCTTACATAATATATATATATATATATATATATATATATAAATATATATATATATATATATATATATATATATATATATATAATATATATATATATATAAATATATATATATATCAATATATATATCAATATATATATATATAATATATATATATATATATATATATATATATGCACATGGCTCTATATATATATAGGGCCATGTGCATTATTTCTGCAATACAATTTACAGTAATGCACACAGAAACGTAGAATCCGCATTAATGAAACATGTATGGCCCTTGATAACGTACATGGTTTCGGAAATTCTTCTCACTTTATTCAATTTTTTCAATTTCCAATTTTTATTGGGAGCTACAAAAGGCCTAGGTCATCGTGCAAAACAATGTTTCTGTTTTGCAATTTTTCATATTATACACAATTTTTGCATTTACACCATGTATGTTTATGCAAGGAACAAGGGGATTAGTACCTTATGTACCTACATTAAATATATGTGTTATAAAATTACTTTCTTATAAATATACTTTCATATAAAAAGGTTTTTTTCACCCTTCTTTACCACATGTATATCTTATTCCATACCTTAACTTATACATGGAACAGGGAAAAAAGGGGTATTTTATTCCAATTTAGTACCTGTTTTATTTATAATGTTTACTTATCCAGTTTTTTACATATTCAAGAGCATATATATATATATATATATATATATATATATATATATATACAGGTATATATATATATACATTGATATATATATAACTTCAAAGTAAATGAACTTCAACATTATTCATCCAATCTTTCAAAATCAGTATATAAAAATATTATTAATAACCAGTTATTAAGAATAAAAATATTAAGTACACCAGGTTACTACAAAGAACATCTTTTTAAATTCATAAACACTACTATCCAAAATACCTACCCGCCAAACCTTATTTTTTCATTTATTAAAACACATTTTAATTTTAAATTCAATACTTTGCTACAATTACAGCAACATATTGACAGATCATTCTTAAACAATTTTACATAATTTTTCAGCTCCATGTTTCACTTCCAACAGTTGAAATCTTAGTATATTGAATTAACTGTAACCTGTTTTGAGTTAAAATGCTTAGTCAGTATCACGTAATATACACTGTTAAGCAGCACAAGGGGTAAATACATTTATATTATTATATTCTTATATCTTTTAATTGTATTCTCCTATAAATACTTAGCCACACGCTGGTATATTTGATTATATTTTATTTTTATATTTGATTTCTTATATATCTGATCCAATTTATATATCTTCTACGTCCGGCCATGTGCATTATTTTAGCAATACAATTTACAGTAATGCGCATTAACGAAACATGTATGGTCCTTGATAACGTACATGGTTTAGGAAATGATTTTCACTATTCAATTTATTCAATTTAAAAAAAAAATTATTGAGGAGCTAGAAAAGGTCTATATCATCTTGCAAAACAACTTGTTTCTGTTTTGCAACTTTTCATCTTTAAAGACCCTTCTTGAATTTACACCATGTATGTTTATGCAGGGAACAATACCTTAATACCTTAAGTACCTGCATTACATATATGTTTTATATAAAAATACTTTCATCTTAATGTGTGCTTAAAAAAAAAATTCACCCATCTTTACAACATGTAATTCTTACTCCAATCCTTAACTTATATAAGGAACAGGGAAAAAGGGGTATTTTATACCAATTTAGTACCTGTTTTACTTATAGTGTTTACTTATCATGTTCTTTTTAAAATATTCAACAGCTTGTCGTATAGTTTTTTGATGTCACATTTATATTTCAATCCATCTTCCTTTCACTTTTGCTATATAGAACATTTTATATTAATGATCCATCTCAGGTATATATAATACAAGTAAAATAAAAAGTCCTAAATTATATATATATATATATATACTATATATACATTGATATATAGATTATATATATATATATATATATATATATATATATATATATACTATATATACATTGATATATAGATTATATATATATATATATATATATCATACCAGAAAAGTAGACAAGTAAAAGGAAGCAATATACCAAAGAATGGCCGGGGGGGTTGTGACCCCCACTCCCCGGTTAAGCAAGCTTTTCGTCTAGACAACACTCCCGGTAGCCGATATATTGCACAAGAAATGAATATCGAAGTATCAAAATTTAAAAAGATGTAAAAAAAAGTACAAGAACATGAAAACGTGGAATAACCCACAAGACATGTAATCCAAAATCTGCATTAAAGTGTCTTAATTCTACAATTTAAAAGGCAATAGGAATTAAAAAGCATAAATTATATATACATTGATATATATATATATATATATACTATAAATTATATATATATATATATATATATATATATATATATATATAATTTAGCGTATTTTTCAACTTCCACAGATCCTTTCTACAAATTTTTGTTCCTTCCTCTACCCATCATACAAAATTCAGTTCCCAGGCTGTACGACTTTGATCCTCTAAGCCCCAGGGATTTCATATCATATGCGAGCGGCTCGACTGCGGACGTTGTTGGAGGACAAACTTAATATGATGCCTCAAGTGTGAGGAGTACGCTGAAGAAATGTGCAAGAAGAGAAGTTCTGAACTACTAACTGCTGCAGAAATGCACACTTAAAACGTGGTATTCGTGGGAAGATTTTGGATTGATCCGATATGAAATGCATGCGTACTTAGGCAAAATGTTCGAGGTGTGTTATTTATTTAATAAATTGAATGTCATTAAAATAATTTTTCATTTGGTCTTGTTATTTTATATAAATAAAATTTAAAATACATATTTTTGTCTACTTCTTTGACCCAGACCGTCCGACATAACCGAAAGTGTAACTGTTAGGGCGGCCGGGAAGTTGCTACACAATTCAGACATAAACCCAGTTTAGTCGGCATCCGCAGGGATCGTACCCTTCTTCCCCTACCACGAACCTCTCGGAAGGACTTTGAACAGTTTGCGCAGGCGCTAACCACAAGGCTATCCCTCCCTACATCAGTTTGTCTGTCCGTTTATCTCATCATCACGGAAAAACGTGTACTAAATTCATAAAATTTTGATTGAGTCTTTTTCTTCAACCTAGACTGCCCGACCTGCCCGAAAGTATAAGGTGATAATTTGGACTACAGATACAGTGTCACCCAATTGAGACTGGAAACCAATGAATTGGTAACCAAAGGGATTGTACCATCCTTTCCCTAATCCATCATCTATCACTGTGTTTCTCAACAGCCTGGGACTGGCATCTATTATTCCGGGCCACGGGATATTCTCCTGGAATGTGTCTTTTTAGTTTTATAAGCATTTTTTATGAACACATATATTGTAGTGGAAATATTCCAAGGAGAACAATATTTGTAAATCGTCGAAAATCGCAGAACCAGAACACCTACATAACATATGTGTGGCAATTGTCGGTGACCAAGCCGCTATTAAATTTTAATATGAATAAGAGACTGCTCAGTTGACTTCCATGGTGATTTGCAATGGATAAATATTTCTCTCTCTCCATACCGTTTTTCTTTCAAACCAACATCAGTAAAATCAATTTAATTATGCAATAATCAATTTTATGCTAAATAACATTCTAAATTTTTCCTGAACACAATGGGATATGTCAATGAAAATCAACACACATTAATTGAATGATGGAAATTACAATAAGAGACAAGATATCATGAATTCAGTGATGGATAACTTACTTAAGGGGACGGTGGACGTTGAAATGAGCAAAAATCGACTAAAAAAATTCTTATTTTTAATATATAATATTGTTTTACACATTTAACCTTTTGCTTACGGGTGGGACAGCGTCCATACCAAACGAAGAACCTCTCAAAAAGACAGGCATTTGACATACCCTATCCCAAACTGTTCGACTGCTGCAGCAGGTGCAATGTTTCTGTTGGCGATTTCCATGGACGCCAATGCCTGCAAAGGGGGGTCGAACTGTTTGGGATAGGGTATGTCAAATGCCTGTATTTTTGGAGGGTTCTTCGTTTGGGATAGACGCTGTCCCACCCGTAAGCAAAAGGTTTAATGCATTTTTTCGAAATGGAATTTTTAAAGGTTTTACACTTTTAAAATGCTCCATGTGTCTTAATTTTTATTTGAGATGCATGAAATTTGGCAAGAAGATACCTTTCATACTTTTTAATGAAACTGGGTATGCATTTTATAATTGGACTTTATTAAGGTAATTAAAAGTGAATAAGAACCTAATTAAATGATGAAAATTAAGTTTTAATGCAGAAAAATATTTTTAAAAAATTAACTTTCTAACGGATTTAAAAATGAATACCAAAATTTGTCCATAATGTGTTTTTGAGTGATCATAATCTAAAATTAATCAAACGTATGAACAAATGGCACGCAAGGAGCATTTTCAAATTTTCGTGAAAAAAAAATTAAATTAAAAAAAAAAATACAAAATTATAGCAAAATTGAAAAAAAATTAATGGTATTTTATATTGTAATGTTAAGAGGAATATTTAAACAAATTTTCATGTTTCTAAGTTAATAAATAAATTTAAAAAATTCAACGTCCACCGTCCCCTACCGATCACGTGTCCATGATATGAAACGATCACATGACCCACTTCAAAATGATATATGGCATCCATCTTGTGTCAAAATCGTGATTTTTAAAGTTCTTTTTAATTCATATTGAGTGTTGTATCCGTCCTAAAACTACTTTATTTTTGCCTAAATTCTGTGCATCTACATACTGAAACAACGCAATGACAATATATTTCAGTTTAAATGCTCTTCCAAATTTGATTATTTCTACTATTAAGCCTATTTTTCACCTATGTAAAATGTAAACAGCAAAATATGTAGAATGAGTTGTATTAGAATCGCTGTAATTCTTGAACACAAAATCATTTAGTCCATGGAGTCTGCTTAGCTGATATGAATGAAATATTTATTGATTTTAGAAAGAGAAGGACGATATTTTTCGATGAAGTTTTACGCATTGTGTTTACTTACTTGTAGTTCAATGGTCTTAATTTTTAAATAAAATAAATTATTATAGTATTGTGATGAATGACATGAATGGGGGAATTATTTATGAATGAAATGCTGCTTTTATAGAAAGAGGCAGGCGTGTTATTTTTTCTATGACGTCATTTGAATGATTTTCAGTTGTTTTCGATGAAGTTTTTAAATATAATAAATTATCGTGGTATTATGATATTTCTAAAATTATTACCGAATAATATATCACATTTTAGAGATGTTTAAACCAGGCAATTTATATTTCAATGCCGTCATTTGAATGAAGTTCATTTTTTTCGATGAAGGTTTAAGTTTTCAAATATAATAAATCAATGTAGTATTGTGATAAGTTTTAAAATATTACCAAGGAATGTATTGCATTTTAGACATGTTTAAATAAAATTGCATTGAAGTTGGAAAGTGTTTCATAATCAATGCTTTAAGCATGATTGATCTTTCTTGTTTGTTCTTGTTGTTGTTATTGCTGTCAAGAGACAATCAAAATTTATTAATTTATAGAGAAAATCAAATGTTGAACGCATGACATTTTAATAGCTTTATAGACATTATTTATACGTTATTATTACTTTCCCTGCGATATATGGTAATGTATAAGGAAAGTATTGGAATCATGCCGAAAATCGCATCTCGAGTTTTCGACGGATCTACGCGTTTCGAGACCTCTAGAATACGAAAAAAAATTTAAGCGTGGCGTCTGTGTGTATGTCTGTGCAGATTTTGTATCCACTCTAACTAAAAAACTAATGGACCGAATTTCATAACATTTGGTAGGTAAGTCCCTTGAGAGGGAATCTGGTGCTGATTAGTTTTCGGTACGATTCGGAATAAAAGAACACGCCTTTTTTTGCGAAATGGCCCGCAAAATCTTGTATCCACTCTAGCTACAAAACTAATGGACCGAATTTCACAAAATTCGGTAGATAAGTCACTTGTGGGACACCATGGTGCTGATTAGATTTTGATACGATTTGAAAAAAAAAACCTGCTTTTTTTTTTCAAAATGCCCTCAAAAGTAGCCAAAACCTAAAATAAAAAACTACGTATGCTCAAATATATCCATTAAATGCTGGTTTAATACGTAATTTTTAAGGAAGAAAAGAATAAGACTAACCCCATTACACTAGGACTAGCCGTTCTCGAGACATTTTAGTTTTTTCGCATTTTTTCTACGCCACCTTTGAAAATAAGTCCAGTTATCAAATGAGAACGAAAATTGAATTAAAAGTGAATTAAATTTAATTAAAATAAAGAGAACGTGAATATAAGTCTACAGGGAAAGTCATGTGCTGCCCACATCAGATTTTTACTTTCCCAGCAATGGTTATGTATAGGGAAAGTATTGGAATCGTGCCAAAAATCTCCACTCAAGCTTTTGAAGGATCTACACGTTTTGGGACCTCTAGAACACGAAAAATCTAATTTTAGCGAGACTTGTGTGTGTGTGTGTTTGTCTATGCAATGTATGTATCCACTTTAACTCAAAAACTAATTGGCCAAATTTCATGAAATTTTATATTTAAGTCACTTGTGAGTTACCCTAGTACTGATTAGATGTTGGAACGATTCAAGATAAAAAATAACCCGCCTGATTTTATAAAATATCCCACAAACTTCACATATATATCAACTCTAGATAAAAAAAAAACCTAATTGACTCAATTTCACAAAATTTGGTAGAAGACGATGAAGGAATAAGACCAACCCCATTACTCTAGGACAGATCGTTTTCGAGATATTTTAGCTTTTCCGAAATTTTTCTACGCCATGAAAACGAAAATTGAATTAAAAGTGCAAATTCAATGTTATTTCAAATAATTATTTGTGTTATTTTGTGCAATTAAATTCAATGTAATAAATTACTGATGAAATAAAGGGAAAATGAATTTTAGTCTGTAGCGAAAGTCATGTGCTGCCCACATTGAATTGATTTTTTTCTCTTCATTGAATTGTCTACGCGAGAATTTGATGACTTAATTCTAATGGCCCTTTCATATTACTCAGCACATAACTGTCTGTAATCTCTTCACCTGTTGTAAGTGAAAGCAATTAGACCATGAAATTGGACATTACGTCACAGTCGAATTCTCCAATTGTAACGAACGCGGAGTTATTTCTTTATCAAACATGGCAACGGCTACATTTCTGGTAAGTTTACTCTTTGAAACTGATTTACGAGTTATATGATCTGTGCTATTGTAACTACTTCCTCGCTGGTGGTACATTATACGTAAATGAGTTTTTGTTTTTTGAACATTTAGCATCATTATACGTTTTGTGAAAGACTAGAAATAGATAGAATTTTCAGTCATTTTCATGATTAAAATTCTCGTTATTCGAATTTTATGATTGTAGTAACTATGGAAAACAATGATTATTCTTCTTCATATATAATGAAGGTAGTAAATAGTATATGATAGAAATTAATCATTTAAATTACGCAAGTGAATCTATAAAATTTTATGGAATTTGGTCAATTAGTTTTTGAGTTAGAGGACACACACACGTATACACGTCATGTTAAAAATTGTTTTTGTGTGTTATTGGTGTCCCAAAACGTGTAGATCCGTCGAAAGTTCGAGGTGCGTTTTTCGACATGATTTCATTTTTCTTCCTATGCATTATCATGTATTGGAGGGAAAGCAAAAATAGTTTATATTAACATAGATAAGCCAAATAATCGGCAAGGAAATTTATCGGCACCACTAAGTTGTTGCCAACTTATAAAAGGAACTTTTACAAAATATTTGAAAATAATAACTTGAGGGTGTACTTCGAAAGGATTATCGCAATGGTATTTCGTGAAATTTTGGTTTTCAAGTACTTAAAAATCTGAAAATATAACTATATCTGAAAATATAACAAAATCTGAAAATATAACTATATCTGAAAATATAACAAAATCTGAAAATATAACTATATCTGAAAATATAACAAAATCTGAAAATATAACTATATCTGAAAATATAACAAAATCTGAAAATATAACTATATCTGAAAATATAACAAAATCTGAAAATATAACTATATCTGAAAATATAACAAAATCTGAAAATATAACTATATCTGAAAATATAACAAAATCTGAAAATATAACTATATCACACAACTAAGTGAGGCTGGATGACTGAGTAAGTTAGAAATTGCACAACCCAAACTGCTGAAGATAGAAATTAGAAACTTTGCAGACAACTAGAACATAACCTATAAATACTGAAAAATATCTGAAATCTTTGAATTTTGTTCGAAAAATTTATAAACCTCGGAGTTTTATGTTCCAAAATTCTTCCAGCTATAATTCGAGAACAGCAAGTCGATTTTATACAAAAGTCAGTTTTATACCATCATCGATTTTATGCAAATGTCGATTTTATACAAAAGTCGATTTTATACCATCGTCGATTTTAAACAAAAGTCGACTTTGTACCATCGTCGATTTCATACAAAAGTAGATTTTATACCATCATCTATTTTAAACAAAAGTCGAGTTTATACCATCGTCGATTTTAAACAAAAGTCGATTTTATACCATCGTCGATTTTATACAGAAGTCGATTTTATACAAAAGTCGATTTTATACCATCGTGTTCAGAAAAAATTAATTGGAGCGTGGTTCAACTCTCTCGACTTTCTCATACTGGAATCCATTTGTTAGTAGATATTTAGAAACTTTTTGAAAAATCGGTATTGCCGGTTCAAATGATTACTAGCATGTTACCTTTCACTTTAAAGGGCTTGACAAAATTCTTCGACTGATACTATATTTGGCAATGTACCCAATGCTGAGGAGAGGAATCGAAAGCCCAGGCCGATCAGCTCATCCTTGGACATGGAGCAGTTTCATGGGCGACTGAGGGGAGGGGTTGATGTTGTTGAGACCCAGACTGTCCGACCTACCAGAAAGGTGTAAGGTAACTGTTTGGACGGCCGGGAAGTGCCACCCAATTTAGACCAGAAACCAGTGGGGGAGGCATTTCTCTAGAACGGTTTCAAAGGAGTTTTAATACCTGTGCCATTCGTTTCCTAATGATAAATAACGTACTAAGCTGTCTCCCATGATCCGAGACTGAAGCAAAGAAGGATGCCTATCTACATGTGTAAAAAATCTGCTGTGGGCAGCACATGACTTTCCTTATATAATGCAATGAATTTACTACTTTTACAATAAAAAAAATAGGTTATTTTTACAGTAGATACTTATTTTACTTCCAAGATATTGAATTTTCGGCAATGAGTCATCATTTTCATTGATTTAGCGTCATTTTTATCCATTTGGCGAGATTTCCATTAATTTGGCAACGTTTAAAAAGTTGCCAAGTTGGCGACATTCCGTCAAATTCGTCGTCAAAATCACCAAGCGTTATGGACGGAGAAATAAGTGATTCTTATAGCAGATAAATGATTATTGATGTTCAAATACAAAAGTATTACCCAAAGTATCTTTTTTCATGAATAGAACGACTTAGATCCACGAGAATGATGTCACCCAATTTATGGCATGATATTACATATGAAAAGTGAACATATTCCTCAACAGTTAATACTTTTTTCTTTAATTTATGGGATACTTTCATAAATTTATTTAAAAAATGTGCAATATCTCGAGAACGGTTTATGCTAGCGTTCTAAAGTATATGTTAATCATTTTCTGAGGAAAAATTACATAAGAAATGTCTAGTTACGTAACTTTATTAGAGGTTTTGATTTTTTGACGATTTTTTCAAAGCTTCACTCGAAAATTTAGGGGGTGTTCTGAATATTCGATTGCGTATAAAAGCAATAGGCTTCCAGTGCTTACGGATTGTGATTTTTGTACCAAATTTCGTTCGAATCGGTCCATTCGTTCGTCAGTTATCGTCTCCACAGACTTACTGATACACACACACACACAAACCAAACACACACACAGACATCACTTCAAAAATGTTTGATTCGTGATCAGGGATGCTTGAAATGAGCTCTCCCGCCGAAAACTCGAATTCGAATTTTCGACCCCGTCACAATACTTTCCTTATACATTATTACTTTCCTTATATACATAATGTATATACATAATGTATAAGAAAAGTATTGTGACAATACTTTTCTTATACATTATGTATATACATTATGTATATAAGGAAAGTAATAATGTATAAGGAAAGTATTGTGACGGGGTCGAAAATTCGAATTCGAGTTTTCGACGGGAGAGTACGTTTCAAGCATCCCTGATCACAAATCGAACACTTTTAAAGTGATGTCTGTGTGTGTGTGTATGTGTGTGCGTGTGTGTGTGTGTGTGTGTGTGTGTGTGTGTGTGTGTGTGTGTGTGTGTGTGTATGTGAAAGTATGTGTGTGTGTGTGTGTGTGAAAGTATGTGCGTGTGTGTGTGTGTCAGTGAGTCTGTGAAGACAATAACTGACGAACGAATGGACCGAATCGAACGAAATTTGGAACAAAAATTACAATCCGTAAACACTGGAAGCCTATTGTTTTTATGAGTAATCGAATGTTCAGAACCCACCTAAATTTTCGAGGGAAATTTTGAAAAAATCGTCAAAAAATCAAAACCTCTAATAAAATTACGCATATAGACATTTCTTATGTAAATTTTCATTAGAAAACGATTGACATAAATTTTAGAACGCTAACATGAACCGTGCTCGAGATATTGCACATTTTTCAAAAAATTATCAAAAATTATATAAAATGAAAACAATATTTCCTATTGAGAAACATGTTCAATTTTCATATGTAGTATCATACGATAAATTGGGTGACATCATTCTCGTGGATCTAGCTCGTTCCATTCATGATAGATGATACTTAGTAATACTTTTGTATTTGAACGCCAATAGTCATTTATCTGCTGTAAGAATAACTTATTTTTCCGTCCATAACGCTTCGCGAGATTTGGCGACGAATTTGGTGAAATGTCGCCAACTTGGCGACTTTTTTAAATGGTGCTAAATTAACGTAAAACTCGCCAAATGGAAAGAAAGGATGCTAAATCAATGAAAAAGACGACTCATTGACGAAAATTCAATATCTTGGAAAGAATATAAATATCTACTATAAAAATTATCTATTTTTCTTTTACTGTAAAAGTAGTAAATTCATTGCATTATATAAGGAAAGGCATGTGTTGCCCACATCAGATTTTTTTAATTTTAGTATAAGAGTTATTGATTTAATATTCCTAAATCAAAATACAGGGTGATTCAAAACAGATTGGCCAAACTTTACGAGCTGTAGTACACACCAAACCAAGCACTTTTCGTCACGGTTTACCCGGTCGGCAATGAAACGCAAAGGCGTCAGTGGGCGGTTAATGGTAAATCCGATGAGGTGAGGCGAAAAGACAAGAATGACTTAGTTGTAAAATGACATTTAATAAACAATAATTGCATTAATGGCTCAAAAGAGCGTCCGCCAACCTGAATGTACGTTTCACAGCGGTGATGAAGGGATTGGCGAACTCTCTCGAACAGACCAGGCATGTTGCGCACTTCGGCAGCAGCGGCCGTAATTTTGGAGATGAGTTTCTCTTCAGATTCAAGGGGAGTGTCATAGACGAGACTCTTGAGATATCCCAACAAAAAAAAGTCAAGACACGACAGATTGGGTGATCTTGGGGACCAAGCTATGGAATTATGTCACCTAATCGTTCGGCTAGGAAAAAGGACTTCCAGATAGTTCTTCATTTCTCGCCCAATTCCGAAAATTTGCATAAGGGTTCTCCTTCTTCCCCAGATGAAATTTTCATACGTGCTTTTCGTCTTCAACTAGAAAATAACAACCAGAATGACGCTTTTAAGTTTGCGGAGCAGCCTCTTCTCAACAAGTAAGCGCCCTGTAACACCTTTACGTTTCATTTCCGACCCGGTAAACTATGACGAAAAATGCTTGGTTTGGTGAATACTGCAACCTCGTAAAGTTCACCCAATCTTTTTACTTTCCTTATATACATAATGTATAAGGAAAGTATTGTGACGGGGTCGAAAATTCGAAATCGAGTTTTCGACGGGAGAGCACGTTTCAAGCATCCCTGATCACGAATCAAACATTTTTGAAGTGATGTCTGTGTGTGTGTGCGTGCGTGTGTGTGTGTGAAAGTATGTGTGTGTGTGTCAGTGAGTCTGTAGAGACGATAACTGACGAACGAATGGACCGATTCGAACCAAATTTGGTACAAAAATCACAATCCGTAAACACTGGAAGCCTATTGTTTTTATACGTAATCGAATGTTCAGAACACCCCTAAATTTTCGAATAAAATTTTGGAAAAATCGTTAAAAAATCAAAACCACTAATAAAGTTACGCAAATAGACATTGCTTATGTAATTTTTCATTAGAAAACGATTGACATAAATTTTAGAACGCTAACATGAACCGTTCTCGAGATATTGCACATTTTTCAAAAAAATTATTAAAAAGTCATATAAAATGAAAAAAAAATATTTCCAATTGAGAAACATGTTCACTTTTCATTTGTAATACCATGCGATAAATTGGGTGACTTCATTCTCGTAGATCTAGCTCATTCCATTCATGAAAAAAGATACTTTGAGTAATACTTTTGTATTTGAACGCCAATAGTCATTTTTCTGCTGTAAGAACAACTTATTCCTTTGTCCATAACGCTTGGCAAAATTTTGGCGACGAATTTGGCGGAATGTCGCCAACTTAGCGACTTTTTAAAATGTTGCCAAATTAACGCAAATCTCGCCAAATGGATAAAAATGACGCTAAATCAATGAAAATGACGACTAATTGCCGAAAATGCAATATCTTGGAAAGAATATTAGTATCTACTATAAGAAAAACCTATTTTTTTACTGTAAAAGTAGTAAATTCATTGCATTATATAAGGAAAGTCATGTGTTGCCCACATCAGATTTTTCTTTTTGTAATCACCCTGTTCACCATTCATTATTCATTGGACAGATAGACATTTCACCTACGCAAATCTCGAGCAAAATGGCTAGTTGAAATAGATTCTACATAAATTCAATACTTTTGTATCCAAGAATCAAACGCGTGTTGTATTTATTTATTCATTATAATTTATTTGTTTTTTCAAGATTCTTCTATGTGCTAGTATTGCCATAGTCTCTTCGTATCCGAACGTGCCCTCGGCCATCTTCAACCTGACCAAAGGAGGCCTCGAGAACGGTCTGCGTCCCTTGGCGACCACCCTCTCAAAGACGCTGGACACTTTCAGGGGTTCGCTTCGATCGGAAAATGGCAGAACGGCTCTCAACATTCTTGGAAACACAGGTATGATGGATCAGTTTTCGATTTGAAAGAATCGGGACATGTTGTGATTTTATGTTTGAAATTACAGCGCATTACCTTTAATTATTACTTTCCTTATATACATAATGTATAAGGAAAGTATTGTGACGGGGTCGAAAATTCGAATTCGAATTTTCGACGGGAGAGCCCGTTTCAAGCATCCCTGATCACGAATCAAACAATTTTGAAGTGATGTCTGTGTGTGTGTGTGTGTGTGTGTGTGTGAAAGTGTGTGTGTGTGTGTGTGTGTGTGTGAAAGTATGTGTGTGTGTGTGTGTGTGTGTGTGTGTCAGTGAGTCTGTGGAGACGATAACTGACGAACGAACGGACCGATTCAAACCAAATTTTGTACAAAAATCAGAATCCATAAACACTGGAGGCCTATTGTTTTTATACGCAATTGAATGTTCAGAACCCCCCTAAATTTTCGAATGAAATTTTGAAAAAATCGTTAAAAAATCAAAACCTCTAATAAAGCTACGCAAATAGACATTTCTTATGTAATTTTTCATTAGAAAACGATTGACATAAATTTTAGAACACTAACATGAACCGTTCTCGAGATATTGCACATTTTTCAAAAAAATTAACAAAAAGCCATATAAAATTAAAAAAAATATCTCCTATTGAGAAACATGTTCACTTTTCATATGTAATACCATGTGATAAATTGGGTGACATCATTCTCGTGGATCTAGCTCGTTCCATTCATGAAAAAAGATACTTTGAGTAATACTTTTGTATTTGAACGCCAATAGTCATTTACCTGCTGTAAGAATAACTTATTTCTTCGTTCATAACGCTTGGCGAGATTTTGGTGACGAATTTGGCGGAATGTCGCCAACTTGGCGACTTTTTGAAATGTTGTCAAATTAACGAAAATCTCGCCAGATGGATAAAAATGACGCTAAATCAATGAAAATGACGACCAATTGTCGAAAATTCAATATCTTGGAAAGAATATTTGTATCTACTATAAGAAAAACCTATTTTTTTTACTGTAAAAGTAGTAAATTCGTTACATTATATAAGGAAAGTTATGTGTTGCCCACATCAGATTTTTTTGATAGTTGCTTATAATTGAAGCGAAGAGCAAAATGGATAAGCTTATTGTTTTTCAGTTGCGCAAATTTGTTTCTGTGTTCTGTTTCTCCTTCGGCCCAGACCGTCCGATCTACCAGAAGGTGTAAAGTATCTAGCAAAGTCCACTTTGACGATAAGAGCTTGCAATTTCGTCCCAGTAGCTCAACGGTGGAGCATCGGCTGACCAGTTCGGAGATCCAGGGTTCGATACCCGGTTGGGCCAGCAAAACTCTTTACAACGACGCCCGAACAAATCAGCCCTGTTGGTTAATGCAAAGATGTCGGAGGTCTGAAGACCCCAGACTGTGCGACTCACATAGTGAGTTTAAAGTAGCTGGCTGCACGGTCGGGAAAGGATACCTCCTGCACTCAGGAGGCACCCAAGGTCTACCATCCCGACAAACGAACATTTATTTAGGTCTAAAAAGATAACAATGGGTGAAAAGTAGTGTGGTTAAACAGACAGTTTTACATTATATTTGAATTTGACAAGTACGTCCATTTTTGAAAAATGGGAAAAGGATTATTGCGAATATAGATAAAAAGATCATTGAAAACTAAAATTTAGAGTGAGGTATATTAACATAATGAAAAATAGATTAAAATTAAAGAAAATGATAAAATTTTAAAAGTGAAATTTAGAAAATATATAAAAAAAAGAAAATATATGGGAAAGGAAAGGAATTTAGGCACATGGAAAACAGAAACAAAAATTTAGGATAAAATTTAGAAAAGAAAATTTAGAAAAAATACAAATAAAAGGGTCAATAGAAAAAAAAAGAACCGAGAAAATAGAAACAGTTAACAAAGCTTTTTTTTTTTTTTTAAACAGAAAATATGGAGAGAACACAATATGTCCATATAAGTTAATAAGAATGAAATAAAGGGATTCATTGATCCAAATTAATTGAGAGCAGAGTCTACTCATAAGCTTAGGTCAATTTATTAGAAATTTCCATGGCAACAAGAATACAGTTTTTAATTTTATCTACTGAAGAGGGATTTGAACGAACTTTGGAGAACCAAATTGGTTTATTAGAGGGGGAGGGTTTGCAGATATGAAATTTTTTAGATAAAGGACAATCGTAAATGTAATAGTTAACGTGACCGAATTTATTGCAAATTTACACACCCACATATTTAACATGACCGTACTCCGCATGAACACGGAGACAGTTTGGGTAAAACGGAAATCGAATTTGGGTCATCCGAGTGCAATCCCCGCGCTCTAACCACTTGGCTGTCCCATTCCTTGTGTTCTATTTGCAATGCTGTATTCAACAAGAACGCCTATAAAACTTAAGCGATTTTATTCTAATTTAGATATATGATTCAAAATGCTTTACAAGCTGAATTCATTGATGCACGTAAGAAACAAAATGAGTTGGCTACGCCCCACCCATTTTACTGAAATATAGTGTGCGACAATAACGTTTTTTAAACCAATTTTTTAAATTTGGACTTTGTAGTAAACTAACGTTTTACAGACCGAGTTTATTGCTGAACATAGTGGGATGAAAATTGCTCACAATGTGACCTCAATTTTAGGAACGCGACAGTGTTCCGTTCCGCTCCGCCAATAGCCATTTCCGAATCTGTTGCTGGAAAGTGGATATTATACTTGACGGAACAAACGCCGATTTTCAAGGACTGTAGCTCAGCCCCCAAGAGAGCTAAAGACTCATACTTTTTTTCTGTAAAGTTGTCTCAAATCTGAGAGAAATAAAACAAAAATTTGCTATGGGTGCTAAAGCACTCGATAGAAAATAACCTTAAAAGGACGCTTTTTATAATGGTCGTTCCATACTTTTTTTTAAATTGATTTTCTAAAAGATAAATTTGATTTAGAATTTCAAAAATTTAGAAAATATGATTTTACCGACCTTTTTCATTCAGTTGTTGCACCTTTGCTGCTCCAACCGGGAATCGAACCCTGTTTCTTCGAACTGGCCAGCCGACGCTCTACCGTTGAACTACTGGGACGAAATTGCAAGCTCTTATCGTAGAAGTGGATTCGGCAAACTATAGATTAAAATATAATAAAGTTTATTAAAAAAATTTATGGTATTTTTTCTGTGCAACGCGGCAATTACGTTATACGAGCTACATTGAACTGTGATTTTAATCAATATTTTGAAAATAATAGCCGCTGTTTTGTGAAATTGGTTTCGTCAATGTTTTGAGAGTAATATCAGCTATTTTGTGAAATTAACAGGGCATTTAAGTGCTTTTGACTGTATATTGTTCCTATTTACTTGTTGCTTGTTGAATGAACATGTTAGTCATGTAGAAATTTGGACTCATTCTTATATTTAACTCATCTTTAACGAAATATGATCCTCAAAATTTTGATTGATGTCTTTCTCTTCAGATGGAATTGTTTAGACGTGAAAAAATCACGTCAAAATTTTGGTCTTATCTAGAATTCCCCGCCTTATGTCAGATGTGGTTCTCGACCTTTTCTGTATCGGCATCACGTTATGGATGTCTATAGCAGTAAGCACATTCTTTTCCAGTTACCATACCTACCTCACAAAAAATAAACTCGTACATACCCACATGAGTTGTGAAAGTGTTTAAAATATGTGCTTAAAACTTGCTGTCCGTCAAAAACTAGTGTTTTGAAATTTTCAGAGATACAATAATTTTTCTGTACGTTATGAGCACCCACAAGAATTTCGAAAGTGTTTAAAATATGTGCTTAAAACTTGCTGTCCGTCAAAAACTAGAATTTTAAAATTTTCAGAGATACAATAATTTTTCTGCACGTTATTATGAGCAAATAAACACTGATGAAAATCCGTTTTCTTTCCGACTAGGAGGAAGGTTCCCGTACAATGTGTTCGGTTCTGCAGAAGGCGGAGGCAGTTTGGATTTCTTCGGCCGCATCATCAGCAACATACAGCCCTACCTCGCTCCTCTGAGGATCATCACCTCCAAGTCGTCTGGGAACGCCACCGCCATGGCCTGGTCAACTTCCGAAGATGAACGATAACTTGGTAAGTTAACTTCGCACATTACGATGAGCGAACTATTGCATACGAAAATGTGCCGCCTTTAACCTTACGCTAATAAGGGCAAATAAGGGCAAAGGGGGATAGAACTGTCTGGCATAGGGTATGTCAAATACCTGTTTTTTGGGGAGGTTCTTCGTTTGGAATGGACGCTGTCCCACACGTTAGCAAAAGGTTAGGATATTTTTAATTTAAACACTGGTACGCATACCTCACGTTGCTGCGAGTTCAGGACGTTTTGCTAAAAGTTGGCCGTCTCATAGGTGACAATGCTATGAACTGTTAGTTTATAACTAAAAGAACAATGTTTTCCTTGCAAAACGACGTGATAATCAGAAATGCCACCCTTTTTCAATGAAATGTCTGGTCTTTTGTGTTTAATCCGTTCTACAAATTCCCTGAGCCCTTGCCGTCTTCCAGATCCGGGTTCGGATTTACGAAGAACAATTTTTCACCCAATTTCTTCGTGTCGGTCGTGGGATCCGGAATTATTGCTTTTCCGGAGCCCGGGCTTGTACTTGGCGACCCTGGTCACACCAAATCCTTCTCAAGAATAGTTGACAAGGGTCAAAGTAAAACCTTCCCAAGGAGAGAATGGGAAAGCACAAAGAAATCGACTTGGAACAATGGATTTGCTTTTCCTTTTCCGAAAAAAAGCAGGGGGGAGGAACCTATACCAAAGCCGTAAAATGAGTATTTCTTTTAATTTTCTACCTTCTCAGAATTACATGCAAGTGTATTCTACATATGCTCGTGGTAAGAAATGGTTCTAAAATATTTTAAACCACATCAATAGCTTCCTCATGCTGCAGTTTCTACAGCGGATTTTATAGAGGATTCCCCTGATTTTAATAAAGGGCAAAATTGATATTCAATTTTATATACAGAGTTCTTAAGAAAGTCCTTAAGCACCCCAAAAACTTTGTAAGGAAATGTCCATGAGTGTATACAGTATCTCTAGTGTATCTATAGTAAAGTAAACAGGTCGATCGAATAAAAGTGATTACAACGTTAATAACTTTACCAGTTATGTGCTTTTCGTCATTAACTTTACCAGTTATGTACTTTTCGTTAATAACGTTATCAATTATGTGCTTTTTGTTAAAAATTATCAATTATGTGCTTTTCATTAATAACTTTACCAGCTATGTACTTTTTGTTAATAACTTTACCAGGTATGTGCTTTTCGTTAATAACTTTATCAGTTATGTTCTTTTCGTTAATAACTTTACCAGTTATGTGCTTTTCGGTAATAACTTTATCAGTTATGTGCTTTTCGTTAATAACTTTACCAATTTTGTGCTTTTCGTTAATAACTTTACCAGTTATGTACTTTTTCCTGACATTTCTACAGAAAGCATATAAAATCGTGATCGTTCAGTTGAGCTGTTGCTGTAATATGAGTAAAAGTCAGAAACCACAATTTTTGATAACATCTATGAGACCTGGCAATTTCAGTCCTTACACGTGACTGGCATATAATTCATTTACAATTTATATTAAAAGGGACGTTCCCAAAAGTCGGAAGACACTCTACTTCCTCTGCAGATACCAGTACACATGGACCGGTTTCGCTCTTAAATGGTCCATGATATCTGCAATGGGAATATCTTCTTAATTTTGGAACTGTCCTTACAGACGGGTTTTGTGTTTATTTGTAAAAGTATCTGTGGACTTCAATACAGAATCCAACGTGCATAGTATTTTCTAATTTTATATACCCTTTAGGATTCCATCAATCTATAACGAGTAACATTGTTACTCGGTAATTTTTATAAGAGTGTTAGTTTTAATATCTTTGATAAGCTTAAATACTATTTTAATGATATTTCTCGCAGTATTACTTCGCGGCTACACTCTACAATTCCCGCAGGCTAGAATGCTTCTTTACATACCAATAAATTTTACATTTATTATTCATATTTAAGTTTCTAAAATATAAATATCTTCTATTTTCAGTATTTAAGTTTTTTCTGAATGAAACGCAGTTGTGGCGAGGAAGAGATGAAAGGGATGCATCGGTGGCACTTTTCTTACAACAAATGGACAAGAAAAACTTGATCTTCATAGCAGGGTGGACACACATCTGCTAAACGGTGGCACTTTCGGATTCAGGGATATTTGAAGCTTGTAAGAACTGGGCACTTAAATTTCGACCTCTATCGCAATTATTTTTCGTGTGCACACATTCTGATATGAAACACTTACGCACGCGTGGTACTTTATTTTAATATGGAGAACTCATGTTTTGGCAACATAAATGAGACAATGCATTACGGAAGCCACACGCTGTGGGACCCAGAAAGTAATTTAAATATTTTAATTTATGCATTATGAAATATATGAAGAAAAATTAAAAGGATAATGTCATATTGCCAAAAATGCGATGAATCCACAATTGTGGCAAATCGTTTGCTGCTTTCAATATTTTCAATACAAACAATAGAATCTAGATTGGCGAGATGTATTTTTATAAATATGTGTCAAAGGGTGAATTCAAATGGGCTGTGAAGAGCAAGCAGTATGTGCCAAAATCTGCCGCCAACTACTTATAAATTCGATGCAGACACTCAACTGATACATGAGGGTTGTACAATCTACAATAATCATTTGCAGCTTCTGAATCTCACTGCAGTCTGCTGTAACTACAACATAATTGTTTTTGAAAATTATGCATTCTAACAAACATATTAAAAACATCCGTGTGATGTAAATAATAATCCACTGATGCACAACAAAATATATTTTATCAGAAACAGTAACTGAACTACAAATATTGTTCATGCCGGAGAAATTCTTTCTCTCTATACTATATCTATCTCTATCTATCTATCTATCTATCTCTCTATCTATCTATCTGCCCTAACCCTCTAACAATTATAATTTTCTAAATTTTTATTTCTCTATTTTCATTTGAACTCTTCTACAACTTTGGAGAACACCCCCTCCCCCCCAACGTGGGTTTCCTCCGATACCCTGACCGTAATAAGTTCAATTCAGCGAAGATAAAAAGGGCGTGTAAAAATGAACTGCAGTTAGTCTAGGATTAAGACTAGAATAAGACTAGGATTTTCATGATTTTGCTTTTATTTTTGGCAACACTGAAACTTTGTTCAAGTGTACACAAATGTGTTTTATAAATCAAACTAAGCTGATTTATTAAGTACCTTTGTGTTAATACATTTTTCTTGATTTTTACGCGCTAATTATTTCAGGTTTTTCGGTCATTGTTAAAAGCATTTTTTATCTATTTTTGAATCATTATTATTTATTATTTTGGTATTTTAATTGTAAAAAGGATATTTTTGAATGAATTTCCCTGAAGGGACATGAATTGTAAGAAAATAAAATAAGTGAAGTTGTATTTCTTGCTTATTATTAATTTTTGTTTTATATATCATGTGTTCATTGATAAAATATAGAATTTCAGTTGACACAGCAACAATCAACGGATTAAATTAAATTTTTAGATTAGTTTCGCTTTTTTTTTTTTGCGCACCTCATTTTCTTTTTTTAATTTGGTTTTGTTAAAAAAGTAAGAAAGCAAAAAAAAAAGACAAAAAAGTAAGAAAAAAACAGAAAAAATAAATGTAAAATTTTTAAGTTATATTATTGTTTTATAAGTCATTTTTTTAGTTCTTTATGCCTTGAATGCATTTTTATAGGGAATTTTCTTGAAACTTTCACGTTATAAAAAAAACTAGCCTCATTTAGATACCTTCCAAGTGAAGCAAACACGAGTTGAATGGTGCTGATCGGTTAATTAGAACGCGAAAAATTCAATGGGTTCTTTTTATTTGTGTGCAAGTGTACATTATTTATAATTTATATTTTCGTTCCTTATTCATGACTTTAATCCATTCTATCATATATAAATGTGTGTATTTTTAGGTTGATATTATTAAGTATTTTTTAACCAGTCAACATGTTTATGTATGAAATGATTTATTGTCACAAACAGAATGTTATAGAAATTTTAAATATTTTACCGGCTAATTGTTACACATGTATTAATTTTAATAAGATATTGAATAAAGCATAATATACTGTTTTTGTTTCATTTAATTAATTTTTCAACGCAAAGTGAAATGCCTGTCTAAATCAGTATTTTATCTGGCTTAATCATTAAAATGTTATCCTTCACATTTATATACAAAGTAAAATGTTTGAAATACTTCGCCAATAGCTTGAGTAAAAACTATCTCTAAAGTAGAGAAGGGAATAATTACTACAATGTCTCTGGTTGTACCCAAGAGAGATTTTATTAAATGTTCACTTTTCATGAACTCCAATGAATAATTATCCATTTCTTTTATGATAATTCATCCCCATTCACACCCCTCCAAAGTAATTATTGTAAATTATTCGTAATCATTTTACATTTTAGGCAGCTAGTATTTTCCAAAGTACATTGGAAATTTATACGCAGTCAAACACAAACAAAATTTGCATATTACGATTAGCCAAAAGGCAGAAACTGATTAAATAGGAATTGTATAGATATACGTATATAAAAATATAAAGTACAGGAAGAACAAAACATAAGAAATACAAACAAACATACAGAATATCATATAATAGCAATTTTTTATTACTTTCTCTATATAAATAGTAAAATGTATAAGGAATGTATTGTAACTGGATTGATAATTCGAAATCGAGTTTTCGACGGAAGAGCTCGTTTCAATAGCAAGCTTTTGAGGTGTGTGTATGAGGAGAGGTATCAGGTAGGTTCGTTCGTGTATGTGGTGTGTGTGGGTGGTATGTGTGAAGTGTAGTGTGTGTGAGGTGTCTATGGTGTGAAGAGTGTGTGTGTATGTGTGTGTATTTTGACGCCTAACAGGTCTCTAACAGACATTTATATATAAGAAATGCTCTGCTCGTCGACTATTTATAACAGTTAGTGATCAATTTGTCAAACTTGGCGACTCACTTAGCGAAACATCGCAAACTTGGCGATATTTTGCCCCAGAATGATGAAAACATCGTTAAAAAATTGCAACAATAACACTAAGTTAACGAAAATGACCCCAAGTTGATGAACTAATTATTAAAATATCTTAAAATGTAGACTGTTTTACCATTTCGGATGCTATCAATATCGGTAATTATCAATTTAGAGTTACGTGAAATATAGGTTAATTGGGTACTTCGAAATAGTTTTACATGTTGTCATCCGGAAAAGCGCCCGATTCAACATTAAAAATGCTGTGCCGTAGATCTTATACATCATTTTTTCACTGTGAAAGAAGTAAATTCATGGCATTATATAGGGAAAGAAATGTGCTGTCCACGTCAGATTTTTTCCTTTCCTTGCAATACATGATGATGCATACGGAAACTTGTGGATTCATGCCAAAAATAGCAACTCAAGTTTCCGACTGATTTACACGTTTCGCGACCTCTAGAACACGAAAAAACTATTTTTAGCGTGACGCCTGTGTGTGTGTCTCTATCTGTCTGTGCAAGGTATATACCGACTCTAATTCAAACTGATTTACCAAATTTTATAAAATTCCATAGGTAAGTTACTTCTGGGTTACCCTGGTGCTGATTAGATCTTGCTACGATTCGGGATAAAACAACCTGCCTTTTTTGCGAAATGCCCCGCAAAAATTTTCTCAAAAACTAATTGACCGAATTTCACAAAATTTGGTAGATAGGACACTTGTGGGTTATCCTGGTGCTGATTAGATTTTGAAGAAAAAAACTTGTATTTTCCTTCTTTTTGCGAAATGGCTTGCAAGAATCATCAAAATCTAACTCAGACGTATCAATTATATATATATATATATATATATATATATATATATATATATATATATATATATATATATATATATATATATATATATATATATATATATATATATATATATATATATATATATATATATATATATATATATACACACATATATATATACATATATATACACACACACACATATATATATATATATATATATATACACACACACATATATATATATATACACACATATATATACATATATATATATACACACACATATATATATATATAATATATATATATGTGTGTGTGTGTGTATGTGTGTGTGTTTATGTGTGTGTGTGTAATTTGTTACGACGAATAGAATAAGACCAACCCCATTACTATAGGACTAGCCATTCTCCAAATATTTAATTTTTTTCGCATCTTTGCTACGCCGGTCTTGAAAATACGCCCAGTTACCAAATGAAAACGAAAATGGAATTAAAAGTGCAAATTCAGTGTCATTTCAAATAATTGCGCGTATTATTTTGTGCAATTAAACTCAATTTAGTGAAATATTAAAGAAATAAAAATAATATGAATTTGAGTCTGTAGGGAAAGTCATGTACTGCTCACATCAAATTTTCTTTATTATCACTCTGATAGGGAGTGTTGGATAGCCCAGTTTTAGATCTATAACACGCCATTACCATACGCTGATTTTCGTGAATAGAAACTGCAAAACTCGCAATTTCATTGCGCAAGAAATAAAAAAGAGCATAGATACAATGGCAATAAATTTAAATCCAGATGAAAAAACAAAACATGTTATAACCGTGTTGCCAATACCTCGCTTATTATACATAGGCAAACATGACATAGAACTAATTAAAATCGAGGCAAAAGAATTATGAAATTCACCAAAATTTATTCGACGATAAATAACGTGTTTCACTGTCAACCGTTTATTGTCGACAGCCACGTAAATAAGCTTGTCCTGTTTTACTCATAGATGTCAAGGGGAAAGAGACAATCGGTTCATGTCGTTCATTGTATTTACGATAGATAAAGAAGTATTATTATAGGGATTGCTTCAGTGAAATTTTTAAATAAAATTATATTTAAAAAATTCTGGTTTGGACAGCACATGACTTTTCACACATAATACAATCCCTTTACTTATTTCACAGTGCAACTATGAGGAACAAAATTCACAGCACAATGTTTGTGGCATTGATTTAACACCACATAAATTGAAATTCTGCGCTTTTGGTAATTTATTAATCCAAACATACTAGTTAATATTCTGTGTAATAAATGAGTATCAGCGAATTCTTTGGTGTGAAAATGCAAAACTATTGCAAAAATTATCTTCTCTCATGAGTGTAAAAATATATTAGCATCATTCGGGTGGATATCATAGATATCCACCCGAATGATGCTAATATATTTTTTATATAACATTGCATATGGAAAGTGAACTTATTGGATTATGCTAGCTACTTTATAATTTTATGTAATTTTCCTTTCAATTTATTTGAAAACCGCGTAATATCTCGAGAACGGTTTATGCTAACATGCTAAGCGTGTCTCATTCGTTTTCTAAAGACAAATTCCGTCTGAAGTGGTTATTTAATTATCGTTAGTGAGAGTTCTGAATTTTAATGATTTTTTTTAAGGGTGAGGGATTTTTCAAACATTTGATTGCGTATAAAATCAATAATTTTCCAGTATTCACTAAATGTAATAATTGTGCCAAATTATTAACGAAACGCTTTATGAGTTCGTGAGATATTGTTTCACAACAAACTTGTTTCATAGCAATATGAACTTATTCTAAGTAAGTCATTGAATTATGTGGGAAAAGCTATGTGCTGTCCGCATCATATTTTTACTTTCCCTGCAATACATGGTAATGTATAGGGAAATTATTGGAATCATGCCGAAAATCGCAACTCGAGTTTTCGACGGATCTACGTTTCGACACCTCTAGAACACGATAAAACCATTTTCAGCGTGACGTCTGTGTGTGTGCCTGTGTGTCTGTCTGTGAAGATTTTGTATCCACTCTAACTAAAAAACTAATTGACCGAATTCCATAAAATTTGGTAGGTAAGTCACTTGTGGGCGACTCTGGTGTTGAGTTGATTAGTTTTGGATACGATTCGGGATAAATTAACCCGCCTTTTATTGCGAAATTGCCCACAAAAATTGTCTGTATCGACTCTAGTTGAAAAACTAATGGACCGAATTTCACAAAAATCGGTGGATAAGCCGCTTGTGAGTCACGCTGGTGCTGATTAGATTTTGGCATGATTCAGAAAAAAGTAACCTGCCTTTTTTTGCAAAATGGCCTGCAAAAATCGACAAAATCTAAAATTAAAAACTACCTATGCTCAAATATATCCATTAAATGCTTGTTTTATACGTAATTTTTAACAAAAAGAATAAGACCAACCCCATTACACTAGGACTAGCCGTTCTCGAGATATTTTAGTTTTTTCGTATTTTCTCTACGCCACCTTTGAAAATAAGTCCAGTTACCAAATGAGAACGAAAATTGAATTAAAAGTGAATTAAATTTAATTAAAATAAAGGGAACGTGGATATAAGTCTGCAGGGAAAGTCATGTGCTGCCCACATCAGCTTTTTTAGTACAGAGCGAAAACAAATGCACTAATTATCTGTACCATTAAATACTCTTCAAAAATCGCTCATAACCATCGATTTTCACATACTTTCCTCATCATAGTCATATATAATAATCATCATTAACTTGTCCCCGTGTCAAGAAACTAATACCATTAATATGTCAAGAATAATATCATACATGGATTAAATAACAACGGATGTAAATCCATACAAAAAGAAGTTTTGCATCAATAATGCCAGTTTAATTTGTTACAGGCAAGGAGAATATGGAGCTTATTAAATCATGGAATGAAAAAAGAAAATCAATTACAAATATGTGACAAGAGATCAACAACGTTGTCTCCACTGCCAAACATATATCGCTGATAACCGAGCAACAAAGGTTGTCTTATTTTAGTCGGATATCAAAAGGAGAATAGAATTTGATTAGTGTCATTATATTTATAATTATGGCAGAGATTGCGGTATTACTACAGTGGTTACAACTATCATATTTTTGATGTCAATTATTCACGCCTTATTTATTTTCAATTCAGAGAAAGATCGTTTATGAAGCTTGATTTCATTGCTTTAATTCATTCATACTTTATTTCATCAAAGTATGAATGAAAGTTGTTGAAGTTGTCAACTAAAGCATGAATGAGACGAAATATAAGGCCACAATAGCAATGCAAAACTTATGCCTGCGCCCAAGTCTCATTTCTTGAATTTTAGAGATATCGTTTAGTTTTTATTATTTATTTTTTGATTTGTCGTTAATTGATCATTATAAGCATCATAAGAATAGATCTGATTAAATAAAAAACACATCTGAAACATCCGATAAAAACTTAAATTTATAGCATTTAATTTTTTTAATTTTATTTTCTCTGTAATTTTTTTCTTTTTTAAAGAAGTTTTTGCTAGTGAATTGGATCGGATAATGAAATACTTTGCAACTTATTTTTTCATACTTCTGTTTTTAGATGTTTCTTACAGTTAATTTTCAATGCTTTTCTTCATAAAACAGACATTTTAATTCTTAGTGGTCCTCACGAATCTATTGTGCTTCTTTTACTAATTTGATCATATATCATTTTTCAATTATGCTAGTGTTTAGCTTTAAAGACTTTTCGTTTTAGCTTCAGCTAACAAAGACTGTATAGCTGGCGTGCCATTAAATCTCTGTTTTATTTTTGAGTATTAGCTGTATGTTCTCATGTAGTTTTAATCAGAGGATATATCCCGGACAACTCTTATATCCCGGACAACACTAGGTATTCATGCTCATATTTTCAAGAAAATTATTTGTTATTGTTAATTAACATTATAACTACAGTTTAATTCAACTTCTTACCCATTCAATCTATCCACTGTTAAACAATACCACATTAGTTTATTCCTACCCAGGCCGTTCGACCTACTCGAAGATAACTGTTTGAACGGGACAATTTAAACAGTCCAATGGGAGGGGGGGTCCCATAGGGACCGTATCATCCTTTCCCTAATCCATCACCTGTCAGATGGACTTTCGTACCTACATAGTTAACGTGCCCGTTCTTCGAGTAGACACGGATCTGTACACGAGACTCCGTCTCTGGCTACGGCCTCGCCGTAGCCAGAGACGAAATTCAAGAGGGCTGAAATGAAATTCAAGGGGGACTCAACAGTTTAAAAGGAGGGGCTCACCTGAAACACGGTTAATCATTAGCATTTATTAACCATAATAGTTACTGTTATATATTTTAATCCATATAAATTATTAACAAATAGTTACATATTTATATTTGTAAGCTAACAGTTGACCATATAGTTACTATACATCAATATTAAATATATATTAATTACAATGGGTTTTAAAATAAGCATTAACTAGTTACAAAGCTCAGGCTGTTAATTAATTGAAAAGAAACCTGAAAGTTAATACAAGTTATCGCTTAATTTTAACTCTTAACTACCTATTAGTTGATTTTGGCCCTATAATGCAAAACAGTGAACCCCGCAATAATACAAAAGTATCCAAATACTAGTGTCTCAATATTTAAAATTTTTAAATATTTTTAAATTAAATATATAAATAAATTGATTATCAGTATAACTATTAATTCAGCTAAATTAAAAACTCTTTGAAACGAAGTAATTTATAAAATAAAAAGAATCTCATAAATAATTGTTTTATGCAAAATTTGTATGACATGCTGGTTGAAATTTCTTATCACTACTGAAATTTTAATATTTTTATCAGGGGGACTGAATATATCTCTTGGGGGGGAGGGGTTAGCCCCCTCTGGCCCCTGACTGGCTGAGACACGGATATAATAATGGTCGGCGTCGGGGTTCAAATCCGGGTCCACTGTGAGCGATTCCAACGCCTTAGTACTGGGTTATCTCGGTCCAATCATATTATTTTATTCCATACCAGGGGGGGGGGGCTAACTTTACGGTTTAAAGCTCCTATTTTACCGGCCAGGTGTTCTTTCTTTCTTTCAATTAAACTGTCCGACCTACCGGAAAGTGTAAGGTATATGTTTGTACAGCCGGGACAATTCCACCCAACTCTAACCGGAACCCAGTGGGGTCGACATTTACAGAGAACGTACCCTCCTTCCCCTGCCACCAACCTCTCGAAAGGACTTACAGACACACATATTTAACGTGACCGTATTCCGCGTGAACACGGGTTATTATTTTATTGAACTTATTTTTCAGATTATTATTCTTTAATTCTGAGCAGCTTTGACAGAAAGCACACAAAAATACGGTTTTTGTTACTTGTTTTCTCCATTGTAATTCGTGTTACGAAAGGAAACTTACCCGTTTTTCAATCAATAGAATTCGGGAATAGAAGTTGGGAGTGTGACTTCTACAACCCATACAAATTCGTATAGGTCACGTTGTCGTCAAGAATTGTGTCACCGTGGCACATCGTGCAAAACTAGAACGCTTTTCTAAATTTTAATTTCCTAAATAAGAGCGACCTTAGACTTCTGTTCAACGCTGTTTGAACAGATTGAGCCAAGAGAGGGGAAATCTGATGCGCACAGCACATGATTTTCCCTACATAATGTAATGATTTCACTTCTTTCACAGCTTAAGAGGACGGTGGACGTTGAAATGAGCAAAAATCGACTAAAAAATTTTTTTTCTAATATGTAACATTATTTTACACATTTAACCTTTTGCTTACAGGTGGGCAGCAGGTGCAATGTTTCTGTCGCCGATTTCCATGGACGCTAACGCCTGCACAGGGGGATCGAACTGTTTGGGATTGGATATGTAAAATACCTGTCTTTTTGGGAGGTTCTTCGTTTGAGATGGATGCTGTCCCACCCGTAAGCAAAAGGTTAAATGCATTTTTTTTTTTCGAAATGGAATTTTCAAAGGTTTTACATTTTTAAAATGCTCCGTGCGTCTTAATTTTTGGTTGAGATGCATGAAATTTGGCAAGAAGACACCTTTCATACTTTTTAATGAAACTGGGTATGCATTTTATAATTGAACTGTATTAAGGTAATTAAAAGTGAACTAATTAAATGATAAAAATTAAGTTTTAATGCAGAAAAATATTTTTAAGAAATTAACTTTCTAAGGGATTTAAAAATGAATACCCAAATATGTTCATAATGTGTTTTTGAGTGATCATAATGTAAAATGAATCAAAAATGTGAACAAATGGCACGCAAGAAGCATTTTCAAATTTTCGTTAAAAAAAATTAAATTTAAAAAAAAAATACAAAATTATAACAAAATTGAAAAAAAATTTAATGGCATCTTATATAGTAATGTTAAGAGGAATATTTATACAAGTTTTCACGTTTCTAAGTCAATAAATAAATAAAAAGGATTTCAACGTCCACCGTCCCCTTAATAAGACGTTTTTTTCCAGACATTTATTTGAGAACTTGCTAAACATTCAGAGAATAGGAAATGATAAAATTCGGGGTGATATTCAGGATTGAATAGAGCAATAGATCACTCGACAGTAAAAAGGGAAAAAGAATTCAATTTCAAAATATTATTATTTTAACGTTGTCGTACATTAAATTGTTCAATTTGCCGCATAAATTCGAAAAAGTATTTTTCGAAAGGTATATGCAGGATCAAAATCACAAGAACCCGCCAGAAAAGGGCGTTCCTAAGAATATGGGAAAATGCCAAGACTGCAATTATAAGTTCACAAAATTAGCAAGTTTTCTTGCTGTCATCGCAGTTAATGACTATTCCATGCTGATGAGCATTTAATAGAGCATGGGCGTCCCACGGACAAATTTTCCCTTACGTATCCCTAAACAAAAAAATCTGATGTGGCCAACACATGACTTTCCTTATATAATGTAATGAATTTACTACTTTTACAGTAAAAAAATAGGTTTATCTTATAGTAGATACTTATATTCTTTCCAAGATATTGCATTTTCGACAATTAGTCGTCATTTTCATTGATTTAGCGTCATTTTTATCCATTTGGCGAGATTTTCGTTAATTTAGCAACATTTCAAAAAGTCGCCAAGTTGGCGACATTCCGCCAAATTCGTCGCCAAAATCTCGCCAAGCGTTATGGACGAAGAAATAAGTTATTCTTACAGCAGATAAATGACTATTGGATTTCAAATACAAAAGTATTACTTAAAGTATATTTTTTCATGAATGGAACGAGCTAGATCCACGAGAATGATGTCATCCAATTTATCGCATGCTATTACATATGAAAAGTGAACATGTTTCTCAATAGGAAATATATTTTTTTTATATACTTTTTGATAATTTTTTTGGAAAATGTACAATATCTCGAGAACGGTTCATGTTAGCGTTCTAAAATTTATGTCAATTGTTTTCTAATGAAAAATTACAAACGAGATGTCTATTTGCGTAACTTTATTAACGGTTTTGATTTTTTGACGATTTTTTCAAAATTTCATTCGAAAATTTAGGGGGGGTTCTGAACATTCGATTGCATATACAAACAATAGGCTTCCAGTGTTTACGGATTGTGGTTTTTGTACCAAATTTCATTCGAATCGGTCCATTCGTTCGTCAGTTATCGTCTCCACAGACTCACTGACACGCACACACACACACACAGACACACATACTTTCACACACACACACAGCCATCACCTCAAAAATGTTCGATTCGAGATCAGGGATGCTTGAAACGTGCTCTCCCGTCTAAAACTCGAATTCGAATTTTCGACCCCGTCACAATACTTTCTTTATACATTATGTATATAAGGAAAGTAATATTCACTTTCATTGAAATATATACACGAGTTTTTTTTTTTATGAAAAATTGTTATGCATCTTTTAATTCTCTCTCGCATATACATTGCAGAATTTGCTAGTAAATGTATACATCTGAAGAACGCTAGTGAGTGACTACTGTAAAAATGAGTAGTCGTGTGCATCCACTTAAAATCACTTAAAGTGCACTTTAACAAATGAAATCTTTAAATATACATTGTTATTCAATATTCTAAATAACTTATTTTCATCACAAAGATAAACTTCGACGTTTAATGGTTTTAGTTTCCATTTTTATTTGCCATCATCGTCCGTTTACTATTATACGTTATAGTAAAAAGTAATGCCCTTTTGCCCTTACGTTTCTGCGCATTCTACTACGCAGGTTGTTTGTTACTTTCCTTATATACATAACGTATAAGGAAAGTATTGTGAAGGGGTCGAAATTTCGAATTCGAGTTTTCCACGAGAGAGTACGTTTCAAGCACCCCTACTCACGAATCAAACATTTTTGAAGTGATGTCTCTGTGTGTGTGTGTGTGTGTGTGTGTGTGTGTCAGTGAGTCTCTGGAGACGATAACTGACGAACGAATGGACCGATTCGAACGAAATTTGGTTCAAAAATCACAATCCGTAAACACTGGAAGCCTATTGTTTTATACGCAATCGAATGTTTAAAACCCCCTAAATTTTCGAGTGAAATTTTGAAAAAGTCGTCAAAAAATCAAAACCGCTAATAAAGTTACTCAAATAGACATTTCTTATGTAATTTTTCATTAGAAAACGATTGGCATAAATTTTAGAACGCTAGCATGAACCGTTCTCGAGATATTGTACATTTTTTGAAAAAAATTATCAAAAATTCATATAAAATAAAAAAAAATATATTTCCTATTGAAAAACATGTTTACTTTTCATATGTAATACCATGCGATAATTTGGGTGACATCATTCTCGTGGATCTAGCTCGTTCCAGTCATGAAAAAAGATACTTTGAGTAGTACTTCTGTATTTGAACGCCAATAGTCATTTATCTCCTGTAAGAATAACTTATTTCTTCGTCCATAACGCTTGGCGAGATTTTGGCGACGAATTTGGTGGAATATCGCCAACTTGACGACTTTTTTAAATGTTGCTAAATTAACGAAAAACTCACCAAATGGATAAAAATGACGATAAATCAATGAGAATGACGACTCATTGACGAAAATTCAATATCTCAGAAACAATATATCTACTATAAGTATCTACTATAAGTATCTACTATATCTACTATAAGAATAACATTTTTAACTGTAAAAGTAATAAATTCATTGTATTATATAAGAAAAGCCATGTGCTGCCCACATTGGATTTTTTACAGTGGTACCCATGCTCTATAAGTGCGAAACCAGACCATGGATACTGTTATCTGCAATGGCAGTGTCTTCCTTTAGATACATGATATTTGGTACACGGATAATTCGTTGGATGAAATAGAGCAGAAATCAAATTACTACAAAATCCACATTTGAGTTCGAATTATGGACTGTTTGGAAAACGCCTTTTCCGATGGAATAAAAAATTGAAACTCGTGTCTGGGGGTATAGAGGGAGTGTTCGATATCAAGAATGGGGAAATTTAGAATTTTACAGTATTTGTTATTACTTTTCTTATATACATAATGTATAAGGAAAGTATTGTGACGGGGTCTAAAATTCAAATTCAAGTTTTCGACGGGAGAGCACGTTTCAAGCATCCCTGATCCCAAATCAAACATTTTTGCGGTGCTGTCTGTGTGTGTGTGTATGTGTGTGTGTGTGAAAGTATGTGTGTTAGTGTGAAAGAATGCGTGTAGGTGTGTGTGTGTGTCAGTGACTCTGTGGAGGCGATATCTCACGAACAAACGGAGCGATTCAAATGAAATTTGGTACAAAAATCACAATCCGTGAATACTGGAAGCCTATTGTTTTTAAACGCAATCGAATGTTCAGAACCCCTTCAATTTTCAAGTGAAATTTTGAAAAAATCATCAAAAAATCAAAACCTTTAATAAAGTTACGCAAATAGACATTTCTTATGTAATTTTTCCTTAGAAAACGATTGACATAAATTTAAAACGCTAGCATGATCCGTTCTCGAGATATTGCACAGTTTTCAAATAAATTTATCAAAATATCCCATAAATTAAAAAAAATATATTAACTGTTGAGATACATGTTCACTTTTCATATGTAATATCCTGCGATAAATTGGGTGACATCATTTTCGTGGATCTAGCTCGTTCCATTCATGAGAAAAGATTCTTTGAGTAATACTTTTGTATTTGAACGCCAATAGTCATTTATCTGGTATAAGAATATCTTATTTCTCCGTCCATCACGCTTGGCGAGATTGTGGCAACAAATTTGGCGGTTTAAATGTTGCCAAATTAACGAAAATCTCACCAAATAGATAAAAATGACGCTAAATCAATGAAAATGACGACTAATTGACGCATTGACTAATTGAAGGGATTCATTGATCAAAATTAATTGAGAGCAGAGTCTACTCATAAGCTTAGGTCACTTTATTAGAAATTCTCATGGCAACAACAATACACTTTTTAATTTTATCTACTGAAGAGGGATTTGAACGAACTTTGGAGAACCAAATTGGTTTATTAGAGGGGAAGGGTTTGCAAAGATGAAAATTTTTAGAAAAAGGACAACGAAAATGTAATGGTCAACGTCTCCAAATTTATTGCAAATACTTGAAAAAGTATAGGCAATCAAGAAAAGAGCCATAACCAGTGAGAAAGTAAATGGGGTATTTATTACAAATTTGAAGGATTCACGATAGGGAGGTAAAACAGGATTCTAGCCGGATCACCAGTCCTGGTGGAAATATAATCATTAAGATAATTTTGCCAAAGATTAAGGATATGAGATGTACAAAATTTTGAGAGGAGTGAGTAAGGAAAGGGAATAGTAAAAGGGGAACCAGAGATAGCAGCCATTTTGGCATGGCAATCGACAATTGCTATACCAGATATATTATTGTGAGCTTTTACCCAAAAAATATTGACAAGGTTTTTCGCAAGGAGAGCTTTGAATTTAATAGAATTAAGATAATTAGATTTATTTTTTATTAAGAGCTTAAATGGAAGAGGGGCTATCGGAAAAAATATTAACAGGGGTATTATTAGAGGAAGCCCAGTCAATAACAAAGGAAATAGCGGTAAGTTCGGCTTGAAATGCTGAAAGTGAACCTAGTACGACTAGTACGGATTCAGTGGGCACTGGAAGATTGAGAGCCGATTTCAAATTGATAGGCTAACGACCCCGCAGGATACTAACCTGGGTAAAAATAGTAGTAGCAGGAGGCTAACCTGAGTAAATATAGTAGGAGGTGGTCAGTCAGACTGCCAGTTGCCAGTCAATCTGACATTAGAGGGTTAAAAATGCAGAGTTCACTTCAACGATAAGAGCTCGGAAATCCAGGGTTCGATTTATGGTTGGGGCAACAAGGTTGTTTACAGATAGATACTTGAAATGTTGTGCTAGTATCGCAACACTGCCACACATTTTTAAGACATTTTGATACATTCCATAATTCTAATCACTTAACTACAAAGCGAGACGCATTTAAATACTCGCAATTATATAAATGTATATAACATTGTTCAGGAATTATTTATTGTGACACCATTGATTTTAAATTCGGCTGGTATAAGTTTACGATTCTATATATGTAGAATTGTTTCTTTCAAATGATTGATTTGCCGACAGAAAGAGAAAAGATAAAAATAACTAGCATTTAAATATGATAAACCACTAGGACGTTATATTTTCAATTATAATCAAATAACCAAATCAATAGATATTAATAAAAATTATGAATTGGATAAATTGTATTATTTTCATTGCCATTTAGATAAATATAAATATTACGTAGATTTACATCATAGGCATATTATTACGGAAAATCTAGATATTATTAATAGGGATGCACTGGAGATCACTTATGTTACTAATACCGTTTACCTACTACTTTTGAACATGAACTAATTTGTAAATCTTTACCCCTTGACTTGATAAATGAACTTATTTAAGTTCATTTGTAAAATTAATTATAAATATTAAATTCCAATTGAAGCCTTCAAACCATGGAGTGCTTTAGAGAAATATATACAGTGACCGCCGCTTATAAGAAACACGTTCGTTTCGCTCGTTTTGTTTCTTATAAGCAGTTGTTTCTTAAATCCGGAAATTTTTTAAATATCGTTCTTCCATTGTAAATACTAACTATTGAACACAATTTTACAGAATTTAAAAGATAAATGTATATAAGTAAAATATTAGTACATACATAATACATTTGTAAATTGAGTTTTGCATTCAAAAATATTTCTTATTTTACGAATTAAGCCTTACAACTTAAAATATTATCTATATGTATGCATATACTAGTATGTAATTAAATAAGAATAAAAAGTAAAACTCATAGGTCGTTCATTTATGTATAAGAGCATAGTACATTTTCATACATACCGTAATCTATTACTGAGGAACAGCAAAAAATTTATCCAGTGTTGTTTGTGCTAATGAGTCTGTTATTAGTTTACGTACATCCATTTCTAAATCATAAAATAGTCCATAAACTTTTTCTGATGCCCCTCTATGTTCAAGAGTTTTTCTAATTATAGTTAGGGCTTCTCGCGACTGTTTGGCTGTAGGAAAATTTTCTTCTTGTGGAACGTCGTCTTCATTTTCTTCTTCATTGCAAACATTCTGAATTTCCGCCACTATGTCATCATCACTTTTTTCTTCAGATGTTTGTAAATTTTCATCGATGTGAATCCATTCTTCGAAATGTGCTTCTAATTCTTCTACATCTTCTGCTGGTATGTCAACATTATTTTTCAAAAATCCTGCTTTACGGAAGCAATTAAAAATGCATATGTCAGAAACATTTTTCCATGCGCCTGCGATCATATGGATAGCATCAAGCAAGGTTATTTTCTTGCTTATTTCGCAAGCCGATCCTTTCTCTTCATCAATTGCATCTACTATTTTCTGTCGCAAATTTGACCGATACAGGGTTTTAAATGCTTTAATAATTCCTTGGTCAAGAGGCTGTATGATGGAAGTTGTATTGGGTGGCAAAAAACAAAGTTCAATGTTTGTCAGCTGTACTACAGGATGAGCCGAACAGTTGTCAAGGATTAAAAGAATTTTTTCTCTTCCCATCAGTTCCCTGTCCCACTTTAACAAAAAGTCTTCAAAAATTCTACTTGTCATCCAGGCATTCTTTGAATTTTCGTAGATCACTGGCAATTTTTTTATTCCACTTAAACAGCGCGGACGTTTGCTTTTGCCAATAACTAAAGGGCTCTTTTTTACAGTTCCCGTCATATTTGTTGTTAACAGAACTGTAACTCGATCTTTTTGTTTTTTTCCAACGGAGGATAGATCATTTTTGAACATCATTGTATACTCGGGCATCGCTCTAAAATAGAGCCCAGTCTCGTCAGTGTTAAAAATTTGATGAGGAGCGTATTTTTCTAATAGAGGTGGTAAGCTTTGCGTAATCCATGAAGATGCCGACTCGGAGTCCGCGTCCTGCTTCTCTCCATAATTTTTTTTGTACACAATGTTATTTCGTTCTTTCCAGCGGCTTAACCAACCATCAGTCGCACGGAACTCTTTTTCTCCTAATTTTTCCGCAAAATTTTCTGCTTTTTTCAGTAAAATTGCCCTACTGATAGGAGCGTTCTTTAATCTGGCGTTAGAAAACCATTGTAAGAGTGCTTCCTCTATAGCAGCTGCCTTTCCTTCTCGTTTCCGTTTTCTTTGAAGATTACAATTTGGCGTCAAAATTTCATTTCTGCCTTTCAGGATTTTACATAATGTTGAGTGCGGAATTTCTAATGCAGAAGCAGCTTCTCTTTGACTACACAGAGGTAGAGAATCATACTTTTTAAGTAAACTTTGCTTTTCAAGCAAAGTAAGGGTTTTTCTCTTTTGCGACATGCTTCCACTAGCAAAACATAAAATGACTAACTAAAGCTGTACGAATCTTATTTGAGTGCATAAGCAGAGATGCCTTTCCTTATCAGTATGTTTCCTTAACTGCCAAAAGATTAAAACTCGTTTCTTACTGGTTTGGGGTTGTTCCCCCTAAGCCTTTCTACGGAGAAATTCTCTGTCATTCTTTGTTACATAGCAAACTCCCACCCCCTCCCCGTACGCCCAGAGACAAGAGATAACAACTCGTCCTTCAGTTAACCTTAAACAAATGGATTTTTTTCTTTTTTACACCCGCGTCGCAAGGAAATCAACAAATTTTCTGTAGAAAACTGTTTCTTATAAGCGGAATCGTGTTTCTTATAAGCGACACAATTTTAATGTTAAAATGAAGTTTGTATTTGTTTCTGTCGTTTTGGGTCTTATAAACGGCTGTTTCTTATAACCACTGAATCTTATAACCGGCGGTCACTGTATATATATATATATATATATATATATATATATATATATATATATATATATATATATATATATATATATATATATATATATATATATATATATATATATATATATATATATATATACATATGGGGGGAGTGATTAAAAAATTTTTATAAACATAATTCACTCATACATAAAAGTAAAGAATAAATAAAATTAAAAATATTAAAAAAAAATGTGCATATGTATATAAAGCTAGTAGTAAATACTCCATCATTTGTAAGTATTAGTATATATGTGCTCTTTAATCACACATTCTTACATTTTATTTACAATCTACCCAATACTAATTTAAAAATTTTATCAAACAGAATTTCAACTAAATATAAACAGCTACATCTCGAAAATTGTTATGACAACTTTATACGTTTTAGTACCTAAATTCAGAAATCCATTGTAGTTTTTCGACCAATTACTAGTTTATATAATTCTTATCTTACCATTGCTGGTAAACGTTTACTAAAAATTTTAAATAAAATTTCTCAGATAGCTGACATTTCAATTAATAGTCATATTGTAAAGAACAGTCATTAATTAGTTAAAAATATAAAAACTCCTTATAATATCCATAACATATATACCTATGATTTTAAATATATATTTTACATTATAAATATTGGTGATCTCTTTAAAATTATTTTAGAAATATTTAAACACTTTAGTATTTCCCTTAAGTACTCATCATTCCTCTTTAAAAAATCTGATGTGGGCAGCACATGACTTTCCTTATATAATTATAGACAATGAATTTATTACTTTTACAGCAAGAAAATAGCTTATTCTTATAGTAGATACTTATATTCTTTTCAAGATATTGAATTTTCGTCAATGAGTCGTCATTTTCATTGATTCGGCGTCATTTTTAACCATTTGGCGAGATTTTCGTTAATTTGGCGACATTTAAAAAAGTCATCAAGTTGGCGACATTCCGCCAAATTCGTCGCCAAAATCTCGCCAAGCGTTATGGACGAAGTGCTATGGAAGGAGAAATAAGTTATTCTTACAGCAGATAAATGACTATTAGCGTTCAAATACAAAAGTATTACTCAAAGTATCTTTTCTCATGAATGGAACGAGCTAGATCCACGAAAATAATGTTACCAAATTTATTGCATAATATTACATATGAAAAGTGAACATGTTTCTCAACAGTTAATATATTTCTTTTTAATTTATGGGATTTTTTGATTCATGCTAGCGTTCTAAAGTTTATGTCAATGTTTTATAAGGAAAAATTGCATAATAAATGTCTATCTTCGTAACTATATTAAAGGTTTGGATTTTTTGATGATTATTTCAAAATTTCACTCGAAAATTTACGGTGGTTTTAAACACTCGATTCCGTTTAAAAACAATAGGCTTCCAATTTTCACGGATTGTGATTTTTGTACCAGATTTCATTTGAATCGCTCCATTCGTTCGTGAGATATCGTCTCTACAGACTCACCGACACACACACATACTTTTACACACACACACACACATCACCTCAAAAATGTTTGATTCGTGATCAGGGATGCTTAAAATGTGCTCTTCCGTCGAAAACTCGAATTCGAATTTTCGAGCCCGTCACAATACTTTCCTTATACATTATGTATATAAGGAAAATAAAAATACTTAATATCACACACACTCTATAAAAATTACATTCAGCATGAAAATTATTTTTTAAGCCGTAGATAAGGCGCATCTAACAAGGGGGATGCGCCTCACCATTATTAGCTGATATAGCCATTATTAGCTGATATTAGCATATTTATACTTCTATGATAAAAACTATAATCACAGTTGTTAAAAAATATTATAAAAACATAAATGAAATTGTTGAGAACATAGATTAGTATTAGTTTCTAACAAAAATAACGTAATGCCAATTAATCAATCACAACTTTTTATTTTATAAACTGCCCCATTTTATACTAAAAGCAATTTAGATCTGCTAATATGAAATCAAAGATGACCATACCAATGCAAGTTCGGATTACTAAATGTAAATTTCCTCGTGATTAGTTGAAAATGGAAAAATTACGTCATTACAGATCATTAAATCATTTATATTTCAAAAATTTGACAAGTGAAAAAAAGATAATCCTTATTCTGTAATTCAATTTTTTATTCGAAAACGCTCTGTAATTTGGCAACAAAATATTCTTCCAATGACGTCAAATCTAAAGATTTTTTTTTATTGGATGGGGCTGACGAAGCAACCTAATACTAATCAACCTTGCCGGAAACTGCTGTACCAAGACAGTATCCAGAAACGAAATATAAGAGGGGATGAAAGGAATTACAAGGGGGGGGGGGGATCAGTAGAAAAAATATTGGATGTGGGGGAGGAGGGTGGAAGAAAATGCACTAAAATATTAAATTTTAGTCTTTAAATAAATCGCTGTATTAAACATATATTTTAATTATAACTAAATACAGTATATCACATAACATTTAACTCTATAAGTACTCATCATAATAGATATAGCATGATAATATATAACTCTATATAACTAAGTTCCAGAGTTATACACTCTAAAGTAATACATAATCAGTTGGTAATGCATAACTCTAAAATGTACCTTGTAGAATATTTTAAAATTAAATATGTAAATAAATTTATGATCATCAATATAACCAGAAATTCAACCACTAAAAATTCCTATTTCAGCACTATAGAAAACTGAGTAATTTACAAAAAAATTCTGAAATAACAGTTTTTCGTGCAAAATTTGAATGACATGTTGTCTGAAATTTCATACCACTGGGATGGGGAGGGGACTGAGTATACTTCTTGGGGGGGGGCACAGCCCCATCTGACCCCTGCCTAGCTACGACCCTATGCGGTACTACGATTATTAGGGAAAGTGTAATATATCCCAGAAAGATATATCTACGGATATATCTTTCTGGGCATATCCTCAGGAAACTCACTTGCGCTCCATCTATCACAAGTGGTCACAGTACTTATTATTCAGTTCGGTCTCTCAGGCCTCCATCAACCATTAATTATCTCAATTGGAGAGTTGTAAGTCAGAAGGTTACCTTCCACTGCCAAGCGGTCCCAGTTAAGTCCCAGTGATGTCACAGTTTCGGCCACAAATGGGAACATCCTGCTAGTGACATTGTGTTTAGTGATTCATTCAAGAAGTGTATCTTGAGGGCGGGTTCTGTCACAGTGGCGTTTGTAATACGTGTTAAGTGTGCGATGTTCTTTATACCTCCTGACCTGGCAAGATGGTTTCAGGGAGAGTTTTCAGAGGTGTGCATAATTTTTCTTTCTAAGTTATTCATGAAAAACGCTACATTGAAACAGATATAAAAAATACTGATATGGGCAACACATGACTTTCCTTATATAATGCAATGGATTTACTATTTTTACAATAAAAAGTAGATTTTTCTTATAGTAGCTATTTATATTCTTTCCAAGAAATTGAATTTTCGTCAATGAGTCGTCATTTTCACTGATTTAGTGTCATTTTTATCCATTTGGCGAGATTTTCGTTAATTTGGCAACAGTTAAAAAGTTGCCAAGTTGGCGACATTCCGCTAAATTCGGCGCAAAATCTCGCCAAGCGTTATGTATGGAGTGATAAGTTATTCTTAAAGCAGATAAATAACTATTAGCGTTCAAATACAAAAGTATTAATCAAAGTATCTTTTCTCATGAATGGAACGATCTAGATCCACGAGAATGATGTCACCCAATTTATCGCATGATATTACATATGAAAAGTGAACATGTTTCTCAACAGTTAATATATTTTTTTTTAATTTATTAGATTTTTTGATAAATTTATTTAAAAAAAGTGCAATATCCCGAGAACGGTTCATGCTAGCGTTCTAAAGTTTATGTCAATCGTTTTCTAAGGAAAAATTACATTCGAAATATCTATTTGCGTAACTTTATTAAAGGTTTTGATTTTTTGATGATTTTTTCAAAATTTCACTCGACAATTTAGTTGGTTCTGAAAATTCGATTACGTTTAAAAACAATAGGCTTCCAGTATTCACGGATTGTGGATTTTTGTATCGAATTTCATTCGAATTGCTCTATTCGTTCGTGAGATATCGTCTCCACAGACTCACTGACACACACACACACACAGAGACATCACCTCAAACATGTTTGATTCGTGAGCAGGGATACTTGAAACGTGCTCTCCCGTCGAAAACTCGAATTCGAATTTTCGATCCCGCCACAATACTTTCCTTATACATTATGTATATAAGGAAAGTAATAAGGAAAACTTAAGTAACGTATAAAAGCACAAATGACACAGTAATGTAGCATACAGCCGTTTCGAGAGTGCGTTAGATCCCCTTCTTCAATGCAAGAAAATCAACAAACCCAAAGACCAAAAGATGAATGCGCGAAAATAAAAGACACAGAGGGCGTTATATACCAAGACCTGGATTAAGAGCTCACTTGAGAGGAGAACCAATCAGAGAGCAGAATGAAGAACAGTTCAGACAATCCGAGCCAATCAGTAGCAACAAGATAGGCGTGCGGCAAAACACAACAGGACAGTGAGGACAACATGAGTCAAATCCGAACAAAAAAAATCTGATGTGAGCAACACATGACTTTCCTTATATAATGTAATGAATTTACTACATTTACAGTAAAAAAATAGGTTTTTCTTATAGTAGATATTAATATTCTTTCCAAGATATTGAATTTTCGACAATTAGTCGTCATTTTCATTGATTTAGCGTCATTTTTATCCATTTGGCGAGATTTTCGTTAATTTGCCAACATTTCAAAAAGTCGCCAAGTTGGCGACATTCCGCCAAATTCGTCGCCAAAATCTCGCCAAGCGTTATGGACGAAGAAATAAGTTGTTCTTACAGCAGATAAATGACTATTGGCGTTCAAATACAAAAGTACTACTCAAAGTATCTTTTTTCATGAATGGAATGAGCTAGATCCACGAGAATGATGTCACCCAATTTATCGCATGATATTACATATGAAAAGTGAACATGTTTCTCAATAGGAAATATTTTTTTTCCATTTTATATGACTTTTTAATATTTTTTTTTGAAAAATGTGCAATATCTCGAGAACGGTTCGTGTTAGCGTTCCAAAAATTTTATCAATCGCTTTCTAATGAAAAATTACATAAGAAATGTCTATTTGCGTAACTTTATTAGTGGTTTCCTTTTTTTGACGATTTTTTCAAAATTTTATTCGAAAATTTAGGGGGGTTCTGAACATTCGATTACGTATAAAAACAATAGGCTTCCAGTGTTTATGGATTGTGATTTTTGTACCAAATTTGGTTTGAATCGGTCCTTTCGTTCGTCAGTTATCGTCTCCACAGACTCACTGACACACACACACACATACTTTCACACACACACACACACACACACATCACTTCCAAAATGTTCGATTCGTGATCAGGGATGCTTGAAACGTGCTCTCCCGTCGAAAACTCGATTTCGAATTTTCGACCCCGTCACAATACTTTCCTTATACATTATGTATATAAGGAAAGTAATAATTGAGATTCAGCAAAACGAAAAATAAGTTAAAACGACATATAAAAACCCCAAAGGTTAAGAAATAGAACGAAGAAAATGGAAAAATTTACAGAGTTATAAAATGTTTCATGAAATGCCTCTGGGAAAAATCGACGATATATTTATTTGGCCCCGGAAGACATCTGTTGAATGGGTGGCTTGTTTCATGTGTGGGTTCAGTGGGTTCTTGAGTGGAATATTTAACAATCTGCTGTGAACAAACAACACGTGACTTTTTATACAGACTCACATCGTACCACGTGAATTCAATACATCAAAATTTTTCAAATTTTACAGCAAATGATGTAAGTCTGGAAAAATGTTGCCAGCTAATTGGAAATAATAAAGAAATTAAAATTACTTTACAATTTAGAAAATATATAATTACACATCTTTCTCCTAAGATTTGTACCGCCCATTTAAGACAAACCTAGTTTTTTCTTCGCCGAGATTCGTATTTTAAATCCCTGGAACAAAGTTATAGATTGGAATCCAAAGTTTTGTGAATTTCAGGTTCGGGATCGGTTTTTGTAAATAATCAAACATTTACTATTTATTACTTTCCTTATATACATAATGTATAAGGAAAGTATTGTGACGGGGTCGAAAATTCGAATTCGATTTATCGACGGGAGAGCACGTTTCAAGCATCCCTGATCACGAATCAAACATTTTTGAAGTGATGTCTGTGTGTGTGTGTGTGTGTGTGTCAGTGAGTCTGTGGAGACGATAACTGATGAACGAATGGACCGATTCGAACAAAATTTGGTTCAAAAATCACAATCCTTAAACACTGGAAGCCTATTGTTTTTACACGCAATCGAATGTTCAGAACCCCCCTAAATTTTCGAATGAAATTTTGAAAAAATCGTCAAAAAATCAAAACTGCGAATAAAGTTACGCAAATAGACATTTCTTATGTAATTTTTCATTAGAAAACAATTGACATAAATTTTAGAACGCTAACACGAACCGTTCTCGAGATATTGCACATTTTTCAAAAAAATTATCAAAAAGTCATATAAAATAAAAAAAAAATATTTCCTAATGAGAAACATGTTCACTTTTCATATGTAATACCATGCGATAAATTGGGTGACATCATTTTCGTGGATCTAGATCGTTCCATTTATGATAAAAGATACTTTAAGTAATACTTTTGTATTTGAACGCCAATAGTCATTTATCTGCTGTAAGAATAACTTATTTCTTCGTCCATAACGCATGGCGAGATTTTGGCGACGAATTTGGCGGAATGTCGCCAACTTGGCGACTTTTTGAAATATTGCCAAATTAACGAAAATCTCGTCAAATAGATAAAAATGACGCTAAACCAATGAAAATGACGACTAATTGTCGAAAATTCAATATCTTGGTAAGAATATTAGTATCGACTATAAGAAAAACCTATTTTTTTTACTGTAAAAGTAGTAAATTCATTACATTATATAAGGAAAGTCATGTGGTGCCCACATCAGATTTTTTTTTTTTTTTATGTTCGTGCATATTATGATCTCAAGATTTGTACTACGAAAGTAAAACGCTCAGTTCTGCCTGTATCACAATCATTTTCGTATTTAAATTTACTGAAATGTAGCTCAGCTCGACCTTCTCATACTAGAATCCATTTTTGGGGGGGTTTTCCGCCCCCAAATTTTACAAGAAAATATTTGAAAAATCGGTATATCACGGAACCAAAGAATTACAATTATAGCGTGTTACCCTTCATTTTAAAGGGCTTAAAAAATCATATTGATGAACTTGATTTAATACCATACAATGCTCCCCCAGGGGGTTACTTGCCTCCCAAAGGGGGGCAATGACTCCACAAACGAAAAAAATTATATTGCAGCTGTTTTCTGCAATAACACTTGAAACTATAAAGTCTTGTGATCATTGAACCATAAATAAACCTTTTTACTGCATAATTATATTATATATAATATACATAATATATATATTATATATAATATATATATAATATATATATTATATATATATTATATATAATATATATAATATATATATTATATTATATATATATATATTATATATAATATATATAATATATATATTATATATATTATATATAATATATATACAATATATATATTATATGAACCCTTTTAATGTATAATTACGTCAAATTTTGTTCTATACTGCCATGTTAAAAACTATGTAGTTTCGAATAAATTTTGAAGTTCCCGCACGAATTTAAAAAAAAATTCTATCCAGTTGTAGATTTTTCAATAACAAAGCCGGATATAAAGTTTCGTACAAATCCATCAGTATTTGTGGCCGCTATCATGTACACCAGGAATCTATCACAGATAAACAAACAGAGAGATGGATGTCACTCCAAAAATAGTCAAAACGCGTTCAGGAAATCTTGAAAAGTATATTGACACCAAAGTCTCGAATTCGAAAATTTTCGTGAAAACAATACTTTCTCTATTAATATATTACATAATAAATTAAAAATATGTAACTTCAGATATGTAACTTCAGATTTCCGAGCTCTTCTTTTAAAATATTTCTCAAAAAGAAATCTTTTAAAATGTTTTTTTCATCTTACAACATATTAGGGATGTCATTGAATTGATTGCATTTAATTTATCCGCATTATCCTAAACTATTTTAATAGCATTTATATCCATAGCGTTTGTACTAAATTTAATATATAGAAAAATAAATAAAAAGTTTGTAATAAATTTGACTCACTTTACAACTTTCTAATTGATTTTTTTCCCTATTTACGAAAAGGGCCGAGATGGGCCCCTAACCCCCCAAAAAACGGAGACCATGAGGTCCCCTCTAGTCTCATTGTGTGGGCCATAATGGGTTTTCTATAATACGCAACAAAAAGTACATAGAACACCGTAAAACATTTACAAGCATGTTACTGAAAGTTTCAGATAAAAGAGCTGTTCGTAATGGGGAGTAATGTTCCTGATAGTTATGATAATATATATATATATTATCATAACTATATATATATTTGCTTCTATGGTGATGTTAATATTACTTGACTTTTTATCACATTTTTCTAATATATATACACCAATAACGCTTCGGAAGACGATAATTAGCTGAATATTTCAGAAATGAAGCTGGAATTTTCATGAACGCCTGCAATTGCAGCTTTTTTGATACTTTGCCGAAATTATCAACAGAGTAGCTAAAAACAAAAAAGATCAATCATGCATAAAGCATGATTGATCTTTGTGCACAGAAAATAAATACGCAAAAATAAAGCGGTTTTAGGACGGATGCAACACAAAAAATAAATTTAAAAAAACTTTACAAATCACTTTTATTTCACTAGGAAAAAAAGATGCATGTCATATTTTATTTTGAAGTGGTTCACGTCATCTCTTCACATTATATGGGTGCAATTATTATTTTAATTTGTATTTAAAAAACTACCGAACTGAATTTTTGCTGAATTTTTTTTTTATATAATTTATGGGATAATTTGAATATTTCCTAAAATTATCGAAGCAATTTGTGAATTTTAACTTCGCTAAAAATACGTTTAAAAAATTAGGTCCTATAGGGTTCAATGTATTTCACTTTTTCAACCCGGGTTCAATCCAAAACTAATTGGGTGATATTATTCATTTACATTCCCATAGGTCCTAGAGACCGTCTCAACAACATACTAAAATTTCATTTTGACAAAGTCATTTTTACGACAGTTATCGTGCGAATGGTCAGACAGACAGAATGAACAAAGTCATAAAGACTTTTCAGCTATGTTGGAAAGCGTTAAAAATGAGCGAAGGTTGCAGAATGTGTTACAGTGTAGCTGCCATAGTTCGTGAGATATTGCCCTGAGGAAGGACTTTCTTTGCAGCCCTATATGTCTTCATATTTATCTCTGTTACAAGCGTATCTGGCATTTCTGGAATCCTCAGATATTTAAATTTATGTCATTTTAAACGGGAATAAATCTTAAGGTAGGTTGCGCCACACCGTCGTATGTATGATACGTGCTAAGAACTAAGCCCGGCCGGATGTTTAAACTGGAGAAGTCTTTTAGTGATCTATATAATTTTCTTTTTCTTTCTTATTATTCATGAAATCCCCCATAAAGATTCTGTATGACCCGGGAAGACACCGACAGGAAGGGTAGTTAGTTCATTGTGTGTCATGGATTAGCAGTCGCTGAGTAGAATTTTTAAAAAGGTGGAAAGTCAGGAAATAAAGTGTTAATCTTGAAAAGGTTTCCTTTGCACGATGCGTTTGGCTTTATTTCATCTCTAAATTTGCATAATCACTGTCTATCGCCGCTTAGGTTTTTATCATTGTGATATGTCATTTTGACTATTTAAGCTAATAGTGTGACTTTTTCACTTTTCAAAAAGATCTGGTGTGGTCAGGGCATGACTTTCGCTACGTAGTGCAATGTCTTTACTTCTTCACACTGCAAAACCATGCTGTATAAGATCCACAGCACAGTATTTTACTACCCCTACAATACATGGTAATGTACAGGGAAAGAATTAGAATCGTGTTGAAAATTGAAACTCGATATTTCGACGGATCAACACGTTTTGGGACCTTTAGAATACAAAAAACTATTTTTAGAGTAACGTGTGTATGTGTGTCCCTATGTATCTATCTGTGTGTGTGTGCATGTCTGCCTGTCTATGTGTGTGTGTCTCTCTCTCTGTGTGTGTGTGTATGTGCTGAAAACCCAGACCGTCCGACTCATCCGAGGACGTGAGCAACTATTTGGGCGACCGGAAAGTGTGTATGTGTGTTGTTGTTGAGACCTAGACCGTCCGACCTACCAGAAAGGTGTAAGGTAACTATTTGGACGGTCAGGAAGTGTCACCCAATTTAGACCGGAACCCAGTGGGGTAGGCATCCACAGGGACCGTACCCTCCTTCCCCTACCACCAACCTCTCGGAAGGCCTTACAGACCGACATGTTTAACGTGATCGTACTCCGCGTGAACACGGCGGTAGTTTTGGCACTGGCTGGAATCGAACCCGGGCCTACCGAGTGTAACTCCAGCGAGCTAACCACTGGGCTTACCGCGCCCTGTGTATGTGTGTGTGTATGTGTGTGCAATTGTGTATCCACTCTAACTCAAAAGCTAATGGAGCAAATTTCATAAAATTCAAAGTAATTTGTGGGTTATCCTGGTGCTGATCATATTTTCGTACGATTCATGGAAAAATAACATGCCTTTTTTTGTGAAATGCCCGCGAAAATCACCAATATCTAAAATAAATGATTACATATACTCAAACGTATCTATTAAATGCTTGTATTATACGTAATTTTTGACGATCAAAAGAATAAGACCAACCCCATTACTGCGAGACCAGCCGTTCTCGAGATAATTTAGTTTTTTCGCATTTTGCTGCGCCGACTTTGAAAATACGTCCGGTTGCCAAATGAAAACGAAAATTGAATCAAAAGTGCAAATTCTCTGTTATTTCAAATAATTATGCTTGTCATTTTGTTGAATTCAACTCATTTCAATGAAATAGTAAATAAATAATGTGAAAATAAATTTGAGTCTGAAGGAAAGTCATATGCTGTTCACATCAGATTTTTTGGTATTGGATTAACGCCACGTTAAATTGTAATGTTGAACTATTAGTGACTTACTTGTAAGTCCAAGCAAAGTGACTTATTGGGCGACCTATTCAAGTACAAAATCCTCATCAAAATGAAATTGACATTAAATTAATATTCCGTGGATGGAATGAACTAGATCCACGAGAATAAAGTTAACAGATTTCATTCATAATATTGCATGTGAAAAGTGGACCTATTTTACGATACTAACAAGGGAAGGCTTTGCAATAGTTCTCTCGGATTGCAATATTTCATGTCCTATCTTGTAAAGGACCAGGAATAATGATAAAACGCCACGGCTTTCATCTGCTAAGTGATAGGGGTCGCCACAATAACAATCTGAAGTTGTCATGCAAACGTGCTCTACTGACGTGTATTATTAACATTTTAGTGTGAAAATATTATCCTTTTCAATTATTATTATTATTTTGAAATAAAATGGACAATAATGGTAAGTAGTAAACGATAAATTTATTACTAATATAATTTATATCTTATTAATTAGCTAAACAACTGCCAAGACATTGTCGTAATGGTTGATCAAACACAACAAAGACAAAGGCTGACATTTTTGGAAACCAAAACTGAACTAATCAACAAAACTATTGACTGTATTACAATGAAAGTCAAACCAAATGAAATTTGTAAAATAATGAATGATTTAGATTCTTTGTAAGTTTGAAATTAGGAATGGGAATGATTAAATGTATGATCAATACAAATGAAAACGTTACAATGTGCACATTTAGCAAATGCATAATCATTGCAATTTACAATGAAACAAGTTGCTGAACCAATATTAAATACAGTTTCCATTACCTTTCTAAATTTTGCAATGTGTTTTTCTACAGAATATCCAGCTTTTTTCCAAAAATATATTACCATATCTTGAAATATATCAGCGCCAAGTTAATTGTACACAAATGAATGCATTTTTAAAATAAATAATCTGTCATTTAACTTTATGTTGGCCTCTTCATCGATGTTGGTACAAAATCCATCGAGGTTTTCAATATGGACCCCTTCAATGCATGCAGCTCGAATTTTTATGTAGTCTTCGATACGTTTTACAAATGCCTTATAAGGATTGAAGAAGTAACAGTCTAACAGCTGTGCATATTTTGTTGTTTTTTCAGGTATTATTTAATAATAATAATAACTGAAAAGGATAATATTTTCACACTAAAATGTAAATAATAGACGTCAGTAGAGCACGTTTGCATAACAACTTCAGATTGTTATTGTGGCGCCCCCTATCACTTAGCAGATGAAAGCCGTGGCGTTTTATCATTATTCATGGACCTTTACAAGATAGGACATGAAAGATTGCAATCTGAGAGAACTATTGCAAAGCCTTCCCTTGTAAGTACTTTATTTAATTTTATGTAATATTAAAAAAAAAAAAAACGTGCATATCCCAAAAAATTTTTATGCTAACGTTCTAAAGTTTAAAGTCATTCGTTTTCTAGTAAAAAATTACGTACAAAATGCTTATTTATGTATCACTGATTCAAATTATGAAGAACTTTGAACAAAATTCCTTAAAGCAAGAATATTAAAATTTTTCTGGTAGAAGTATTTTCTTCGAAATATGTAATGATTCAATGTCCTAATGTAGAAATTGCTTCCCATAAATCATCGACAGTAATAGTAACATTATTTAAATAAAAGCTGTCACTCACTGTAACCGAATAGATATAGGTGAGTCATTAAAATAAACGGATTAAATATTTAATTATGTAGAAAATAAATTAATAATTTTTTTATTATGCGAAAACCAAGTTTCACAAGACTGATTTTAATTATTTCCTGCAAAAAATAACACTATTCTTGAAACTTGTTTACATGAACAGAATTATTTTTTAGAATTTTAATTAGTAATCATACAATTGTTGATTAAATGGTTCATTGAATATTGGAATTTTCGGAATTTCTTTCTACACAAACCTTGATAGCTTATAACACTTGTAATAAATTCCTCACTCAGAAAAACAAATAAAATCAAAACAATTATTTTCAATTCAGTCATAACCTTCATCCTTGCATTAGTCTCGAATTCCATAAAACACGTTGAATGAAAATTTCAAAATAAAAGTTAGTGATAACAACATGTATAACAATTTTCAATCCTTTGCTTCTATTGACAATATCCCTGCCTTCATTAAAACTCCGTTACAACACAAGTGGAGATATCGCTTCCAATTTAAACCAGAACTAGGACACAAATGTATTAAATATATTCCGACTCCGACGACAATGGTGGTCGGAACAATATCTAGTGAAGTTGCAAAATGGCTCCGAAGCGTAAATCAAGCGACATAACTGCAACCGGATGTGTGTGTGTGTGTGTACTAATGTGAAATCGCGATCTTCTGCGTCGTTCTACTTAATAAAAATTCTCGCACGTGTTATTCCCACCTTCGTAAAATCAGGATACGCCCTATCTGAATATCGCATTAGGGTATCATTATTCCACGCAGGGGAAAAATGGTAATTCACGGAGGTTAAACCAGATCATTCACTTCAACTTTAACTTCATCATTAGTTGGAAAGTTGGTAGACGATAATTACGTAAACGATTACCGTTTGAACTTGGCTCTGAATTGAGCATAATTGTTTCGTAACTGTCTTTGTCGCGAGATATTGACAATAAAATTTGAATATTAATAATCTTCTTGCGATCACTTTATTTTAATGAGTTGATTAAGCGATCTGCTTCTCATTTGAATGACATGGCAGAACTTTTGTCATGTCATGTGTGCAATGAATATTTATGAAAAGGAAATAGCTTTCATGTTTCGTCACGCTTGGAGTATTCTCTATTAAAAAGAATATACTTAAAGTCCAATTATGTGATTCTACTTTCTGCAATATTAATCGGGATACCTTTAATTACGGTTCTTACATTCAGGGTCTCTAGAGCAGTCTTTAAGTACCTTAATAACTTTGTACGGAGATGTTCATGTGTACATACGTTTGGTTTTTGTATAGTAAATGGACCATGACAGGTCGAAAAATAGCAATTGCAGCGCCTCTAGAGGAGATTTTAAAAAGTCAGCATAACACGCTCGACAAAAACACTAGATGCGGGAAAAGCTAATTGCGAAGTTCGAGAGCATTGCCTGGGAGTAGAAATAGAATATAATTTTTTACAATTTTCCGAAGAAAAAAAGTTTTAAATACTGAAGCCATTTTCCTTATCCAGCCTCTTATATTTTTCGATTGAAATAACTGTACTATATTTCATTTAGCGCACTATAGCTCAATTTATAAAAGAGATATAGTGTTCACAAACCCAAATATACAGATAACTGGAATATGGTTTAACTTGATTTTCTCATGCCGGAACTCATTTTTAAATAGCTTGTGATTTTTTTTTTCTTTCTGCAAATTTTGTAAGAAAACATTGATAAATCTGTATCATCCGTTCAAATGATCAAAATTAGCATGTTATCCTTCATTTTAAAGGGATTTAAAAATATTGCGATTGATATCACGTTTGACAATGCACTTCCCTGGGAGGGGTAACTGCCCCCCCCCCCCTTCCACCCACACACACACACATAAGGGGGAGCTGATGATGCCACGAACACAATTGTATCTCGGCTATCTTTCACTACAATAATTAAAACTGTTAAATGTCGTGATCATTGAGCCATAAATAATTCATATTATGCAAATTTTTCCCTATGCTGCCATGATAAGAAAGTGTTGAAGACCCAGACCGTCCGACTCGTCCAGAGGACTAAGAGCAGCTATTTGAACGGCCGGGTGATAAGAAAGTGTAAAATTTCTAATAAATTTCCAAGTTTTCGCCCGAATTTCAAAAAATTGTAGCAAATTCTAGATTTTTATTTAACAAAGCAGGATAGAAGTTTCCTAAAAATTCAATAATATTTATGATAGCTATCGTATACACAACGAATCGACCACGAACAGATGGCCGGACAAGCGAACAGACAGACAGACAGACTGACTGACAGACAGGCAGAGGGACATTACTCCAAATTTAGTCAAAACATGTTCAAGAGGTCTTCAAACGAACATTGACATCAAAATCTCGAAATCGAAATTTTTTGTGAAAACAATCCTATCTCTATATTATATTCTATAGTATGAGACAGCAAATATCGTTTGAATTGTATTCAGTAATTCTTTCAAATTAATCCATATCGGATATTCGTATTATTGACTGCATCACAATACATTTCCTTTGGATATACCATATTTTTGTAGGAAAAGTGAAAATAGAATCAACACTTATCCCAAACAAAAACATTTTCAAACGCCCAATTCAGCCTAATTATTCATCAGCTGCATGAATGGAAAACAAGATTATCTTAGTAAATCCATTCAAATGCTTTCTTTGGCGTGACGAATCGGAACAAAGGAACGTGAACCAGTTTCTTCTTCTTCCTACGTTATTTGAAAAAATCTGATGTGGGCAGCACATGACTTTCGCTGCAGACATATCCACGTTATCTTTATTTTAATTAAATTTAATTCACTTTTAATTCAATTCTCGTTCTCGTTTAGTAACTGGACTTATTTTCAAAGGTGGCGTAGAGAAAATACGAAAAATTAAAATATCTCTAGAACGGCTAGTCCTAGTGTAATGGGATTGGTCTTAATCTTTTCTTCGATAAAAATTACGTATAAAATAAGCATTTAATGGCTATATTTCAGCATACGTAGTTATTTTAGTTTGACGATTTTTTCGGGCCATTTCAGAAAAGAAGCCAGGTTATTTTTTTCCGAGTCTTACCAAAATCTAATCAGCTTGACCCACAATCGACTTATCAACCGAATTTTATGAAATTCGGTCCATTAGTTTTTCAGCTAGAGTGAATGCAGGCAATTTTTGCAGGCCATTTCACAAAAAAAAGCAGGTTCTTTTATCCCGAATCGTATCCAAAACTAATCAGCACCAGATTCGCCCACAAGTGACTTATATACCAAATTTTATGAAATGCGGTCCATTAGTTTTTGAGTTAAAGTGGATACATACATTGCATAGACATACAGACACACACACAGTCACACATACAGACACACACACAGACCAACACACACACACAGAGACACACATTCACAGACGTCACGCTAAAAATAGATTTTTCATATTCTAGAGGTCTCGAAACGTGTAGAGATCCGTCGAAAACTCCAGTTGTGATTTTCGGCATGATTCCAATACTTTCCCTAAACATTTCCATGTATTGCAGGGAAAGTAAAAAATCTGATGTGGACAGCACATGACTTTCCCTGCAGACTCAAATTCATATTTTCTTTATTTCTTTAATAATTCGTTAGATTGAGTTTAATTGCACCAAATAACACTAAATTTGTCTTTTTAAATTAATTATTGTTTTTATTTGGTATTTGGATATTTTTCCGAAGTCGGCGTAACAAAAATGCAAGAAATCTCAAATATCTTGAGAACAGTTAGTCCTAAAGCATAACAGAGTGTGTTACATTCTTTTCCTCATCAAAAATTGCGTATAAAACAAGAATTTAATTGATACATTTGACATACGTAGTCCTTTTTTTTTTTTTTTAGATTTTGGCGATTTTTGTGGATCATTTCATAAAAAAAGCAGGTTGTTCTTCTCCGAATTGTACCAAATTTAATCAGCACCAGAGTATCCCACAAGTAACTTATCTACCAAATTTTGTGAAATTTGGTCAATTAGTGTTTTAGCTAGGGTGGATACATCAAATTTTTGAGGGCCATTTCGTAAAAAAGGCAGGTTGTTCTTTTCCGAATCATACCAAAATCTAATCAACACCAGAGTATCCTACAAGTAACTTATATACCAAATTTTGTGAAATTTGGTCTTTTAGTATTTTAGCTAAGAGTGGATGCATGAAATTTTTACGGGCCATTCCGCAGAAAGAGGCGAGTTCTGTTTTTACGAATCCTACCAAAAACTAATCAGCACCAGGGGCTTACCCAAGTAGCTTACCTACCAAATTTTATGAACTTCGGTCCAGCAGTTTTTTAGTTAGAGTGAATACATACATTGCACAGACAGACACACACACGTCATGTTAAAAATAGTTTTTCGTATTCTAGAGGTCTAGAAACCTGTAGATCCGTCGAAAACTCAAATTGTGATTTTCGGTATGATTCCAATACTTTCCCTATACATTACCATGTATTGCAGGGAAAGTAAAAGGAAGAAAAAATCAGCTGTGGCTCCAGTCGGATGGAGCCCAAAAGGTTTTGTTTGAATAACGTCTTGTATAGAATAAAACTCTCAAATTAAATAGAAAAAAACTCTCAATTTAAATGAAATAAAACTCTCAGTTTAAATGGAATGAAACTCGCAGTTTAATTCACTCGTTGTTTCTGTCTCATTTGTTTCTTTTACAACAGATAATATAGGCCTATGGCAACTAAAGTAAGATGTACATAACTGAAACAACTTAATCAATAAGTAAAATACACTTTGTGGGAAGGATAAGGAAAACTTGAGCAACGTAAATAAGCACAAATAACACAACAGTGCAGCATACAGCTGTTTCGAGGATAAACTGGTTCCCCTTTGTCAGTGCAAGGGAATCAACAAACCCGAAGTCCAAAAGAGGAATGGGCGCAAAATAAGCTTCCTTTTGCACTCATTCCTCCTTTAATAGTAATAATAATTATATATATATATATATATATATATATATAATATGAAAACACCGTGAAATACAACATTACAAAATCATCTGAAATCACACTTAAAAGGCGCAAAGCTGCACTAAAAAGAGGATTAAAATATTTTCAAAAAGAAAAGAGGTATGGATGGAAACAATATACCAAAAGATGGCCGGGGGGAGTTGTGACCCCCTCACCCCGGTTAAGCATGCTTTGCGTCGCGACAACACTCCCGGAGAGCCGGTATATTGCAAAAAAGAATACCAATGTATCAAATTGTAAGATGTAAATAGACAACATACACAAACAAATATAAGATATAATTGTCGAGATCCAGCCCTATCGAAATTCATCAACAGTAAATGTTTAAAATATATTTAAAAAGTGTTTGAATAAAGTTTGAAACATGTTCACAAGTATAAATTATCAAAATTACTTAGCTTCTACTTAAAGAAGACTTTAAATATTGACACATAATAGAACAATAATAACAAAGTCTATTTCTAAAACCATATACCTGAATGACAATCAATAGCATATTACATGCTGATGTACATCCAATATTGTTTCATACAAGACGATGCAAATCTTCCATAACGTATTATACAATAGACCCTATTCAAGAGGTCCCGTATCAGTTATCACACGCTTTACCTGTGACAATCCAGTATGTATATTGCCATCAGTTTTATTTAAATATAAACGGTAACTATCGGTTACAGTTATTTTATAAAATTTGTAGATAATGTCACTTAAAAAATACTTTGGAAAACCCTGTGAGATCGTGTTTTGTAGGAAACGATAATCGCATAAATATCTTTTTTTTTTTAAATATATATATATATATATATATATATATATATATATATATATATATATATATATACAAGGCAGGATCAAAAAGTTCGGAGACTGTGCTGATATCTCCAACCCTGATTGGAAGAGAAGGGAACTATTTTACCGTGGCGTAGAGGCACATGTGACGCGAGATGTGAAAAAGAAGAAGCAGGTGTTTTTCCAGACAATGCGTGTCAGTGAACTGTAGTCGTTCGCGTTCGTCGAAAATGGAAATGGCGTTTGAAGAACAACGTGCGAATTACAACGTGCGAATATCAGCGTAACTATCCTACTAATAGGATAGTTACTAATTTATATGATAAGAAAGACTATTTTAACTTTAACATTAATAAAATATTACCATTTAATTCCTGTAACTCTATTCAATTGTTTATAAATATTATACTTAATCAACTTTTTAGAATTTATAGATTATCAGATAAAATAATTTCATGCTATGCATATTAATAAGCTAAAAATTACCAGCAAATAATATAAATATCCAGCATATTTCGTGAATGGTATAGTTAAAAAGTTTAGAATTGTTGAATATATTTAAATTCTCTCCTTAGTATCTCATATTAGTCAGACATCTACTTTCATTTGAATAAGCGTTACCATGTATTTACATCCCCTTATATTTTAGCCTCAATGTTTTCTATTATCATCTGCCCCATTATTTTGTAGCTCTTACTGTTGAATATCACCTTTTATAGCCTTTTCACATTGCTGTTATTTATTTCTCACGATTGGCAACAACAGTTCTCAACTTTTTATTTTTTGCGATTGGCAACATTGGTCTCTTTATTCAAGGCTCTAATGGATCAGACGTATGCAGTGTCTTTTCAGGTATTCTTGTTCCCTATTATTTTTCAATCTTTATAAATGTCGTCCAAGTTATCAGTGTTTATAGATATAATCTATCACTGATATCAGAAACATGCATTTTGTATTCATTTTAATAAAATACTTGAACTCGACGAAAAGTTTTATCGAAATGAACAATTCATGTGTTTGGTCTAGGCCCTAGGGCATGTCCACGTGTAAAGCTTTAATGCTTGTATTTTATTTAATTTTCCATTATCAATTTCTTTCCATTGATGTTTGTTGTTTGTCTTCAGCTTGCTGACTAGAAGTCTGCCTTTTATTTTCCACTTGATTGACGATTCTCTGTTTGATACTTTTTTATTTGATAAGCATTTTTTAATGTTGGCGTTTTTTAGTTGCAACTTCTCTCTATTATACTACTGGATTTTCAAACTATTATTATTATTAATAAATATATAAATATATAATAAATATATAAATGCATAAATAATAAATATATAAATACAACATAAATATAAAAATATATATATGTATATATATATATATATATATATATATATATATATATATATATATATATATATATATTATATATATATAGGCCCTATGTATATATATATTAGGGCCATGTACATTATTTCTATAATATATTTTACAGTTGTGTACACAGAAACGTAGAATCAGCATTAATGGAACATGTATAGCCCTTGATAACGTACATGGTTTCAGAAATGCTTTTCTTATTCATTTTATTCCTTTAATCTTCACTATATTCCATTTATTCAATTTCCAAACTTCTTGGGAGCTATAAAAGGCCTAGCTCATCGTGCTACACTTTGTTTCTGATTTGCAATTTTTCACCTTTACCTTCAGTTTACAAGCAATTTTCTTTGGTATTTCTCGGGTATATATATATGACAAGTAATCATAAAAATCTTTAATTATATATATATATATATATATATATATATATATATATATATATATATATATATATATATATATATATATATATATATATATATATATATATATATATATATATATATATCTTATATCTAATTCATTTTCTACTTTCTTCTGCGTCGGGCCCATGCATTATTTCTGTAATACAATTTACAATAATGTACACGAAAACGTAGAATCAGCATTAACGAACGGCCCTTGATAACGTACATGGTTTCGGAAATGCTTTTCATCTTTTTTCAACTTATTCATATTAAAAATAATTTGGGGAGCCAGAAAGGCATATCTGTACGTGCAAAAAAATGTTTTCTGTTTTGCAATTTTTCATCTTTAAACACCTTTCTTGAATTCACACCATGTATGTTTCTGCAGAGAACAAGGGGATTAGTACCTTAAGTACCTGTATTACATATATGATTTATAACACAAAATAAAAAATTTAATCTAAGGGTGTAGTTAAAGGATATATTAACATCTTTACCACATGTCATTAATTTTCAATTCCTTATATATAAAACAGGCAAAAAGGAGTATTTTACACCAATTTAGTTATAATGTTTACTTATAATGTTTTATTTATAATGGTCTCCTTATGATCTTCACAAGTTTGTCGTATAGTTACTAATGATTTTAAACAATCACCTCAGACTTCTTGTTTTCATTTTTGCTATGCAGAACTTTTCAATAAAATGATCATTCTCAGGTATATATATTACAAGTAAATTATAATTCTTCAATTACATATATATATATATATATATATAAAGAGAAAATTTTTAAAACTATCTTCACAACAAATGAAATATTTACGAGCCATTCTTGGCATGATTCCGGTGGGATGGGGGGGGGGGGGGGTCAGAATCCGAGAAAGGGTATGAACTCGAATTTGATGAAATGTTTATTTTCATCGCAAATACGTATGTATATAAAATTGAAAAAGAATAGGAAATTGGAATGGGCGCAAATAGGAATGGCTGCAAAAGGAAGATTCTTCCTTTTGCGCCCATTCCTCTTCTGAACTTCGGGTTTGTTGGTTTTCTTACACTGACGAAGGGTATCCAGCGTATCTTCGAAACAGCTGTGCACTGAACTATTGTGTTACTTGTGCTTATTTACGTCACTCAAGTTTTCCTTAAGCGAAGGAGGTTTTGATTTTTTTTATTATTATTCCTTAGCATCGTCACCCCTAATTCTAATTTTTTGAAACATTTCAATTTATATGCCCAAGACCTGATTAAGAAAAAGCCAACCAAAATACAGTATGAAGAACAGTCCAGGCAATCTAAAACAAGAAGTAATACACAAGACTGGCACCAAAATCTAACTTAGAACCACCTTTACAAAATAATTTAAAGTTTTAAAATATATAATAACAACCACTGTATTTTCCAAAAACTCAGCATTCGCTCAAAAATTCAATTTTAAATCTTTGTAAAACTATTGAAAGGTACAAATTACTCACTTATGGTCCATAACTAATTATCCATAACTAATACTATAATTCTGTTTGCGAGATATAAGTATAGCAAATTTTAAAAACGACAAATTTTCAATCTTCTTCATTTCGACAAAAACAGCTACTCAAAAACTATAAGCGTTTTGTAAAAGCAAATTATGAATTTATAAACTGGATTTCCTACTGAAAATTTTTGTTCCTTACTGTTTACATTTATATTAGCTTAGAAGATATTTCGAGTGAAAGTAAGCAAAATGAAACAAAACCTGGCTCGGAAAAAACTTTTAAGGTATTTCAAAATTATATTCATATATTATAATATTGAACTTATTCATAATCTGACGAAATAAGTAAAAATTGTTTGAATTTTTATCTATTAGCATGTGCGTATTTAGCAGGGGTCAGGGGTCAAAGCATCCCCCTGAAAATTGTTAATTTAATTAGGAGTCATTCCTTATAGAACATTTTAATACCATTACAATCAATTGGGATATCAACACAATGTCAACAAAATCAATAAATTCTCGCAATGTTAAAATAATAAACGGCAATGTTTAGAAACCGGTTTAAAAAACAACATGTTTTTGATGTAAACAGCATCTATGATATATACAGAAGAAATCTGATCATTACAAAAATTGTAAAGACTTTGGAAGCGAAGAGCAACACTAAAAAATTTATACCAAATAGGTAAGGTAGATATATAATGCTTTGCGAACTAGAAGTAGTGTAAAAAACCCGATTTTTTCCATCTGTGTAAAAAAAAAATTTAAAAATTGCATGTATACATCCTCACCACGCATAAGTTCTTATTTCCAGATTTAGATTTGCTCAGTGTACAACTAAACGTTGCAAATAGTACATGTAGCAATTCTCTGATCTACAAATAAATACTAAACTTATCCTACCTAAAGGGGTAAATGATTGATTTGGTTCTAAGAAAAATAGAGTATAAGATGAGCAATAGATGGCGCAGTCTATAAACAGGTTTATAGTGCGCCATCTATTGTTCCTCTCACAGACTATTTCTCTTTATAACAAATCAATCATTTACACCTTCTTTGAGTAGAAGTTTTAATATTTTAGTTGCAAGTAAAAAAATAGTTTCAACATATCGCGAAAAAATGCATTGTTTGGAAAAGTACCAAAATGTGGTATTTAATATAATTAATTATTGTGTTGCAATATGAATTTTTTCAGATGTGTCAGTTTATTACTTTTCTTTTAACTATGAAAAAACCAAAATTCGGTCTTCAATTTCTCCTCAAAAAATAAAAAATGTGAATATTTTCTCTCAGTCTCAATGTGTCCAATTTTTTAATACCTCATTCGAATATTTTTGTTCTTTATTTCCACCTGCCCCCCCCCCCCCTCATTTTATTAATCTGACTCTCTTTTTGTAATTAACCTGAAGTGTCTGTGATCCTTGTGTTTGAGTGAAAATTTGGTTTTGTCTCCAAATAAAATTTTCGATTTTTTTCGTCTATTACTTTCCAAAATACCGAATTTTGTATTCTTCCCCCATTTTTCTCCCATGACTAAGAAAATAAAAATGAAATGTTGTTGTTTTTTCTCTTAGTCTCGATATCTAATTTTTTGATATCCCACTCAACTCGATATTTTTTTTATTATCTAATTTATTTTTAAACCCTCATATTCTCTCACTCCCTTCTTGTTTTGATGGACTTCTTTTTCTAATCAATCTGAAGCGTACCTGTTATTTTTCATATTCATTTTGGGATTCCTAAAAGCTATTTCAGAATTTTTCGTTTATTATTTCTTCCAAAACTAAAAAAAAAAAGTTTTATATTTTTGCAGTCTCCCCCCCCCCCCCCCCCCCCGTGCATTCAAAGATGAACAATTTGGCTCTTTCTCCATGCTTTCATATGCCCTTTTCTTTAATATCCTACTAAATTATACTTGTTTATATACGTTTTATTTTTTGACCGATTTTTACCCCCTCCCCGAAGTTTCAATGTTTCGAATTTTTATCAATTTGTTGTTATTGAACCTCTAAATCTACATTTGCATGCCTATTTTCAAAGTTGTTAAATGAACAGGTTAGATTTTAAATATGGAGGTATGTGGAGTATTATTGGCTAATACAAGTATCTGTAAACATAATACTTGTTTTTTAATTTCAAAATTCTTAAAATGAAATTCTTAAATCGAAATTTTGGTAGCCCGGTGGTTAGCGCGCGGGAATTGCACTTCGTAGGCCCGGATTCGATTCTATCTGCTACAAAAACTGCCGCCGTGTTCACACGGAGTACGATCACGTTAAACATGTGGGTCCGTAAGTCCTTCCAAGAGGTTGGTGGTAGGGGAAGGAGAGCACGGTGCACGGTCCCTGTGAATGCCTCCCCCACTAGTTTCCGGTCTAAATTGGGTGGCTCTTCCCGGCCGTCCAAACAGTTCCTTTACACCTTTCTGGTAGGGGCGCGGTAGCCCATTGGTTAGCGCGCTGGAGTTGCACTCGGTAGGCCCGGGTTCGATTCCAGCCACTGCCAAAACTGCCGCCGTGTTCATGCGGAGTACGATCACGTTAAACATGTGGGTCCGAAAGTCCTTCCGAGAGGTTGGTGGTAGGGGAAGGAGGGTACGGTCCCTGTGGATGCCTCCCCCACTGGGTTCCGGTCTAAATTGGGTGGCACTTCCCGACCGTCCAAACAGTTACCTTACACCTTTCTGGTAGGTCGGACGGTCTGGGTTTCAACAACAACAACACCTTTCTGGTAGATCGGACTGTCTAGGTCTCAACAACAACAACCCCCCTTCTTGGAAAAAATTCTGCATACGCCCATGTCCATCAGGTTCGGAAATATAAGCGTCTGAAATGTTTACATTTTTCGTAATGATCCAATTTTCGCCATAGATACCTCAACCGAATATAAACGTATTGTTAAAAAAATGTGGTATATGACATTCCTAATATAATGCAATGAATTTATTTCTTTCACCGTGAAAAACATAATGTATGAGATCCACGGTACTGTTTTTTAAAAGTCGAATTATACATTTAGCGCTCTTCAGATGGCAATATGTAAAACTATCTCGAAGTACTCAATTAACTTATATTCCACGCAATTCAAAATTGACAATCAATATGTATAGCATCCACAATAAGTTATTAGTCCATATATTAAAATATTTTACTAATTAATTCATAAATTTGGCGTTATTTTTGTTAACTTAGCTTCATTTTTGCAATTTTGACGGTATTTTCGACAATCTAGAGCCTTGGCGATATTTCAATATGATAATCGCCAACTTCATTCTACAGATTCGGTTAAAACTTCGATAGAAAGAACATTCTGTGATATATTCGATGATGTCAGGATGGAAATTCTGTGATAATATTTCCAATCACTGAAGGATCGATTTGTGTGAAAATCTTTCAAAATTACGGTTCAGCATAAAATAACTAGAAATGTAATTCGAATTTCTAGTATGTAATTCGAATTTCTAGTATGTAATTCGAATTTCTAGCTCCAAAGTATCTTGGAACTTGATCTGAAAGATGCAGAGTCTGTTTATATAAGAGCTATACTTAGAGTTATATAAGAGCTATACTTATAGAGCTATATAAGAGCTATACTTAGAGCTATATAAGAGCTATACTTAGAGCAATATAAGAGCTATACTTAGAGATATATAAGAGCTATACTTAGAGCTATGTAAGAGCTATACTTAGAGCTACATAAGAGCTATATAAGAGCTATATAAGAGCTATGTAAAAGCTATATAAGAGTTATATCAGAGCTATAATTAGAGCTATATAAGAGCTATACTTAGAGCTATATAAGAGCTATATAAGAGTTATATAAGAGCTATATAAGAGCTATACTTAGATCCATACTTGGGGCTATATAAGAGCAATACTTAGAGCTATACTTAGAGCTATACAGGGTGTCCCAAAAAGATTGAAACGCGCATTAATTCTTTACCTGTTGGAGATAAGTGGGCAATGTAAATTGCAAAAATATTGAAAGAAAGGTAGGAAATAAGACTACGTTAATGAAATAGTCCTCCCATTCATTTTCAAAAATTTACACTTTTTAAATTTTTATACGACCCCCTTAGACACATTTGGTCAATCGGAAAATTTTTGTTTTTAATGCAACAAGATCATTAAGAAAACCGCATATCTGTATTTTTTATATCGCATATCTGTATAAAAATTTAAAAAGTGTAACTTTTTGAAAATGAATGGGAGGACTATTTCATTAACGTAGTCTTATTTCCTACCTTACTTTCAACATTTTTGCGATTTACATTGTCCACTTATCTCCAACAGGTAAAGAATTAAAGCGAGTTTCAATCTTTTTGGGACACCCTGTATAAGAGCTATACTTAGGGCTATATAAGAGCTATACTTAGATAAGAGCTTGCTTCGTTCCAGCAGCTCAACGGTAGAGCGTCGGTTGACCAATACAATGTTCGATTTTCGGTAAGAGAGCAAGACTCTTTACAACTACCACCATACAGAATTTCTTAACTATAGATCCATTATATTTTCCGCTACGCGACTAAAACACAGACAAATAGACAGATATATTCTTTTATGATACTAGACGTAAGATAAATAAAAATAAAAAAAAATCTGATGTGGTCAACACATGACTTTCCCTACAAACTCAAATTCATTTTCTCTTTATTTATTTCATAATTCATTGGGTTTAGAGGCGCAAAATAATACACATAATTATTTGAAATAACACTGAATTTGAACTTTTATATCAATCTTCGTTTTCATTAGGTAACTAGGCGTATTTTCAAAACCGGCGTGGCCAAAACGCGAAAACACGAAAACATCTCGAGAACGGCAAGGTATAGAGTTATATGGTTGGTCTTATTTTTTCATAATCAGAAATTGTGCATACAACAAACATTTAATTAATACATTTCAGCATATCTTTTATTTTAGATTTTGACGATTTTTACGGACCAGTTTGAAAAAAAGAGGCAGGGTCTTTTTTCCAAATAGTACCAAAATCTAATCAGCACCAGATTAATCCACGAGTGACTTATCTATAAAATTTTATGAAATTTGGTCCATTAGTTTTTGAATTAGAGTCAAAAACAGACACACACACACACACGTCACTCTAAAAATAGTTTTTCGTATTCTTGAGGTCCCAAAACATCTAGATCCGTCGAAAACTCAAGTTGCGATTTTCGACATGATTCCAATACTTTCCCCTATACATTACCATATATTGTAGGGAAAGTAATATATAAAAATTTAGATTTTAAAAATTTACAAATAAATCTTGAAGAGAGGTCTAATGACGAAAGAGAGATCTAATGACTAATTCTAAAGTCTCTAAGGTTTGAAACCATTTTCTAGAATTTGACTTCGGGCGTCAAAACGCCTCTTATCCTAATACATAACAATTTCAACACACAGATATCATATTTTATATTTCCTAAAAGCGGAAATGGACGTAACTGCGTGAGAACTGGGTGTGTTTTGGATACAAGGTCGCCAAAAATTACGGGTATGTCTTTCGAGGCAGTGCGAATTAAATTCACCTCGAGCCCAAATATTGTGTAACATCAGGAAGTGAGCTTAAGATTGCGTTCTTAAACGAGGAAGGGTTTTGTTGGTTAATTGGGGCCATTAATTAATACTTGCTCTAGATTTTTTCAATCATTTCTCTCAAGGCGTACTATGTGTTTAGCTTTTTTTTTTTACAGACTTTATATTTGATAAATAGCGTATTAAATCAAGATTACTTACTCTTTCCAATGTACATGCTATAATACAGGATGATTATAATTAAAGCATTCCTACTCACAGAAACTACCTAGAGGGAGCGTTTCCAAAGTTAAGATCGCTACCCCATTGACAGAGCTCGACTTAGCATAACTGGGGGCCCGGGGCAGACATTCTTCCGGGAGGAACCCTTTCACCTCTCAACATATATGAAATGAAGAAATATATTTTTCAAAAATGCAATTACATTCTACAAACACGTATACAAAAAAAATCTGATGTGGGCAGCACATGACTTTCCTTATATAATGCAACGAATTTACTACTTTTACAGTAAAAAAAAAATAGATTATTTTTATAATAATTATTTATATTCTTTCCAAGATATTGAATTTTCGTCAATGAGTCGTCATTTTCCATGTCGTCATCATCAATGAGTCGTCATTGATTTATCGTCATTTTTATCCATTTGGCGAGTTTTTCGTTAATATAGCAACATTTAAAAAAGTTGCCAAATTGGCGACATTCCACCAAATTCGTCGCCAAAATCTCGTCAAGCGTTATGGACGGAGAAATAAGTTATTCTTACAGCAGATAAATGACGATTGGCGTTCAAATACAAAAGTATTGCTCAAAGTATATTTTTTCATGAATGGAACGAGCTAGATCCACGAGAATGATGTCACCCAATTTATCGCATGGTATTACATATGAAAAGTGAACATGTTTCTCAATAGGAAATATTTTTTCTTATTTTATATGACTTTTTGATAATTTTTTTTTTAAATGTGCAATATCTCGAGAACGGTTCATGTTAGCGTTCTAAAATTTATATCAGTCGTTTTCTATTGAAAAATTACATAAGAAATGTCTATTTGCGTAACTTTATGAACGGTTTTGATTTTTTGACGATTTTTACAAAATTTCACCCTAAAATTTAGGGGGATTTTGAACATTCGATTGCGTATAGAAAATTTGGCTTCCAGTGCTTACGGATTGTGATTTTTGTACCAAATTTCGTTCGAATCGGTCCATTCGTTCGTCAGTTATCGGCTCCACATATTCACTGACACACACACACACACACACACACACACACACACACACGCACACACAGACATCACTTCAAAAATGTTTGATTCGTGATCAGGGATGCTTGAAACGTGCCCTCCCGTCAAAAACTCAAATTCGAATTTTCGTTCCCGTCACAATACTTTCCTTATACATTATGTATATAAGGAAAGTAAAAATCTGATGTGAGCAACACATGACTTTCCTTATATAATGCAATGAATTTAGTCCTTTTACAGTATAAAAATAACATAGAAGATCCACGGTACTGTTGAATTGTACATTTGGCGATTTTCTGGATGACAACATGTAATACTATTTCAAAGTACCCAATTAACTTATATTTCACCCAACTCTAAATTAACAATTATCAGTATTGATAGCATTTCTCAATAAGCGATATAGTCCATATATTAAAATATTTTAATAATTAATACATCAATTAGGCTTCATTTTCATTCATTTAGCGTCAGTTTTGCAATTTTGATGAAATTTTCGTCAATCTGGAGCGAAATATTGCGAAGTTGGCAATACTTTGCTAGATTTTTCACAAAGTTTGCCAAATACAACACCAAGTGTCAGATAAACGGAGAGAAGGGCACGTCTTATATACTAGAATGTAAGCCCGTTATATAACGGAAATCAGAATTTGCGAAGCATTACTTTTCATTTGGCGTCATTTTTATCAATTTAGCAACATTTTTGTCACTTTGGCAACATTTAAAAAAGTCGCCAATTTGACGACGTCCCGCCAAATTTTTCGTCATGCGTTACAGACGGAAGAGAGAAATGGGTTATTCTTATAGTCTATTCTTATGTTCTTTCCAAGATATTGAACTTCATCAATTAGTCGTCATTTCATTGATTCAGCGTCAGTTTCATCAATTTGGCGAATTTTTTGCAATTGAGTGAGATTTTTGTGAATTGGGCAATATTTAAAAAGTCGCCAAGTTGGGGATATTCCGAAAAATTCATCACCAAAATTTTATCCATATGTTACGAACGGAAAAATAGGTTATTCTTATAGCACTCGTAGATTCTTATATTGTCAATTAGACGACATTTTCATTGATTTAGCGTCATTTTTATTAATGTAGCGACATTCCCGTAAATTCGTCGCCAAAATCTAGCCAAACGTTATGGACGATGAAATAAGTTATTCTTACAGCAGATAAATGACTATTAGCGTTCAACTACAAAAGTATTATCCAAATTATCTTTTCTCATGAATGGAACGAGCTAGATCCACGAGAATGATGTCGCCCAATTTATCGTATGATATTACATATGAAAAGTGCATATTTCACAATAATTAATAGTTTTTATGTGATTCTTTGATAAATTTATTTGAAAAATGTTCAATATGTCGAGAACGGTTCGTGCTAGCGTTCTAAAGTTAATGTCAATCGCTTTCTAAGGAAAAATTACATAAGAAATGACTATTCTTCGTAACCTTATTAAAGGCTTTGATTTTTGAAGATGATTTTTTTCCAAAATTTCACTCGGGAAGTGGGGTTCTGATCATTCGATTACGTTTAAAAAAATAGGCATCCAGTATTCACGGATTGTAATTTCTGTACCAAATTTTGTTCGAATCGTTGCATTCAGTCGTCAGATATCGTATCCACAGACTCACTGACACACACACACACACACACTTCACCTCAAAAATGTTTGATTCGTGATCAGGGATGCTTGAAACGTGCTCTCCCGTCGAAAACTGGAATTCGAATTTTCGTCCTCGTCACAATATTTTCCTTATACATTATACTATGTATATAAGGAAAGTAATAAAGCTTTTCTTTAATGGAATTCAAATTAATGGTAAACTTTTCATTATAGTCAAGAAGCCAATATATTAAATTAGCGTGGTAATTCCTATGTATTCCGAAAATCAGTATTTATGCTGTGCAAACCTATTCCGATAGCATATTTTTTTTCTTCATGAAGCAGTCGTTAATTTTTCGATGCTGCATTTAGGGCCCCTTCTGACACGAGGGCCGGGGGTAGCTGCCCCGCATGCCCCCGCGGTAATCAGACCTGCCCCATTGCAGATACTGTCTCCATAAATCGATTTGTGTCTTTATACACTCGTCATAATAAAATGCTTGCAGGCATTGGCTTTTAAGTAAAAGATTACATATATAGCATACGTATATTAAAACATAATTAAATGTTCATAATATTTTCCGATTTAAAATGAAGGTCGAAAAATTTGCGCTTTTCAGGCTTGTTCATCCCAAAAATCAATAAAACCTCTAACTTTTTTTTACCAAAATCGTACCAAATTTCATTCAATTTGCTCAATGTGTTCGAAAGAGGGCGTGGCTGCAGACTCAAGCATCATTGAAAAAATTGTAAAATCGCATACAAGGAAGCGCAAAACATGCAATTACCTCAACATTTTGGAATCTAATATTTGACCCCAGGGTATGGGGCAGACCAGTGGTTAGCGCGCTGCGATTGCATTGGATCCGAATTCGATTCCCATCTTTACCCAAACTATCCCCGCGTTTATGAGGAATGCGGGCAAGTAAAATATGTGGGTTCGCAAATCCTTCCGAGAGGTTGGTGGTAGGGGAAGGAGGGTACGGTCCCTGTGGACACCGCCCTAACTGAGTTCGTTCTAAATTGTGTGTCACTGTCCTGGCCATCCAAACAGATACCTTACACACTTTTTGCAGCTCGGACGATCTGAGGCGAAGAAAAAGAATATTTGACCCCATCACAATAATTTCTCTTTACATTTACTCCTGGGTTTTCTACCCCCCCCCCCTCTAGGTGTGTTCCTGATAAACAGTGGCGTATCTAAGAATGTCCATAGCAACTCGCTCCCCCAAGCCACTGGCAAACCAAATCGATAAATTTTCACTCCATTAGCTAAACAAAATCTACGACCATCAATACCTTCTTTCCAAGATTTTTTTCCGAAATTAATATTGTTGATATAGATGATAGCACATAGATATAGATGATAGATAACAGCATAGAAATATAGATGACAGCATAGAAATATAGATGACAGCACATTTCTGTTGTTATAATGATACAATGTCGTCAAAGTTTTGCCATTTTCCTGGATCCTATTATTTGAGTCAAGTAATCATGTTTTATCAATGTTAAATCTAAAATCATCGAAAAGAAATTGATGTTGAAAATTGATCGAATAAAACTTATTATTTTAATTGAGTGTTTAATATTTTATTGAAGATTGGGGCCAGCTTCTTTCTATTCAGATATTTAACCTTAATAGAGTAGTTGTTGATAGTGTAAAACCGCACGTGAAGCATACACTCAGAAATACATAGTAAATACTTATGAATATGTCTAAATGTAGTTATTTATAATTTCACTGGGGGGAAATTAAAGCAACAAATTACAAATTGGTCTACTTATATTATTTGTTATAAGTTTCATTGTTTTTAAATTTAGGTTAATTCTAAAAAAAAAATGTGACACTTACATACTTAATAAAAGTTGATAACTTTTCGGAATTAAAAAGAACCCTTCAAATTTAAGCATAGAAATGGCGTACATTCATTAATTTTGTTATCAGGTCAAGTGGAACAAGAAAGATCAATCATGCATAAGCATTGATTATGAAACACTTTACAACTGAAATGCAATTTCATTCAAAAATTTCTAAAATGTGATACATTCAGTGGTGATATCTTTTACATTATCACAGTGCTACAGTAATTTATTATACGTAAATATTTAAAACTGTATCGACATATAAATCATCTGATTCTCTATGCAAAATCAATGAATATTTCATTCATATACCTTTTATTCCAGACTCCAGAGCTAAATAATTTTGTGTAAAAAAAATTCAGCAATTCTTATGTATCTCACCTTACAATCGCTTGAGATATTTGCATTCTGCATAAGTTAAAATTAGGCTTCGTTGAAGAAATAATACAAGTTTAGGGATCATTTAAAATCACAACTATTGTAATTGCATAGGCACGGAATTTAGATACACAGATACACAGAAAATATATGTGTGTGTGTGTGTGTGTATTCAAAGTATTGGAATCGTGCCGAAGATCGGAACTCAAATTTTCGAAGGATCTACACGTTTTGGGACTTCTAGAACACGAAAAAACTATTTTTAGGAAGACGTCTGTGTGTGTAAGGGTGTATCTGTATATGTTTCTGCGTGTTTGTGAGGATATTACATCCACTCTATTGAAAAACTAATAGACCGAATTTCATAAAATTTGGTAGGTATGTTTTTGAGGGAAATCCTGATGTTCATTAGATTATAGTACGATTCGTAATAAAAGAATCGGCCTTCTTTGCGAATTGGTCGGCAGAAATTGCCTTTATCCACTCTAGCTAAAAACTAATGGAACAAATTTAACAAAATTTGGAGTATAATATTTCAATAACCTACAAATGATTTATATACCAAATTTAACAAAATTTGGTATATAAATCATTTGTAGGTTATTCTTGTACGATTCGGGAAAAAGGAACGGGCTATTTTTGCGAAATGACCCACAAAAATCGTTAAATATAAAAATAAAAGACTACGTGTGCTCAATTATATCAATTAAATTCCTATTTTATACGTGATTTTTGACAACAAAAAGAATAAGACTAACCCCCTTACTCTAGGACTAGCCGTTCTTGTGATATTCTAGTTTTTTTCGCTACGCCACCTTTGGCAATAAGTCCAGCTATCAAATGAAAACCAAATTTAAGTTTAACGCGCAAATTCAATGTCATTTAAAATACTTATGGCTGTTATTTTGTGCAGATAAACTCAAATTATTATTGAAGATATAAAGAGAACGTGAATATGAGTCTGCAGGGAAAGACATGTACTGCCCACATCAGAATTTTTAGCAATGATTTATAGAATGGAACGGGGATTATTTGCAGGCCATTTCGAAAAAAATGTATGATCTATATTTAAAGATCCACCAAATTTTTATAAAATAAAATGTTCAACAAATTTAAGCTGTGTACCAAATTTTAATTCTCTAGGACGTAGGAAAGTGCATTAAAAATGCCATCAAATAAGTATATCATAAAGAGTTATATAAAATTTAAAAAAAATTGAAAAATTGTTATCTACCAAATTTATTTTAAAATGTGTAGCCTCTCTCATACAAAATAATAAACTCTCGACAAGATATTTATTATATAATATATCTCTTTTTTCTTTCTGAGGGATATCCCAAAAGTCAGAATTTAATTGAATTTGTTTTTTTCCCTATATTAAATAATTTTTAATTAAAAAACTACTTAATATATTTTACTGAATTTTTTTTTATTTTATGGGATAATGTGAATATTTCCTAAAAATTTCGAAGCAATTTGTGAATTTTAAATTTGCTTAAAAAATGTTTGAAAAATTAGGTCCCAAAGGGTTCAATGTATTTCATTTTTTCAACTTTCAACCCGGGTTCAATAAAAAGTAATTGGGTGATATTATTTATTTATATTCCCATAAGTCCCACAGACCGTCTGAACAACATACTAAAATTTCATTTTGATAAAGTCATTTTTACGGCAGTTATCGTGCTGACGGACAGACAGACAGACAGAATGAACAAAGAACACTTTTCAACTTTGTTATAAAGTGTTAAAAATGAATTGAATCATTTCCACGCATGACAGAATGATTTAATTGTTCAAATTTTTACTTCCCCTGCAATAATACATGGTAATGTATAGGGAAAGTATTGGAATCATGTCGAAAATCGCAACTCGAGTTTTCGACAAATCTACACGTTTCGAGACCTCTAGAATACGAAAAAACTATTTTTAGCGTGACGTCTGTGTGTATGTCTGTGTATCTGTCTGTCTGTCTGTCTGTCTGTGTGTCTGTCTGTCTGTGCAGATTTTGTATCCACTCTAACTAAAAAACTAATGGACCGAATTTCACAAAATTTGGTAGGTAAGTCACTTGTGGACGAATCTGGTGCTGATTAGTTTTGGGTACGATTTGGGATAAAAGAACCCGCCTTTTTTTGCAAAATGACCCGCAAAATCTTGTATTATGCACTCTAGCTGAAAATCTAATGGATCAAATTTCTCAAAATTTGGAAGATAAATCGCCTATGAGTTACCCTAGTGCTGATTAGATTTTGGTATGATTCGAAAAAAAAAACCTGCCTATTTTTGCAAAATGGCCCTCAAAAATCGACAAAATCTAAAATAGAAAACTACGTATGCTGAAATATATCCATTAAATGCTTGTATTACACGTAATTTTTAACGAAGAAAAGAATAAGACCAACTCCATTACATTAGAACTAGCCGTTCTCGAGATATTTTTGTTTTTTCGTTTTTTCTCTAAGCCACCTTTGAAAATGAGTCCAGTTAACAAATGCGAACGAAAATTGAATTAAATTTAATTAAAATAAAGAGAACGCGTCTGCAGGGAAGTCTGCAGGGAAAGTCGTGTGCTGCCCACATCAGATTTTTCCGATTAGTAACGAAGAATACAAAATTTTGTTGTTATTACTTCTGTCTCTTGAACATAGCCTCCACGCGGTAACTGTGAAACGGTGTTTCAGCGATTAGAAAAATTATATCGTGTTATGTTTGTGAAGTTTTTTCTTCTCCAGTTTTAATTGTTGGCAACAAAAGGACATCGAAATGAGTTTTTATTATTATCTGACCGATAAAGGGAGAAATTTTTTCTGAAAATCCCTTTTATCGTCTCCTTTAAATAGAATTTGTTTAATTTTCTATTTTGCCCGTTGATCTGTGAAATGAGACGGGTCAAATGAGACAAATCGTCTGACTCTCTATGTAAAAGCAATGAATATTTCATTCATACGCTTTTATTCCAGACTCCAGAGTTAAATAGTTTTGAGTGAAAAAAATTCAGCAATTCTTATGCAACTCGTCTTACAATCACTTGTTTATATTCTGCATCCAGTAAAAATAAGCTTCGTTGTAGAATTAATCAAATATTGATGATCATTTTAACTCAAAAATATTGTAATTGCTTTGGCGCAGAATATAGATGCACAGAAAATACGCAAAAATAAGGTGGTTTTAGGACGGATGCAACACTAAATATAAATTTAAAAGAACTTTAAAAATCACGATTTTTACTCTAGGAAAAAAAGATGCATGCCATATTTTATTTTGAAGTGGGTCACATGATCACATTATATGGGTGTAATTATTATTCTAATTTTTATTTAAACAACTACCGAACATATTTTGCTGAATTTTTTTCTTATATATATTTTGTGGGATAATTTGAATATTTTCTAAAATTTTCGAAGCAATATGTGAATTTTAACTTCGCTTAAAAAATGTTTGAAAAATTAGGTGCCATAGGGTTCAATGTATTTCATTTTTTCATCCCGGGTTCAATCCAAAACTAATTGGGTGATATTATTCATTTATATTCTGATAGGTTCTACAGACCGTCTGAACAACATACTAAAATTTCATTTTGATAAAGTCATTTTTACGGCAGTTATCGTGCGAACGGACAGACAGACAGACAGAATGAACGAAGTCATAAACGCTTTTCAATTATATTGTAAAGTGTTAAAAAGAAAACTCTATGTATCTGCCCCCTCTCTTTTTGTTAAAAGGCCCGAAGCTTACGCTTCATTCGCTTCCTAATAAACTCGCCGCTGGTCTTACAATCAATCACTGGTCTTACAATAGACTGGTCTTACAATCACCTTTAATAACTAGCCAGTGGCTTGTACTGAAGAACCTTGTCTTTCGCCATTTCGTAAATTCCTTCAGGCAAAATCAGCGGCGAAAAGTGAAACGCCTGCACCTTTCAAGTGGCCTCTTTACGGCAGACGCGATCGTCTGTCTTGGGATTTCCCTGCCGGAGAAACAGCGGGAAAAGAAAAAGAACCAGATCATGAAATAAGTTTAGATGTATAGCGAAAATTAAAAAACAGAAAGTAACGTTCGAACGTAGTAAAAAAAGAGGACAAGAAAGTTGTTTCTTAATGGTAAAAATAAAAGAAAATTATGAACGGATTGTGGTTAGGTATTTTCCCTCCTTTTAAAAGCCCATGAACTATATATTCATCGTGAAAGTTTGTCAATAGTGCAATGGATATATGGCACGTCACAAAGAAAAGTAACGCAACTAAAATAAATTTGATATGGCCAGCACATGATTTTCCCTATATTATTCACTGACTTATCTTGTTGCACAGCGATATAATAATGCCCACCATACACAACACAATACTTTTGGCTTTGAACTGTAGTAGGAAAAAGTGGGTCAACTTGTAACACACAGCCCCCCTTCGGACACCGCCCACTTTGGGACACTCAAATTTTAAAATTCGATTTGAGATAAAAATCTTGTTATTTTACGAACAAAAACAACACAATACTCTTACATACACAATACAACATACACAACGCAATACACCATATGTCCAACATACACAACACAATAATACTTTTGACTTTGAATTGTAGTAGGGAAGAGTGGGATACCTTGGGACACTCGCATTTTAAAATTCAATTTGAGATGGAAATCTTGTTATTTTACCAACATACACGACACTATACTTTTACATACGCAACATAACATACACAACGCAATACACCATATGTCTAACATACACAATACAATACTTTTGGCTTTGAATTGTGGTAGAGAAGAGTGGGATACCCAGGGGCACTCAAATTTTAAAATTCGATTTGAGATCTTGTTATTTTAGGTAATATCAAATGGCTATCCTGTGCGTTTGCTGCTGTATTTTGAAAGTTGAACTTCAATTATATAGTAATTTATCAAACTTATTTAGTTTTTATAACAGTCCAAACACTTTTACGTAAAATTTTTAGACAGTAACAGTAGAGTTGGAATTTAATTTATTTAAATAAGACTACATATAAAAAAACAGGGATGTTTATTGTGAAATTAGATATAAAATGGTCATTGTAGAGTTAAACTTAATAGTATGGGAGCGTTCAGGAACATCTGACCAATTGAGGCACCTTTGAGCACATGTTAGGGGGACACATTGTGACACAAAATGGAATTTTTATTAAGTAATTGCTGTATGTAATAATTTTAATTTGCAACAGATGTTTGATTTAAGACTAATTTTCAAGAATATTTTTAAAGAAGCCTCGAAATGTTTCATCTGCTGAAAGGTTAGATTTTCCCCAGATGTTTCACTGCAAGTTTGTAAAGTACCTTGCTGCCCCAACCGATCCAAGTATCATCGTACTAGCCAGCCAATCGATCCACGCATCTTCGAACTGGCCAGTCAATCGATCCACGTATCTTGGTACTGGCCAGGCAATCGATCCACGTATCTTGGTACTGGCCAGGCAATCGATCCACGTATCTTGGTACTGGCCAGCCAATCGATCCATGTATCTTGGTACTGACCAGCCAATCGATTCACACATCTTCGTACTGGCCAGTCAATCAATCCACGTATCTTGGTACTGGCCATCCAATCGATCCACGTATCTTGGTACTGGCCAGCCAATCGATCCATGTATCTTGGTACTGACCAGCCAATCGATTCACGCATCTTCGTACTGGCCAGTCAATCGATCCACGTTTCTTGGTACTGGCCAGCCAATCGATCCACGTATCTTGGTACTGGCCAGCTAATCGATCCACGTATCTTGGTACTGGCCAGCCAATCGATCCACGTATCTTGGTACTGGCCAGCCAATCGATCCACGTATCTTGGTACTGGCCAGCCAATCGATCCACGTATCTTGGTACTGGCCAGCCAATCGATCCACGTATCTTGGTACTGGCCAGCCAATCGATCCATGTATCTTGGTACTGGCCAGCCAATCGATCCATGTATCTTGGTACTGGCCAGTCAATCGATCCACGTTTCTTGGTACTGGCCAGTCAATCGATCCACGTATCTTGGTACTGGCCAGCTAATCGATCCACGTATCTTGGTACTGGCCAGCCAATCGATCCACGTATCTTGGTACTGGCCATCCAATCGATCCACGTATCTTGGTACTGGCCAGCCAATCGATCCATGTATCTTGGTACTGACCAGCCAATCGATCCACGCATCTTCGTACTGGCCAGTCAATCAATCCACGTATCTTGGTACTGGCCAGCTAATCGATCCACGTATCTTGGTACTGGCCAGCCAATCGATCCATGTATCTTGGTACTGACCAGCCAATCGATCCACACATCGTCGTAATGGCCAGCCAATCGATCCGCGCATCTTCGTACTGGCCAATCGAAGCTCTACCATTGAACTACTGGGACGGAATTACATGCTTTTATCGTCGAAGTGCACTCTGCAAATTCAATACTTGTGCATGGTATAAAACTGTCTCTGCTTAAACGCAGAGTCTGTTGTGTTAGTTATTGAAATTGGGCAATATAACCAAATATTTTGAACATATAAAAGTCGACACTTAATACTGTTTTATCTATTAAAGACACATTCGGGATACTGGAAGAGTTCTGAAAAGAAAATTATTAAGTATGTATAAGATATTCGAAGTGGATTATACTTTTATCTTATGCGAAAATGTTTTATGTGTATGAGGTAAGTGTTTGGTTGAGGTAGACTTTTAAAAAATTATTTATAAAAATCAAAAACTGAAAATTGTCTCATGGTGCCCCATTTTCCCCTACATTAAGATTTAGCACTTTTCTTGATGACAGCACTTGAATCTATTTTGAAGTACCAAATAAACTTAAAGTCTAGCAAATCTAATTTAACAATAGAAAAAGTGGTAACCAAAATAAGCAATGATCTTATCATCGTACGTATAGTCGTCACACGCATAGTCGCCGCATCATACGCATAGTCGCCGCATCATACGCATAGTCGCCGCATCATACGCATAGTCGCTACACGCATCATACGCATAGTCGCCACATGTGCGTATAGATAAATTAAACCATACCACAATACTAATGGAATTGAATTAATGTCATACAAATTGAAATTAGGGGTGAAAAACCGGATTTTCAATTTATCCCCCGGATTGCACTCCAGTGACTAGAAGATTAGAACCATGTACATAGTTTCAACCATGGGATATAACCAGAGATCGAGCTAGAATTTTTCCAGAAGAGTAAAAATACTCCCTGACATGATTTGAAGGAGTATTTTACTTTCCAGAGGAGTAATTTTTAACAAATGTACAATTAGTCTAGAAAAATTGTTTTGTTTACAAAATCGGTGCGTAAAAATACGCAAAGCGTATTTGCTTATTTTATAGCGTGAAATACGCGCTTAGAGGCGTTATCTCGATCTCTGGATATAACTGAGCCAATTTTGATTTTGTTAAATATGTTTAACACGTAGCGCCACACATAATTAAGTAAAACAAAACTTTTTTTTAATAATTTATAATTTATTATTTTAAGTGGTAGTTGACCCGCTTATGAAGGATCTATATATTAATGTATAATTTTCGTCAAATATAGAGAAAATGAACAAGCAAATATTATCAAAAGATATCCTCTACAAACTACAAACTGACTAGCATACACTTTTATAAAAAGAGAGACGCTTTTAAAACAATTTCCCGGTCATTAACTGCTGAAACCTGGTGTTTTAGTTACGATTTCCAGATAAAGCCAGGACAAAGCAAGATAATAAATGCAAACAAGAGTAATAGATGGAACGAGATTATCCTGGTTAAAAAAAATCTTGCGTTGCTTTATACTCTCGTAAACCTAATCTGATAGAAACCCTATGGAAATAATCTGCAGCTGATTGGTCGCTGCGGAAACAAACCTGAATTGATATAAAGTAGCCAGGCACGAATTTCGCAAAATACGGATGGCAGCACAAGATATCGCGAGGAACTAGTTTCCCAGCAAAAAAACACATATTGTTCCTGGTTAAAACGATTGTTCCGGTGGAAGTTGTAATTTTCTAAAAATCAAATGCACAATCACATAGGAGAAAAATAATGCGATATGCTTACAATAGACTAACAATGAACGATGAGGTACAATTAAAATGACAACGTTCGTCTTACGGGAAATTGAACTCAGGTTAGTATTCCAGGGATCCTGAATCCTGAGATCCCGGCGAAAAATTGATCCCAGAATACTGGCATAAGATATGTCAAAATCCAAGAATTTCAGGATTTATCTGTTATTTTAAATTATTAAATAAAACTTTCTTTAAAAATATTTGCAACAAAGACTACAAAATTTAGAGAAAAAAAAGTCTTTAATACAACACCATTAAGGACCTACACGAAGTTACAAAAATGCCAGAGAGCTTTCGGAAATCACAACGTCCTTCATCGGTGGCAATGTAAATGAAATATGGTAAACATGAACTCTTATATACAGTTTTAAATCACAAAACAAAATTTGCATATGGATTGTCGGATAATCCCATACCAATAAAAATTGTTAAATTACAAAATAAACACATAAATAAGTACAAGTCAGAGAAAATTCAAACCAATCAATTAAACGTGTCATTAAATGCAAAGATTCGACCCCGTTCAAACCCTCGATTTTGCCTGGCGTCTCATTCTCGATTCTCTGCGTGTTCAACCCTTGTATGGAATTTCTAGATAGCTAGTTCACCTTTTCTTTGCTTTGAATACGATGTTTAATTGATTGACTGGAATTTTTCTGAATTGCAGTGTGTTTATTTTGTAATTTGACGATTTTTATTGGTATCGGATTATCCGATAATCCATATGCAAATTCTGTTTCGTGGCGTAAGCTGTATATAACAGCTCATGTCTGCCATGTTTCATTTACATTGCCACTGATGAAGGACGTTGTGACGTCCAAAAGCTCTCTGGCATTTTTGTAACTTCGTATACGTCCTAATAATGGCGTTTTATTAGAGACTTTTTACTAAATTTGTAGTCTTTGCTGAATATATTTTTAAATATTTGTAGATATGTTTCCATATTTATTGATTTAAAACTTTCTTTCTGAAATTACGACAAAATAATTATAGAGAGCGATCAATGTAATGAAGAAATATTCCGCCAAATAGGGATTAAGATTTTCAAAAATTGATTGATGTCTATATCATATATTGAAACAAACTGACCGAATGAGGAATTTGCAGTCCAAAATGTTGAGAGTAGAAACTTGAAACTTTGCAAACACGTGGGACTTGACCTATAAGTAATGAGAAAAATTAAAAACCTTGAAATTTCGTTCGAGAGATTTATAATAAATCATGGAAATTTTTTGTTCTGACGTTCTTCCAGCTATAACTCGCTAGAATAGCTACACACAATTAGTTTTTATACCATCATGAACAGAAAATATATCATAAATTTACTTCATTAACTTTAGTGGTTTATAACCAACAGTAGAGATATTTCAATTTATAGTTATAGCAGCCGATTTTTTATTAAATTTCATCATTCAATTTTGATGTGAATCGTTTCATCTATTCTTGAAGTTTCTGTGGCGCAAAATATATAAACACTTATACCTCCTAGCTTAATAGATAAAAATGCAAATAATTTTCTTGTTTTGTCATAAATAGGGTCCAGAATGTGAATACATAAAAATAATTTCAATATTTTAATATTTTGAATATCTTATTTTCGAAAAAGCTTAAGTATGTATCTATCCAAACGAGTGTTTTTTTATTTTTTATTTTTTCTTACTTTCACTCGAAATATCTTCCAAACTCTAGTAAACGATACGACTAGTTACGAAAATAGTAAACGACAAAAATATGCATTAGGAAATTTATTTTCTAAATCTATATTTATTTCTTAAAAAATGTCTTATAGTTTTCAAGTAGTCGTCTTATCAAATTGAAGAGGATTGAAATTTTTCCGTTTTTTCAAGATTGTAATGTATCTCAAAAACTAAAAGGGCTATGAACAATAAGCAAGAATTTGCAGTTCTTTGAAAAGCTTACAAGTGTAAATAATTGAATTTTTAATCAAACTATTCGTTTTCAAAGTACGGTGGTTATAATTTCGATATTTTAGTATTTTAACCTGGGATCTTCAATGGGTGGGAAAACTGTAACATTTAAAATGTCACTATTGTTGCAGTGCAATCTGTTTACTTACTCCTTGGTGAAATATTGATGCATGAAAACTAGAGATTTTATTTTGTTTAAAAACATTAGGATGTTAAATGAACTTTGAAATTCTAAAGATGTTTAATGATTGGTGAGGTTTGAACAGAACAGATGAAAATATATAATTATTATACAATATGCAACAAGTATTCAAATACGTATTTATGTGCCTCCAGGCAAATTTATAAATTAACTTGAATGTAAAATCTCGTTAGTAAGTATAGTTTATATGCCAAAAAGCATGCTACTAAAATAATTTTATATTTTGTCTTGGAGTCTACGGTTGGAGTATCCAGATGAAATCGGGACGAAAACTAAAAGTGCTTACTGGCTATAAACGATTAGCGGGTAATTTACAGCTGTAAAGCCTGCAAACGAAATAAATGAGTCTGAAAAAAAATCGAATAAACTTATTGAACTTTACTGAAGTTTTATTTTACAAAATATTATTCACACAAGACCATTTCTGCTCCGTCGGACTAGAGCCACCACTGACATTTTATACAGTTTTTTTATTCCATTTGTAACCACATTAGCAGAGTTTCACTTCAAATACCAAAATAATATGCTGGCAATTCTTCTAATCAAACAATTGAAAAACAATATTATAATTAATTGATTTTTAGCTTAAAGTGTCTGAAAAAATTGAAAATAAGACAACATACAGTAATGGGAGATGAAATATTGGCAATTTTTTTTTATTAAGAAGACTATTTTTAATACTAAGTGCCACACATTGTTAAATAAAATAAAATGTAGGTAAAAAAAAAGTGCGACTTAGTCAGGGCCAGATGTATAGATGTACAGATCTCGATGTACAAATGCCTAGGACCTAGTGGCATGGTGTCCCTATCGCAGGGCCATAGCCAGAAATGAAATTGAAAAGGGGATGGAGGAAAATTCAGGGGGGGGGGGCTCAACATTCTTAAAGGAGGGGCTCACCAAAAACACAATCAATCATTAGCATTTATAAACTGTAATAGTTACTATTATATATTTCAATTATATAAATTATTAACAAATAATTGCATATTTATATTTGCAAGCTAAGAGTTGATTATTAATATTCTATAATAATATACTATATTAATATTATATAGCTACTGTGCATCAATATTAATATATAATAATTACAACGTATTTAAATGCAAGCATTAACTAGTATAATAAAGCTATTAACAATTTGTAATAACATTCTAAAAGTTACTTAATCTCAGTTAATCTCACTTAATCTCACTAGAGTCAAAACCAACTGATAAGTTGCTTAATATCACTTATCAGTTGGTTTTGACTCTATAATTTATAACAGTGAACCCCACAATGATACAAAAGTATCCTAAAACCTATTGTCATAATTTTAAAATATTTTTAAATTAAATATTTTAATAAATTGATCATTAGTGTAATCACAAATTCAGCTAAATTAAAAAAAAAATCTTTTAAACGAATTAATTTATAAAAGAATCTCAAAGAAATTTTTCTACAAAAATTGAATGACATTTTATACGAAATTTCATATCACTACAAAAAATTTAATATTTTTATCGGGGGAGGGGGAGTGCTAAGTATACTTCTTAGGGGGAGCTTATCCCCATCTGGCCCCTGCTTAGATATGGTCCTGTCCTATCGGCGATCCCTATTACAGTGCATATAGCCACGCATAATCATTGTCAACAAACTCCAGGTTCATTTGGTGCCCTAGGGGGAATAGGCATAAAGTATGCCTGTTTCCTTGTATTTAGCATACTGCAATGTTAGTTTCTTCATACGCTGCCATGTACGGTTTGGAAAGTAAAAGGATTACTGTAAAACTGATGGTTGCCAGTTTTTCCAAATAGGCAACAATTCAATGCTACAATTACAAATGATTTAAATCAGACCTTCTTTCCTCCCCACCCTCTTATCCCATTATGATCCCTTATGAACCTTGACATCTTTCCAAGCCTCAGCGCGTGCCGGTACAAATAAGAAAGCGATGCCCTACTAGCTAACCCCTTGCGAAACACGAGAAAGACCAACACATGTGTGTGTATGCCGCACCAAAGGGAAACTGTTGTAACATCGTGGGATTTCCGACAATTAAAAATAAAAAAAAAACGATATTTCTTTTTTCTTGTGACAGTAGGATTCTTTTGAGGACTATGTGGACCTCACCTCTGAAGGAAAGGGAAACCGGTTGAGGACCTTGAGAGAGAAGATGTAGAAACTCGGACACGGGAGATCTGATCTTGAGGACCCCCGCCGATTGGAAAGTGTTCGAAAACTGAGATGCACGGGTTTGCAGTTTTCGAATGAAATCCAGATCTTTTGTTTAATAAGATGAATAGCATATTCATGGTCACAGCAAAGATATATCTTATCATCTGCAGGGTTTCTTCACGAGAGGAACATATTGCATGAAGAAGAAAAGTACCGAAGACGAGAACAGATATTTGAATTTGAGGTTTTGGAGGTTTGTGCATCTCGATAGGTACAGTAGGTGCACATCATAACTAAAAGTATTCACATATACAATGTCTCGAAGAAAGACCTTCAGTACGCCCCAATAACTTTGCAAGGAAAGGTGTAAAAGCTCCCAAAAGTGCATACTGCACGCGACACATTCTTAAAAATCGCTATTTTTCATATTGACATAACATTTTATATGTCTACCAAATTTGATTTCAGCTGTTAGGTAGTTTTCCAGATAGTGTGGTATGTTGCACTCTGCACAACACAGGCAAGGGTTAAAGTACTCGTATGTGATATATTCAACCGCATCCCAAATTTGGCTTCAATCTATTGAATAGTTAGTTCTCCAGGGAAAATAGGTTGTTGATTTTGAAAATGTTATTATTTTATTTGTCCAAAAGTATGTTGTTCAAGTTTTCCTTATCTTTTGCACAAAGAGAATTTTACTTACTTATATTACTTATTTACGTTACGTCTATGTATAGTAAAATGACCATGCCCCGATTAATAAAAGTGATTGCAGCGCCTCTGGCAGAAAATTTAATAAGTTAGGATAACGAAATGGGTAATAAAACGAGATAAAAAAAAGACAATTACAAAGTTGTAAAGCAATGAATAATGAGTAGTAAAGCAATTGATAACAAGTAAGAAGCATTGCACCTGCTGCAGCAGGTGTAATGTTTCTGTCTGCGATTTCCCCAAACGCTGGTAGAATATGATATTCGTACGTTGTTCTTCAAACGCCATTTTCGCTTTATGAATAATTATTCTGATTACGGCATATCATCCACTGAAGTGGCTACTTCACACTTCAGGACGTCATTTATCACGTTACCACAATTTCTAGGAAAATTTAAGGTTTTTAATTATTTATGGGGGCTTTTTTTTATTTTGGGATGTGCTTTTTTACAAATTTCGGTTATAAACATTTTCAGTTTTTTAGGAATGATCGCTCTAATTACGACATAGCATCCACTCAGGTGGTTGCTTCACACTTCAGGATGTCATATATCAAGTGACTACAAAATCTAAAGAAATTTAAGGAAAACTATTTATGGGGCTTTCTTATTTTTTTTAAGGGCTCTTTTACAAATTTTGGTTAAGAAAATTTTCAGTTTTAGGAATGATTATTCTTATTACGGTATAGCATCTACCCTGGTGGTTACATCACACTTCAGGGCGTTATATATATCACGTGAGTACAAAATCTAGGGAAATCTAGGGCATTTAACTATTTATGGGACTTTTTTTTTGGGGGGGGGGCTTTTTTTTAAAGGGGGCTCTTTTATATATTCTGAATAAGGAGCTAAAATTCCTAGTCACACCACTGGTCTCTACTCAACTTTCGAACAACACGTGAATATTTCGTTGCACAATTCGAAGACCCGAAAAATTCGCCCTTTGCGAGCACTAGAAAATAAGTTACTCCAGAAAGTACCAATTAATTCTTATCCCCGTGAGAACTTTGTACTGCTCTCTGATAGCATCTACTTGCTGACAACTGTATTAAGATGTACTCGTTTCCTAATAACAAATCTTCGAATTAATAAAAAAAAAAATAAGTAAATAAATTAAGTCTGGCTGGCACTATGTTGCCCTGACAATATTTTTTATATATAATTAGAATACACATATCTTTTTTGCGCAAACATACCATGAAAATGGGGGTATTGTGGACTACGTGGAATATCCAAAACACATACAAGCTCTGTTTAACACAGATATTTTTTTTAAATTGATTTCTGATATTTTTTTTCTAAATTATCAACAATCGAAGAAGCGTGACCAGTAAATTATAAGGGGTTAAGAAGATTGGAACAAACTTTTTTTCTTTTCAATTACAATGTTTGATTCTCTTAAAACGTGATTAAGGCTTTTTTTTTTTTTTACATACGTGCGCGCGTGATTTTTACTTTCACGACAAAATATTCTTTTTTCTTATATTAAAAAATATGTCTGTCTGTCTCGCCTGTAACGGAAAACTGGAATTTCGATTCCCGTTACAGGCTCCATTCGATTTTTCTCGACCGCGAAATTCGGTACAGCAGTAGCTGAACTCTCAGAATGATACGCTTATTAGACGAGATTTTTTTAAAAATTAAAATTAGTTTCAAAGTTATGAATTAAAAAGTTGAAATTCGGCCGAAATATCGCCATTTTTAAATCAAATTCATCGAGTGGACGATCTGCCGAGCAAAGGATATACGCAGTGCCTGATGAACGCACGGTACTCCGGGGCCGCGGTCTCTGTACCCCAAATTTTAGGGGCCCCTAAATTGTGTATGTGTTAAAACATTTTAATTAGAAATAATTATTTATTTACTTATTTGAAAAATATAAACAGATAATATCAGTTTTTATTTTAAATTTTGAAAATAAGTTAATAATTTTAAATATCATGCATCTTTTAAAGTTTTACTTTTAAATAAACAGTTCTACATGTACAAAAGTGCCTTCGGGACAATAGTCCTAAACTTCCAAATTTACTTAGTGATTTTTTTACATGTATTTAGTATGCCGTGACTGTATGGGGCCCCCAATTAACACGAGATCTTGGGCCCCACATTGGCTTCATCAGGCTCTGATATGGACAGCAATCAGCAAACAAAACTGCGAATTTTCAGAAAAACTGAAAACGGCGTCTCCAGAACTAGAAGTAGAACACACACACCCCTTTGAAGTTCGATGCTGTATCTATATCAGTAGTTATCTAATCTATATCTATAGCCGATCCGAGAGGGAGGATGGTGCAAGGAAAATGAATTTTTTATTTATTGAAAATGACACCTCCAGAACCAGAAGTGTAAATTCTTAACCATTTCCCTCCACCACCACCCCTTCTGGATTTAAATGTTGAATCCATATTAGTCATCATTTGTAATCTAGTTTTAGCTAAAATAAACGTGTCAGTAAAAATTTTTGAACCGGAAGTGTAAAAGAATACATATAGTTATATACATAATAATAAAGGTAAATATAGTTATATACATAAGCAAATATGTATATAACTATATTTATCTTTAGAAATTAGCTTGTATAGACATATGCCATTTAAAAATGTTTAACATATATATTATTACTTTCCTTATATACATAATGTATAAGGAAAGTATTATGACGGGGTCGAAAATTCGAATTCGAGTTTTCGACGGGAGAGCACGTTTCAAGCATCCCTGATCACGAATCAAACATTTTTGAAGTGTTGCCTGTGTGTGTGTGTGTGTGTGTGTGTGAAAGTATGTGTGTGTGTATGTGAAAGTATGTGTGTGTGTATGTGAAAGTATGTGTGTGTGTGTGTATGTGTGGAGAGACGATAACTGACGAACGAATGAACCGATTCGAACCGAAATTTGGTACAAAAATCACAATCCGTAAACACTGGAAGCCTATTGTTTTAAACGTAATCGAATGTTCAGAACCCCCTAAATTTTCGAATGAAATTTTGAAAAAATCGTCAAAAAATCAAAACCGCTAATAAAGTTACGCAAATAGGCATTTCTTATGTAATTTTTCATTAGAAAACGATTAACATAAATTTTAGAACGCTAACATGAACCGTTCTCGAGATATTTCACATTTTTCAAAAAAATTATCAAAAAGTCATATAAAATAAAAAAATATATATTTCCTATTGAGAAACATGTTCACTTTTCATATTTAATACCATGCGATAAATTGGGTGACATCATTCTCGTGAATCTAGCTCGTTCCATTCATGTGAAAAGATACTTCAAGTAATACTTTTGTATTTGAACGCCAATAGTCATTTATATGCTATAAGAATAACTTATTTCTCCATCAGTAAAGCTTGGCCAAATTTTGGCGACGAATTTGGCGGAATGTCGTCAACTTGGCGACTTTTTGAAATGTTATCAAATTAACGAAAATCTTGCCAAATGGATTAAAATAACGCTAAATCAATGAAAATAACGACTAACTATCGAAAATTCAATATCTACCATAAGAAATATACGTAGAATATAAGTATCTACTATAAGAAAAACCTATTTTTTTTACTGTAAAAGTAGTAAATTCATTGCATTATATAAGGAAAGTCATGTGTTGCCTACATCAGATTTTTTTTTATAGATCCAAACATATGAGTAGATGTATATTTTGTATGTTATTACTTTCCTTATATACATAGTATAATATATAAGGAAAGTATTATGACGGGGTCGGAAATTCGAATTTGAGATTTCGACGGGAGAGCACTTTCAATCATCCCTGATTACGAATCGAACATATTTGAGGTGATGTGTGTGTGTGTGTGTGAAAATATGTGTGTGCGTCAGTGAGTTTGTGGAGACGATAACGCACGAACGAATGGAGCGATTCGAATGAAATTTGGTACAAAAATTACAATCCGGGAATACTGGAAACCTATTGTTTTTAAACACAATCGAATGTTCAGAATCCTTCTAAATTTTCGGTTGAAATTTTGGAAAAATCAAAACCTTTAATAAAATTGCTCAAATGGATATTTCTTATGTAATTTTTCCTTAGAAAACGATTGACAAACTTTAGAACGCTAGCATAAACCGTTTTCGAGATATTCCACATTTTTCAAATAAATTTATCAAAAAATCCCATAAATTAAAAAAAGTACATAGTAACTGTTGAGAAACATGTTCAATTTTCATATGCAATACCATTCGATAAATTTGGTGAAATCATTCTCGTGGATCTAGTTCGTTCCATTTATGAGAAAAGATACTTTGAGTAATACTTTTGAATTTGAACGTCAATAATCATTTATCTGCTATAAGAATAATTTATTTCTCCGTCTATAACGCTTGGCGATATTTTGGCAACAATTTTGGCGGAATGTCGCCAACTTGCCGACTTTTTAAATGTTGCCAAATTAGCAAAAATCTCGCCAAATGGATAAAAATGACGCTAAATCAATGAAAATGACGACTCATTGACGAAAATTCAATGTCTTGGAAAGAATATAAGTATCTACTATAAGAATAATCTATTTTTTTTACTGTAAAAGTAGTAAATTCATTGCATTATATAAGGAAAGTCGTGTGCTGTCCGCATCAGATTTTTGTATATTGCATTGAGGGTAAAAGCAAGATAGTTAGTTGCTATAAGTGGCAATTTATCTACAGTATCTGCAGCATCTTACATTTTTAAAAGATAGGTTTTAATTAGAATCGTTGAATTTCAAATTCCGTGGCGAGGCATAGTCAGGTTCTAAACCCAATGAGTCGGCCCCTCGCTCACAATGATTGATTAATTGATTGATTGAGGTCAAAAATTCGAATTCGAGGAGCACGTTTTAAGCATCTCTGAACACAAATTGAACATCATTGAGGTGATGTGTATGTATATTTGTGTGTGTATGCATGTGTTTCTGTGTATGTATATGTTAATGCGTGTGAGTATATTAGTGTGTACATGTGTATATATGTGTGTGCATGTTATTGTGCATATTAGTGGGCGTGTATGTGTATATTAGTGTGTGTGTATATGCGTATATGTGTATGCATGTACGTTAGCGTGCATGCATACACATATATGATTAATTGATTGATTGGGGTCAAAAATTCGAATTCGAGGAGCACGTTTTAAGCATCTCTGAACACAAATTGAACATCATTGAGGTGATGTGTATGTGTATGTATATTGGTGTGTGTATGCGTGTGTTTCTGTGTATGTATATGTTAATGCGTATGAGTATATTAGTGTGTACATGTGTATATATGTGTGTGTGCATGTTATTGTGCATATTAGTGTGCGTGTATGTGTATATTAGTGTGCGTGTATATACGCATATGTGTATGCATGTACGTTAGCGTATATGCATTTGTATGTTAGTGTGTGTGTTAACACGATAAATTAACACGATAAAATGATCGGAAGACACCACAATTTTGAATGAATGTTTAAAAAAATCATAAACAAATCAGGACTTTCAATAATGGTAAATAAATAACCATTTCTGTCGTAAGTTTTCATTGAAAAACTAATGACATCAATTTTAAAAAGCTAGCATGAACCGTTCTTGAGATATTTCATGTTTTTCAAATAAATTTAACAAATAAAAATTACACAAAACTAAAAAGTATTAATTGTCATGCAATAGATTCACTTTCTACTTGAAATCTTATGCAACAAATCTGTTAGCATCATTATCGTAAATCCTGTTCTTTCCATTTACGAAAGACGATACTTTATGTAACAGTTTTGTATTTTGACGTCCAAGAATTCGCCAATTATCATTTATTTTACGAGATATTCATTAACAGAGATTGAATAAGACACTCTGTTTGGACTCATAAAGTTGCCAAAGGTGATAAATTTCAATTTACGTTGTGTTGATTCAATGTTAAAATGACTGGACTGTAGATCTTGTACGCGATTAATTCGCATTGAAAGAGCTAAAGTCACTTCATTATTCATTATG